>JAPDEQ010000052.1:0-224826 GCA_027569205.1 Aspergillus kassunensis
CCCTTCAAGAAACCCACATTACTGTAATAGGTTTAGCGCAAAACGTCTGGCGAATAAAAGAGCGATGTGGGATCCCAAAGCGGTAAGCGGTAAAAGGGGTTGCCCAAATTATTGTCATGCCACTGTAGGGTTAAGGGGTGATTCGACAATGACAACCTGTTTTGGTGAAGGTGAAAGAGAGGGTGCCTGGTAGATAATTGTAGGCTAAATAATCCATCTGAACCACTGCGCCAGTGCGTCTTTTGATTTGCATTCCTGTCGCGATACGAGGGACGCGGAGGCTGAATGTTACTAAGGGGCCTTAACTTGTTTTAGAAGTTCTGATTGTCTCCCCGGACTTTTCCCATATTCAATGCAGCGACTCCTGCATGAAATCCGGGCTTTTCGGGGACCAGCGATTCAATCATCCATGATCGACTCCTCGTCTGCACAGTGACTCCGTCTTGATGTCTTATCCGTTTAGCCCAACGTTTAAAGCCTTGCGTCGGATTCGTAATTGCCATCAATCCAGCGAGGAGATAACATCGTGTAACCGTAGGAAAGAAGGCAAGAAGAGGTTCATCCTCGCGAACTACTCCGCAGTCATGGTTCAAGTTGGTTGTCTGTGCGCCTGTCTTCGTTACAGAGGCGTTCGCCGGGGACTCGAGAATTTGAAGCGCGAGGTCAAAGCAGCAAGCTAGAGGATGCACCCAGTGCCCACTGACACATGGATCATGATCATCAACTCCCGTGCGCGGAAATCCTTGTTTGGCGTGGAGCTGTGGTGCAGTGGTGGTCTTCTACACCCCTCTCCCTGGTTCCTGCGAACGTGAAGCGCCCTTCTGCGATTGTTCCATTGTTGTGTGTTAGGACTATGGTTGAGGACAGTCTGTTACTGTTCTCAGGACCAGCATCTCCTTTCGAATGCTTCCAGCGCATAGAGTCCGAGGAATAATCTCAAGAAGTCAAGGAACTCCGGTCAAATTTCCTGGGGTGGAGCGTCAGTGCAAACGTCCCACAACGCGCCGCTTGGCAGGGGAATGAAGTCCTGACCTGTGCGCATGACCGGAGCTCACGATGCTGCCGAAATTTCTAGATGCAGCACTAACGGCGTTCGTTCGGCGTTGGCTCAGAGAGCAGCGTCATCGACTCATCCCCGTATTTGGCTTTTTCTGCTCGCTCCCCCAGCAATTATCGCTCGAGCTTAAGCGGGATGGATGAGAGATGCCGAGTCTCAACACTAAGGCGACTTGTTGTACGAAGGAGAACAGGGATAGCCTTTGTACAGGAGAAATAGCGGGGGGGTCGAGGACGTACTCCGTAGTTTGAGGCAGTTGTAAGAAGAATGAGACTCTCCAAAACAGGTTACCCCGAAACTCTCTCCTCTTCTCTCCATTCTTCTTTCTTCTCTTTCCACCTTTCTTCCTTTCTGCTTCCTCATCTTTGATTTGTCTTCCCAGGGCGACACGCTGTCAATTCCTAACCCAAGTGAATACCTAAGTTGAGAGCCCAACCGTTCCGTTCCTTTGTTCTTCTCTCCCCCGTATTGTCGACTCCGCCGAACCACCATCACCACCACCAGAGTCCTGTTTCTTTTTTTCTCAACTCATCGCATTAATTGGATCGCATTAGGGCGCGGGGTGTGACGGTCTCTGTTCGAACTCAACTTGAAGTATCCTGGTTTGCGTCACTATCTCCGTCTTTACAATGGCCGACAAGAAGCCATCAGTTCTCATAGTTGGAGGCCTGGGTACGTGCATCAGACCCCTCTACGGAGCAAAAGAACTCCATGCTGACCTAAACATTGCCATACAGGATTCATCGGTCGCCATCTAGCCCTCTATATCCACGAAAACAATCTAGCCTCGGAAGTGCGACTTGTTGACAAGGTCCTTCCGCAGCTAGCTTGGCTGGCCCCAGAGTTCGAAGAAGCTTGCTCTAAAGATAAATTCGTGCAAGCCGATGCTAGCCGGGAACGTGAGTAGTCTCATCCTGCGCAGATTGACAAACAAAGTATGAAATAATTAACCTGTGCGTGTTCATACTAGAGCACTTCCCGCGCATCTTCGATCGCGCCAACGGAGAGCAATTCGACTACGTGATGAACTGCGGAGGCGAAACAAGATACTCTCAACCTGACGATGTCTATGAAGCTCGGAGTCACAATTTGAGTATAGCTTTGGGTCGCGAGGTCGCGCGCAGAGGAATCAGCTCCTTTGTTGAATGTTCCACCGCCCATGTTTACAAACCCGGTTCCTCCCCTCGAAAAGAAGACGATAAACTTCAGGCCTGGCACAAACTTGCAAAATGGAAGTTGAAGGCCAACGAGGTTATGACCAAGATTCCCAACCTTCATCACATTGTGTTGCGATTACCAAACGTCTACGGGGAATATGAATCCGGATTTTTCGCCATGGCGATATGTCTTGCGCGAGTCCACCTGGATATGCAGAGGGAACTTGAGCTTCTGTACACCAAGGACCTCAAAGTGAATACCCTTTACGTTAAAGACGCCGCCAGCGCGCTGTGGAAGGCAGCGGAATGGAGAGCTAGTGCTCCCAAAGACGGATCCGTTCCCATCATGTTCAATGTCGTCGATCACAACGATACCCGTCAGGGCCAAGTAGCCGATGCTCTTTCCGAAGTCTTTGAAATGAAGTGTTCGTTCTTGGGGTCTCTAGCGTCCCAACTTGCCAAACTGAACCTTGATGATGTGGTCGATGACATGAATGAGGTGGCTTTGCAGGGGTGGTCTGACCTGCTGGAAGAAAAGGGCATCGAACGCCCCGGTCCCATTAGTCCCTTCCTAGAGAGAGATGTCCTCCGAGATCAGGATATGTCGATCGACGGTACATTGTTTGAGACTACCACCGGCTGGAAACCTTCTAAAGAGCGCTTCAATGCCGACTGTGTTCGCGACATGATCGAAAGCTACAAACGAATGGGTTGGTGGCCATAGACGTCTGCCGCCCCGAAAGATCTTTACACCTTGCCGACTTAACGAGCTTTGAAGTACAAAGTACGATAGAACCGGCTAATGACCTCCCCAATAACGAGAACCGTGGTACTCGGACCGCGCATGACTGCTTATGGATCTGCATCTGCATCACCATAGATTACTTCGATCCCCTCGACCCATGGATCCGACCAAAAGCACCTACATATAGACCGCATTCTCTCCGCTACGCCGTTTGTTTCGTTTTTCCAGCCCCCTGATCATTCACTGACTTCACCTCGTCTGTAATCTATAATATCTATGTCTTTGTGTTTCGAGTGTCTTCTTTTTCCTTGGATTGGAACACTGGCCTGTTCTATCTCTCTTATTCTCTTTGATCCCCTTTTTGTCCGCTCTCAGCCATCTGAAGCGTCTCCTTTCTGTCTCACATTTCCCTGTTAGCGTTTTCATCCCGGCCATGACATACATGATGCATTGTCATGCACTGTTAGAGTCTAGTTTGTTTAGTTGAAAAATGTTTATCATTTATTTAGATGAACATCTCTCCGAGACCTTTTTACCGTCGGTCATCATGTCTTTCCTAGGTATCTTGGAAATCTCCTCACTTACTACGTATTCATGATTTGATTTAATCATAATGGCATCTATCAATATCAGACAACTAACTGAAATATTAGTCTGCGCTGCATCATTGGTAGGCTTCGCACTATGACTAATTTTAGACTGAACTAAATACAAATATTGATATTTTCTTACTTTAGTCTTTTGAAGTTGTATCATTTTGCAAAGCTAGCTAAGATATAAATATGGCTCTTGGTGTATTGTATACTATATTGAAGAATGCATGATCTCACGGTCTTCATGTGGGAAGTGATTCGCGGATATATGAACAGAGCGAAGCAGTATCATGCTGTCGACCTCGGTAGATGAGGTCAAGAGAGGTCGAGGACCCGCAAATACCGGCACGGAAACAAAATGTATGGGTTACAGACGGGAAATTGCAGTAGTATATATTGGTGTGCTTGGAAATGCATAGAAAGAATCACGCAAAAAAAGTTTTGGTGCGGCCGTAGCTGTGGGTAGCCGTGAAAAAAAAAGCAAGACAGTAAGCCAGAAAATTTAGATAGATGCAGTCCAATTCAAAATTAGAACTCCCAGTCCCCTTCGACGGACTTGATGGCCCACTCGAATTTCTCTCGTAGAGCCTTGGAGAAGAATTTTTCAATAGGGACATCGAACTTCTTGCTGAAAACTACTGTGAGTCGAGGGTCGATATAATTCTGCTCTATGTTAGACATGATCAATTGTAGAATGCATGGGAGAACTTACAATCTTCGAGGTGCCGAGGGCCACTTCCTTGTTGTCCTCCTTGTCTTGAGCCTGTAGCTCCATGTTCTCGATACGCTGCTCAAGTTTGGTGACCGCAGCTTCGAGTTTTTCCACGCTCGGAGTTCGTCCTTCGACCTCCACTTGACTAGTTCTGTTCTCTTTATTGAACTTCTTCTCCAGATCCTTGACGACCTCCATACGGCTTTCGAGCTCACTAGCCTTCATTTCTTTCTCCTCCTCAGCTGCAAGCTTTTCGTTATCCTTCTCAAATTTCTTCTGGATCTTCAATTTCTGTTCTTCAACTAGGAAAGCTTGGTGTTCCTTAAGCCATTCTTTGTCGATGTCCTCGTCTATTTCGAAGAACTTAGCGCCCTTCTTCTTCTTCAAGCTCGGATCCAAGCTGAGCATCATCTGTTTGAGTCGCCATTTCTGGTAACGCTGGCCCTTGATCTGTACAAACAAGTAATTAGCGATCGTCTCTTAAGTGCTTAATCTTGAGTCACGTCGGACATACTCGCTCGCTCATCTTCTCCATTTGATTGGCGTGGGCTGCGCCAACTGTTCGCTTATGGTTACATAAAATGGCAACCTTTCGATTCGCATCGTTGTAGGCCTTCACCTTCTCCGCATTGGTACCAGTGGCGTTCATATCCTTGAGCAGTGTGGCCATCGTGTGCGAAGCATTGTAAGTACGGAAGACTTTGGCAGTTAGACCCTGCATATACTGAGAAAGATGCTTATTGAGGCCGGATGTCTATTCATTATTAGCAACTTCGTACAGCTCAAAGCTCTCGATGATTCAACTTACTGTCAAGCGATCGAAAATCTCGTCTCCATCCTTCTTGGGGGCCTTCTTGAAGATCTTTAGGTTCTTAAAAACCTGTTGGTCGACCTCGACCTCATCATAGAATCGGATACTGTCTTTACCCAAAAAATCAAATACCACCTTATTCGGAGGCTTAAGCGTGACATTCTCGTATTTTAACGAGCAACAGCCGACGGTCTCGGCCTCGTCTTCGCCCTTTTCATTGCCCGCACGGAGAGCGAATTGGTCAATAAGGTAGACAGCAGTGGCTTTCTGACGCTCGACCATCAGCTCATTTCTCAAGTTTTTCTGATAATCCTTGCGGATTCGAGCGATGTGCTTCTTAAGCTCACGAGCCTTTTCGAACTTCTTGTAGTCACTTTGGCCTTTGACATCTGAATTGGCGGCAAGCATGACGTACTTGTAGTTGCCATTGATGTTTTCCTGCCACATAGCGAGCCAAGTACCTTCTTGGTCATGCTTCACTTCCTTCCACTTGTGACCTTCAGGCGGAGGAGGAACACGAGCATCTTTACCAATATTAATGGTGATCTGCTCTGGCTGGACTCGGGATTTCACATGGCCTGTCTTAGGATGCTCACCGCGGCCACGAAATAGCGAAGGGGGTTCGACTCGAAAGTTGCCCACTTTCTGTTTGCGGCCATCCCACACGCAAAACATATAGGGAGCCTCTTCGACATCTTTTTCAGCCTTGAGGCGCTTCTTCTCAGCAGGCGGAAGCGCTTTTTTCTCCTGGCGCTGCGCATCGTAGTACTCGAAGATTGGCCTGAAATCACACTTTGAAAACTCCTTGACATCGACTTTGTTGCCTTTCTGATCCTTGGCACCGCCGGTTTTCCTGATGATGTCTTTGAAATCCCCGAAGAAGTTTTTCTGGAATGTAGGATTCTCCACATTTTGCGTTGAGTTCAACATGGTACCGAAGAAACTCGCAACTTCTTCTGCGTCAGGATGAAGGTTAACCGGAATACCATCGTACTTTAACTTCACATTCTTAGGAAGCAGCTCATAGGGGGGCGGGAAAACCACGCCATTGTGTTCAAGAGTTTTCCATTTGATTGTTCCATCACTCTTGCTCGGGTCTTCCCACCACCTAGACTCTTCTTCCTCATCCTCAGCCTCTTCACTCTCCTCCTTCTTCACCGGCGCAGCCTTTCCATTCTTCTTGGTGGACGCAGACGTAGACTTCGGCTCGCGCTTTACCTGATTCAGTGTCTGCTTAGTCGAGGATGGTTCTTTCTTGACACCATTTGCTGCTTTCTTGACAGTTGCTGGCTTGGCGGTTCTTGACTCGTTTCGGCTGGGCGCGGTCTCCTTTTCCCCCTTGATCTGAATCTTCTTCTTTTCTGCTGAGAGTTTCCTTCCGATCGGGATACCAGAATCTGACTCGTCGCCTATGGCTGTCTCTGAGGCCTTGGGAAGCTTCTTCCCGTTAAGAGCAAGGGGGACATCCGACTCCGAATCCTCCTGTTTCACTGAAGTGCGACGCTTCTTGCTCTGTCGGATAGTCAGCCGCTGAAACAAAGCGGAACGGGAATAGTATTGTAGGGGTGGGGGGCGCGGGTGGGCGTACCAAGGGCTCGTCCTCCCCACTACTCTCTGGTTCCGCATACGACTTTGCATTGCCGATGCTTGTTCGGGATTTCCTTTTGCTGACACCATTGACGCCATCTGCATCTGCGTCTTTCATCTGAACATCACCGATATTTTGTACTGGGCCAAATCGAATAGATACTCCGGGGTCGACATGACCGTTGGTTCCGGTTGCGCCGTTCATCTTTCCATTCGATTGGCCGCCTGTTTTCAGATAGCGAAAATATTAGCTAGAGAACAGTAGACTATAGCGAATACGAGATCCATCGAGCAAGCGAAATAGGATTCAAAAGCGCATTGCAGGCGACAAGGGCAAACCAGGACTTACCAGAAGATCTACCGTTCATTTTAACGAGTGGGGTATCATCTTCTGAGGAGCTCATGGTGGCGGGAGCCCGGTAAACGGGAAGGCGTCCGTAACTAGTGAAGGTAGAGTGACGGTGAAGTCGAAGCGCAGGGAGGTAGAGACTCGAAATTGGCCTGCTGCCAAGTCTGGAGAACAGGGCCGGCGCTTGACGAAGAATGAAGTCAATAACTATTGAACTTGACCAATGAAGAGAGAGCAAAGAGAGTAGAGTAAGAAAATGTAAGGCGAAAGATTGGGTTCTATAGAGTGTGAGGCATTGAGGGAACAAGAACAGAGATAGGCTGCGAGAATTCGCAGGAGGTGTTAAGTGATCTGAGAGTAAAGAAGAGGAAAGAAAAGGAAAGGAAAGCGAGCGCTGGAGGCTGTCCTGTTGGCCTGAGGCGATCCGGGCCTCTCACGCATGTTTCTCCGGCCGTTCAGCCACTCTTGTTGCAGCACTGTGCATGCCTGAATTCTTCTAGTGAGATGCCTTGCCCGGCAGAATTCGGGGCATATCACGTGACAAAGCAATGCTGCGGTTTTGGCTCCTCTCGTTGTCCTTAGGACCTACCTGAAGCGGACTAGTGATCCGGCTGTCGGAAGAACAGAAACAGGAGTTGAATTCGTCCACTTCCCATCAACCGCTATTGACCACCTCCGCCGGCGATTGACCCCCCCGTGGTGCTTCTCTCTACGACGTCTTCAGCTTTATATCCCCAGTGTTTACCTCCTCTCAGCTCTACAGTTCGATTACGCAATGTTCTCCCGTGCTGTTCGTCCGGCCGTGAGGGCTGGCGCTGGTGCGGTCACCCGGTAAGTCCTCTTTCGGACCTCAGCCAGCCCACTGCATCCGCGACCTTTTCTTTCAACAGAATGCGGACACGGAAATCGGATATGGGGGAAGCTTGGAGATGAATTACTGACTCTGCCTAAGCACTGCGCCCCTCAATGCTGCCAACTTCGCGACCCTGCGTGAAATTGAAGGCCGTCTGAAGTCCATCAAGAACATCAAGAAGATCACCAACACGATGAAAGTCATCGCTTCCACCCGTCTGACTCGCGCTCAGAAGGCCATGACTGACTCCCGTGCCTACGGTCAAACCTCCAATACCCTTTTCGAACAGGCCGAGACCAAGGCCCTCGAGGACAAGAAGACTCTGCTCGTCGTCGCTAGCTCCGACAAGGGTCTTTGCGGTGGTATTCACTCCGGTCTCAGCAAGGCCACCCGCCGCGCCCTTGCCGATTTCCCCAACTCTGACATTGCTGTTCTCGGCGAGAAGGCCAAGGCTCAATTGTCCCGTTCCAACCCTAGTGCCCTTGTCCTTAGCTTCGCCAACGTTTGCAAGGATATCCCTACCTTCGCCGATGCTCAGGCAATTGCCGACCAGATCGCTCTTCTGCCCACGGACTATGCTAGCGTCAAGATTATCTACAACAAGTTCGTCAACGCTCAGAGCTACGAGCCCGACACCGTTGAGGCCTACTCCGAGGAGGCTATCACCCAGTCCCGTTAGCTTTTGGTCCTCGCTTGACAGAACCACTCAATGCTGATATTTCTATAGCTAACTTCTCCGCGTATGAAGCCGATGAGGAAACCCTTACCAACCTCCGCGAATACGCCCTTGCCAACAGCTTGTTCTGGGCCATGGCTGAAGGTCACGCCTGTGAGATCTCGGTAAGTTTCACCTCTTTCATGACTTGCAATCGGAATGATGCTAATTAAATCATAGGCCCGTCGTAACGCTATGGAGGCAAGTACCCTCAAGGATGTAGTAGAAATTGAGCCAGACTAACTTTCCTCCAGAACGCCTCAAAGAACGCTGGTGAGATGATCGACAAGTAAGTATCAGTGCGAAACATTCTCATCCGCAACATCTAACGTCATTTCAGGTTCCAGATTCTGTACAACCGTCAGCGTCAAGCCGCCATTACCGGTGAACTTGTTGAAATTATCACAGGTGCCGCCGCCAGCGCTGAATAAACGCTGTGATGATGTCTCTTGGAGGAAGTCACCACGTGTAGACTTATTCATACGTACCTAGATCCTCACGAACCTGTAAAATCTACCTCTATACATTTCGTTTGTACCACCTTTGTTTTAAACCAAGAATAGCATTGAAGTTTGTTTTAAAACTAGCCCTTTCACACCAGCCCATATACATTCAATATCCCTATGGTTAAGGAACAAACTCAATATAGCAGAGATCCCAAGCATATCACTTATTGAACACTTTGTTTATTGACACTGTCTAGATCACTTTGAGGCAGTTCACTTCCTTCCTAAATTGTCACTATGTTCTCAAAAGTCCGCCATTGTTCTCTCATTTCAACGCCAAACGGCCTGCTGAACGTTTCTCTAGGTATTATTATTCAATTTCTCTACATGTGCCTTAGCTTGCCTTTCTCTTACCCACCCCTTATCTCAGAGATGTATCTAACCTAGACAAACCACTGATCATCATCTCTAACACAATCGACTCGAATCTCATAACAATTCCTCAAACCTCACTCCACAGTGGCCAGTTCATTCATGCACCCGGTCATGGATTGCTATGAGATACTAGGGATCTCTCCAGATGCAACAGACAAAGACATCAACACTGCCTACAGGGGACTCGCTCTGAAGCATCACCCTGACAAAACAGGAGCTGATGATGACGCCATCGAGTTTCAAAAGGTATGCGATCCATTGCTATTCCTCCTCTATATCCATGAAGTAACATTGTCTCGTACAGATCAATCAAGCCGTCGAACTCCTCCGCGATCCAAGTCGCCGCAAAGAACATGATAAACGTTTTGATCATCGTAAACCGAAAACCCTTAGTGAGGAAGAAAGGTTGTTCGCTAGTCCTGACTACTCAGGATGGAAGCCGAATATCGTCCGCAGGAGCGATTACAACAGCAGGGAACGATACATGTTCAGTTATAGCAATAGTGTCCATATGAGCCCCCACGCCGAGGACTCGCAGGAAGAGATTGCTCGGTGTGCGAGAGTCGCTCAAGAGGAAGTGGACGAGAAGATTCGGCGGGCTGCTGAAGTCCTTGCGGAAGAGGAAGCGAGGAACACTAGGCGCGAGAACTTCCCTGCTTCGCTACGACAAAATGAGAATAGGCGGTCCAGTTTGAACCCGAATGTTGAACCGTTTGAATCACAGGGGACTAGTGGGGGCTGTGAGGGCCCTGATCCGGTCCGGTACGCTGGGGTGAACCCCGAAGAGGAGGGCGATGTCGGATTTGAAGCTGAAATTGAAGCTGAAGATTATTCTGCCGATGAAGCGGAAGATGAAGTTGACGCCGAAGTGGATCTCGAATTTGAAGAATTCGAGGTTGGTAGCGGTGCTGATTCTGGAACCGGATTTAATGCTGATGTTGATGTTGATGCCAACAGTTTCACTGGTTCTAACAAAAGCAAGAAACCCAATACCGAACGCGATACAGCCGCGGCTGAAGTATCTCCTTCTTGGGCTGCCCATTCGCCGTCATCTATGCTCATCTCGACAATTGGGGGGTACATGACTGCATCTCAGGGTACATGGTCCGATAGGAACTCGAACGTCTACATGATGACCGGCGGACGTTCTCCCGGGTATAGGTCGCAGTCTGAATTCAACGCGTACTCCGCCAAAACCGCAGATAATGAGGATTCGGAATCCATATACTACGATATGAGTGATGCCAAATCTCAAGTCGAATCTGATCAGAATGAGTACAATGAGAACCATGGTCTCTCTACCGACGACGAAGCCTTCAACACTCTCTCTAACAAAAAGACGACCGCCACTTTATACTACGAAAACATGTTACAATCCAACAACACAAACATGTTACCCTACCTAGCCCTTTTTGTCCCATACTTTGCCGCAAAACTAGCCAGTGGGACACGCAACGGCCGCTATACCCAAAAAGACTTCTATACTGAGCTGAAAGGACTGATCATGGAGACCTACTGCGGCTGGCTCGAGACTGTCCGCGTCACTTTCCCAGGTGCGGGCTCCCTGGGACCAGTGGGTGATCCTCAGGATTGTTTTCATCTCGGCTACTGGATGAAGGAATTCGGGCACGAGGGGTGCGAGAGGTGCCATCTGTGGAGGCCTATGTACACGCTTGTGTGTCCCTCTTGCGGGTTGAAGAGGTGCATTGGATGCAAGTTCTAGTCACCTGGCCCAGCTTATGGACCATGTTTTCCCCGAGGTATAGGTATTTATTTTCTTCGTTAAGATGTACTTGATAGTTTGTGGCGTTCAAAAATTCGGTTCGGTTCGGTTCGGTTGGTCGAGACACCAAGTATTTCGTTGGTAAATAAAGCGCAGTATCAGGAGAAGATTATGAGCTGAGATACCTTAACCAAAGTCCGCACCATGACACACACGAGAAACTGGGATACGGCACTTATCCGTAACATCAGCCTTCCCCCAACGCCACCTCAACACCACCTCAAAGCAAACCACATAGCTCCTCACCCCCACTCAATACACCACACAACATCTATACCTTCTCCCCCTTAACCTTAATCTCAATTTCCGCATACCTATCCGCAAACCTCCCCAACGCCCCATCAAGCCCAATTCACCTCGCGACCTCTGCCTGCCGATCAAAGTCCGCTGCAGCCGTTCCCTGGCTGCCAAAGATGGCATCCGTCTCTTCGAGCGAAAGCTGCTTTGTTTCGGGGACAAGGAAGTACACAAACACCGCGCCGAGAGACGTGATCAGGCCGAAGAAAATGTATGTCCCGAAGAGGATGTCCTCGAGCATATCGGGTGTGACCTGGCCGACTATGAGGTTGTTCATCCAGTCTTTTTACCGGTGCTCGTTAGTTACGATATATTACAGTATAATGAGTGGAAGGAAGACAAAAACATACTAGCCGTAACACCCAAACTCGTCCCCTTACTCCGAACACTAAGTGGCCAGATCTCAGCAATGATAATCCAGGCACAAGGGCCCCCAGCTGTAACCAAAATGCACTACGAAGAGCCAGACCATTGCGACCGCGCCCCATCCTGCAGCTTGGTGCGAGTCCCACTGGTTTTCGTTTTCGGCGAAGATGTCTGCGATTATGAAGTGGCATGAGGCCATACCGATTGCGCCGACAATGAGGACGGGTTTGCGGCCGAGCCTGTCGACGCAGCCGTAGTATCGCCAGCACCACCCATGTTGTTTATATGTTCATAGACTCAGTAGCAAGCTTTGAAGACGTGCAACATTGTTGAAGAAAGAGGCCGAATAGAGAGAAATTCGGCCCAGGTGGAGGAAGATCAGTGCGAATGACTCGGTTTCCATATGGAGCCGACATTATTCCGGCTACTTTTCAGAGGATATTCAATCAAGATCCCTGCTTTAGATGAATCCCTGCTGTAACGTTACCGGCGCGTCGAGAGAACGGCCCTTGTCATGGCTAAGTTGCGAGGGTGCCAGCCTGAAGGACCAGCCGGGGAATTGCCAAGACCTTGACCATGCCATGTTGCGCCTGTGATCGAAATCGTCCATCAGTTGAACATATACTATTGGTACAATTCGTGCACTTGTCTTGGTTCCCGGTTGAATTCCCGGGTGAAGGTGTTATGGTAGGGAAACCCCCAGTGGGGTAAAGGACCGTGCAGGAATTGTGCCGAGGGGAGGCTGCGGAGAATAATCTGGAGATTACTTTGAGTACGTTTACGACCATTATAGTCGGTCTGAGTCAATATGCCCTTGTCCAGACGAGGTAGGGCCTTGGTCAAAGCTACCAATATGGCCGGGGTTCTTGGAGATTGGTAGGTTTATAACCTGGATAGTGTCAAACAATACCATCAAAGACCTCTTGAACATGGGCCTTTCAAGTAGTCAGTTACCCTTCGAAACTTGGATAGTCAAAGCTTGTTTTAGTATGCTTCCCGGGCTGGAGTAAACATGCCGGATTCACCCCTTTACCATGTCCCTATCGGCTATATGCAGATTCATCTGTCGAACCTGTAAATGATTAATTCGCGGTTCCCATTCTCGCCGAGCAGATATCGCTCTGTCCCGCAGATCCTACCCTTGCCTGTAAGCTCGAAGATCTCTGTATTTTTCAACGTAACAGTCGAGGATGGAGTTTTGACGCTCAAGGAAGCTTTCAGATCGAAAGGCCATGTGGCTTGCGATAGGTGAAGACAAAAGCCTACTTGAGCTTCTTCGTCCACGGCTTCTGATATTACCGTATACCAAGGTTCATCGCAGACGTCGAGAGACAGAAAGCTTGCCTGTAAGCTGCTGTTCCCACGATAAGGAGGTAGTACGAGATCCAGGTTCTGTCTGCAACAGGGACCATGGCCATTAACCGGGATGCTTGTTACGTGGACTTGCGATGTCCACTCCGCGGGTCCGACAAACCGATCAACAGGGCCCGTGCAAGAGTTTTCAAATATCTCTATAGATTGGTTGTCCTCCGTGATGTTCAACCATTGTATACCTGGAAGACCTCGTTGTCTAACGGAATAGAACCCTAATTCCCTAAACCCAAAGCGTGAGACCATGTGGGGACCAGAATCTCCCTCTTGTTGTCGCAGACGTCCCGTTGGGTCCAATGAGGGCCTATATGACGAGGGCCTGGAGATATCCCAGACAGAAAGTGACTCAATTGGAGCATCATCGTCTGCAGTATACAGACTGCGATTGGGCTGCCAGATGTAGATAGCATAATGTGTCTGGCTATGTGTCGAGTAGAATCGGTCCCTCTCGCTAAGCGGATGGCCGAGGAACATAATCTTCCATTCATTGCGGAAAGTTATGCCCCATCTGTCGGATTCATGGGTCACATCGAACGAGGAAGCAAAGTGACGATGAACACCGTCGCTGTCATTCAACCAATGGAAAGCTTTTGGCTCTGCCCACTCGATAATGAGGACTTTCCTTTGGAGTCTAATCCTCCGAATCACCTTTCCGGTAATGATAAATGGCACCATGAATCTCCTGTCGCTTTCGAGGTCCAAGAGAACCAAACAGGTGTGATCTGCGCTTGGATACACTAGCAGGCCATCATCATACGACCAGAAAGATTCAGAAAAGGGCATATCCACCCGCTGCATCAGATGGCTGGCGTGAATGTCCCAAGGTTGTACCTGAAACCACTCTCTTTCGCCCGATATGCCGAATTCCTCACATAGTCTGAGCCTCCGGATCGATTTGGGCTTGCCGCGATTAAGGTGGTCATATCTCGAGGCAATTTGATCAAACAACGAGCGCCAACAGGTGTTATCCTCCGATTCGAAAAGCAGCTCATGCGTAGGATCAGCATAGAGCTCTCTAACTTCGGCTGCCATTGGAAAGAACTTCTTTAGAAGTGGGATCACATTTGCAGGGTCTTTGAAAGCTTCGTTCCACAACCTAGAGACCCGCCGACAACGAACTATGTCCCTGGGCTGAAGCAAGTCCAAGACCATCCAGAAGAGTTCGCGTGGCAATAAGGGGAGGTCTAAGGCTTGAGGGTCTTCTCCCGAGAGCCGTGCCATACTTGTTTCTTCCATGGTGTTGCGGGGTAGAGCAGTTGAACAAGCTCACAATCACTGAAATAGGAACAGAACGCACCAAACGATCATGACAGGCCGGATTTGACCAGCAAAGAAGATCTGCAATATAGACCGCATGTCTGGCAGAGAGCAAAGGACGAATTGTCGATCGAGGAGTGTCTCTGGAAGGGATCGAAATGCGGGGGCAATTGCAAACCGTCACATGCCAAGCACAGAGCTTCAGGACACCTTGCTCAAACATTCCCTTTCTGACATGTCTCGCTCTTGATCATTGATCTCCTGCAACCAGACCATATTCCTTCCCAAAGTGCTCGCAGACTAACTTCATCATGCTGCAGCCAAAATCTGTGCTTCTTCTCGTCGCGTCGCTTCTGGCAGCTCTGCCGGTCAACGCAGACGGGCTCTATACTAAAAAATCCCCTGTGTTGCAGGTCAACCAGAGAGAGTACAATCAGCTCATTGCGAACTCAAACTACTCATCAGTATGGCTGTTCCCCTTGCCTTATCTAATGGGATCAAATAGAGCTAACCACTGGATTAGATTGTAGAGTAAGTTCCCAATCCTCCGGTGCGTTACGAACGAATCCTAAATCTATCCTTTGCTAGGTTTTATGCGCCATGGTGCGGCCATTGTAAAAACTTGAAACCAGCATTCGAAAAAGCAGCAAAGAGTCTGGATGGATTAGCTAAGGTCGCCGCCGTGAACTGCGATGATGATGCGAACAAACCGTTCTGTGGACAGATGGGCATACAGGGATTCCCGACACTGAAGATCGTGACACCGTCCAAAAATCCTGGTAAGCCAAGAGTAGAGGACTACCAGGGGCCCAGGACTGCCAAGGGAATTATCGACTCGGTGACAAACCAAATTCCCAACCATGTGAAGAGGCTCTCAGATAAGAACATCGACGAGTGGTTATCCGAGGATCAAGAGTCACCCAAGGCCCTTCTTTTCACGGAGAAGGGTACCACGAGTTCTCTTATCCGCGCTGTTGCGATTGACTTCTTGGATAGCATCAAGGTCGCACAGATTCGCAACAAGGAAACGGACACGGTCGAGAAATTCGGCATCACAGAGTTTCCTACATTAGTCCTACTCCCTGGGGACGAACAAGAGCATGTAGTCTTCGACGGCGAGCTCAAGAAAGGCCCAATGGTTGAATTTCTTAGTCAGGCCGCTTCCCCGAATCCCGACCCCGCCCCTGCCCCCGCAAAGAAGAGTACATCGTCAAAATCGAACGAGAAGAAGCCGAAGCCTAGTGCAGCATCCGACTCCGATGAGATAATTGAGGAGCGTAGGCCTTCAGTCGCCGTTCCAGCGCCCACCACAGCACCCACTCTCGATGCCCTCTCCACCCCAGAGTCTCTGGAAGCCGCCTGTCTAGCACCTAAATCAGGTACTTGCGTCCTCGCCCTGTTACCAAACTCCGACGAAGGCGCAGAAATCCCCAGCTTTACCAAAGAAGCACTCGACAGCCTGGCCGAGGTTGCGCATAAACATGCGCAGAGAAAAACCAAGCTTTTCCCATTATACAATATCCCCAGCACCAACGCCGCCGCTCAAACTCTCAGAGCCAAACTTGGCTTGTCGGAGGATGTGAAGTCAGTGGAGATCATAGCTTTGAATGCACGACGAGGCTGGTGGAGACAATTCGACTCTTCCGAGAACACCGACTACGGAACAGTAAGCGTGGAAGCATGGATCGATGCTATTCGGTTGGGTGAGGGAGCAAGAAACACTCTTCCGGAAGGCATTGTCGTGGAAGTTGCAAAGGACGAGCCTGAGAAGGAGAAAAAGGTTGACCACGATGAGTTGTAAACGTAACAATGATTTATCACCATGAATGAGCATGCAGACAAATAAGGAGAAAATGTAATGGGTTTCAAGTAGCTGCAATTGAAACATGATCACATTGTCAAAACATCCAATGCGTAATCTCTATTCTTCGAAACTTTTGTCCATACATAACTTGATTAACCTTTTTGCAGAACCGACCACATAGTACGTAGTATATACAAAACGACACCATCACTTCATGCACTTACCAAGACAATACCTTGATTCCTAGCTAGATAGAAGATCATTTCTTCTTCCTCCCCTCCGTCCCCTTCTGGATAATCTTCTGGCGCTTTGAGTCAATCTCGGAGTCGAAGACTTCTCGCGCGCTCTCGCCCTTCTTGCGCTTGCTCTGCTTCGAGGACTTGACGCTGACGGTTGCGGCGCCGCCAGACCGGACTTGCTTTTCTGCTTCTTCCCAGCCTGCGGTGCCGTTACTTATCTCGTATCTGGAGGCTGGAAATCAGTTATTGGTGTTCCGAGGTAACATTTTTAGTTTATCTGAGGGGTGATGGGGGGAAAGGGGACGGCTCACTTGTCGAGGGGTAGAGCGTCGATTAGCGCGCGTGACTTCTCGCGCAGTTCGGCGTTAGCTTCTTCGCCGCCCTCGCGGAGTTCATCGTCGAGGCTTTCCTCAAGGGGCTGAAAACGCGTGTCCGCAACCTCGTCGTGGGCTTCGGCGGCGACGGGAGCTTGTGCAGCAGGGAGAGTATCCGCGGCTGCGTTCTCTTGGAGGGATCTGAGCTGGGTAGAGACCTTGCGGACGATCTTCAAGAGCATGGCTAGGAGTTGAGAAGTGGGTAGGAGACCGCCGTGTTCCTTCTCGACATCTTCGAGGGACTTGCGCTGTAGACCGATGGCGAGCAGGATGGACCTCTGTACGCCGGAGAGGTTGACGCTGCTGGCTAAGCGGCCAGAGAAGTACCAGTTTGCGATGGTTGGAATCATGTCGAGGATTACGTGGTAGTCGAGCTGATTGTTTGCGTAGCTGTCTAGTCGTTTGAGATCGAAGGGGGAGAACACTGCATCGAGGTCGGATTTGCGGAGAGGGAGAGGGGCGAGGGATGGGTCGAGTTTGGCGCCTGCGGTTGCGGACTCGCCGATGCTGAGAGAAAGGGTGGAGGGGAAGGCTCGGAATTGGTAGGAAAGGAGGGAGATGAAGCGGCGGTGGTAATCGCGCGCGAAAGCACCAAGCCAACTTGCATCGTTTGAGCCGGTGCTTAGTGTTCGTAGCATCACGCAGGAGTGTTCGCCGGTTAGGTCATTAGGGGTTTGGCGAAGGTAGACGGGAACGAAGGAAGCGCGCTTCCAGAACTTGTGAAGAGACGAGGTCAGGCCGTAGCTGACACCAAGGTAGTCCAGGCTGTCGGGTCGACGCTCGGACAGCTTGCCAAAGAGAGGGGGCATAGAGCGGATATCGCGAACTTGGACATTGTCGTCGAGGAGGTTGGAATTCGTGAGTTCTTCATCGGTGACCCTAACCATCTCTTCCTGGGAGGCGGCCATATTTTCCGATAGGTCAGTGAACTTGCCCTCAAAAAAGTCTACCAATAGCTCCAGAGCGCGAGAACCATAGCCCATGCTTAGGTACTCTGGGTTGGTAGCGATGCGGACAACCCTAGCTCCCGAGAGACCAGCAAAGTCCTCATCTTGGAATTGTTGGCTGACGAGCCAGGGTATCAAATCGCCACTGGCCCGCTGACCACGACTTAAGCTATTGAGGACGCTTTGTCGGCTGATACGACCTTCGAGGGCGACTTGGACGACACAAAGCGGTTCCGGTAACTTCGCAGCGTTTTCGTCAATGGGTGGAACGAGCACGAACAGCTGATGTGCTGGCGCGTCGCTCATCAGTTGCAGGTCATTAGGAGTGTTCTTGTAGTGACTAGCAACGTATAGAGCCATCATCTGCTGGAGAAACTTTTCGGAGACAGGGTGGAAAGAGAACAGAGTGTCACGGTTGACTTGTAGCAATTGACACTGCGAAGGGTGTGGGCAGCCTTGCGTGTTCATCTTGGACCTTGGTAGAGTAGCATCAAGACATAGTACCTTGTTCAACCATTTCTCCACCGAGTCACCCGGGGCGTATCTAATCGGCTCTGAAAGAGTGATTTCCCTCAGTGATCGCCCACCTAAGCCTTTTTCGGCGCCCTTGGCCAGTTTCCCCGTTGCACGTTCAGCGACATCGGTATCATCCTGTCCAGTGTTTGCGCCACCTCTTGACTGCTCGCGGAGCTGTTGGATAAGCTTCAGTGACAAAGACCGACCCGTTCCCTCGTAACCGTTGATCGTCGAAGCCATGAAGACTAGGTATGGGCCCATCAACTTTCGAACAAGAGGCAGAGGAATGGCTGCAGCTTCATCGATGACCAAAAGTTCCGCTTGTCCCAATACGTGAGCATCTTGAGGCTGGATATATTGGATCGTTTGGCGGTGCTGACGATGAATGTTGACTCGGACAATAGCCTTGTTGAAATCGGGATTCGTAGACTGGAGAATGGTGTAGTCGATGTGGTCGACATATCCGAGAGCATCGAACCCTTTAAAGACAAATTCGAACAGAGTCTTCAAGTTCTCAGGGCTAGGTGAGGTAATGAAGACGTTGCTGTAACCATGGGCAATCGCAGCGGCAATGGCGACACCAAGTGCCGCCGACTTTCCACGACCTCTGGCTGCCGTCAACGTTACAGTGCTTCGCAGCGTTTTCTCGGCAATCGCATCGACAAATGTGAGTAGTGCTTTCGCCTGGTCGACAGTCCTAGATAGGCCGACCAACGACCCAACGGGCTCAGAACCAGCCAAACTATCCTTGATACTTTCCAGCTCCTTCTTTGTCCCGGTTTTATTCTCATCATTCGACTCGACTGGTGGGAGCAGTTTCACGTTCTTTCCGCCGGAAATGGGCAAGACATTCATCTCGTCGTCGATGACCAAGCAAGAGTCGCAACTACCAAGGGAAAGGATGAAACGTTCGTTGAATCTGGCTACCACATCATCGTGCGCCTCCGTCCTGTACCTAGAGTGTATATCCATCGATAATGTATACAGCTGCTTCAAGCTGTTCATGCTCTTCAAGAGCATAATCACCGTACCACCTCCTTCAACAGTCTCGATGGTTCGTGCCAGCAAATTCGGAGTGATGGCTTCGAAGTCCTGAAGGATACACATGCCATAGGTGTTTCCCAGGATCTTCTCCGTTTCCTTGTAGTACACATAGCGAATCTCATTGAGGGTGACGAACAATTCGAAAGGGTCCTCCGAGTTTGCTTCCCTGATTCCACGTTTCACATCTCTCTTAATCTTCGCCTCTCGCTTTTTCCGATGACTGGTAAATCCCAAAAGATCTTTTTTGTATGCCCACAGAACAGACTTGTTCTGTTTGATATTATATTGCGACCTGATGTGGTAAAGGTTGACGATTATGTCTTTCGCCCGGTCGCCCACAACGACGAAGAAATTGCGCTTTTTCTCCTGGATGCCATTCTGGATGAGCGCCGGAATGCGCGAATCGACTGCCTTTCGAGGCATTTTTTTAGACCGCAACTGAATCTCAAAATGCTGCTCGAGGTAAGTTTCTGCACCGGCAAAAGAGAAAAAAGTTTTGGCGGTGTTCGAACTGCCGGCTCTGACCGCCCATAGCTAGACACCGCTTGCTGGATATGGGACTATGAGGCTAGTCCTGATGCGATTGGCAATTTGTCACGTGCGAGAACAAGTTTATTGTTCACGTGACTCGGGGACTCGTCATCGAATCCATTTAGCTTGATTTGATCAATGAGGATTTTCCTGCAGTTTACTGGATTGAAGCGTAGTTCGAGTCGTTCGACGGATGAAACCCATAAAACCGGGACTGGGAGCTTCGGAGGTCTGGCTTCGGTGCTTAGGGGTTCCATTAGTGGTGGGTTAGCGCTCCTTAGTTGATGATCGCAGCCCGTCAAATGCAAGTCTGGATCCACGGTCTTGTCTTGATGGTTGACGCAATCTTTTGTGCTTCCCTAATTATAGAGGTCTCCTTTTCCTGCTCACCTGCAATTCTTGATTCCCGATGTTATCCAACCGCTTCTTTTCTTTGACATTATTGTCTCCACCATCTAGACTCTCGGCCCCGGGATTCTCGACTCCAGCGCACCCCTGCTGTGCCTGTCTGCCCGAGCATTGTTCTTTGTCCAACTTCCTGAACTTTTACCACTCGTGCTGGCAACGATGGGCACCACCAGATAGTGCCTCAGTGATGGCTTTAGTCCATTTGGGTTCCTGACAAGTCTCAAAATGATCCGGTCATCTGTCGAAAACGGCCTCAGGGCTCTAGTAGGGTCGGTATACAGTTCACTCCCCCACTCCGACTTCACGAGCTAACAAGTCCCAGCGCGTTCTTGATCAGCTGCGCCTCTATTTCTACCTCATACAAAACCACCTTCGCTTTTGGTAAGTAAATCTATCAAAATCTGGGCTACCATACGTGGTGGGATCACCGTTGCTAAGACTCCTTGACCTCATTCAGATCATCCTGTTCACACCGCGGTACTGGCCTGTTTTCTCTCAGGCCTCTCTCTTTTAATCTTGAGCAAATTTGTCCATCAGATACCGAACGTCTCTCCCTCTACCGACAAGTATTCTGCTATCCCGCTCAGCGAGGTTGATCAAACTACAACAGAATTACCCCCGCCTGCCGCATTTGATGATGACAACCCCGGTATCAAGGACCGACATGCTCTAACATGGTGGTTAAAGATTGGCGCCCTCTCCGGAATCGGCTGCGCGCGGATTGCCCTCCATCGCAACATCACCGATAACATCGAATGCGCACCTGGTGGATATGCTGTAAGTTCCTGGGCGAGCAGTCAACATCGAGGTGGATAATAACCGTAAAGTCTAGTATCTGGTTCCTTTATCCGTCGCGATATACGACTCCTGGCGCAATCAACGAGCGGCCAGCAGTTGGACTCGTCCAGATCACCGCCCAAATATTCTGTTTCGCCTGTCGGTCACAATAGCCAGTCGCATTCGTTTCTTTGTTCTACAAAGCCGTATGCGCTATGTTATATCGGCCGCTTTTCTCGCATTGAGTGGCTTTTTTGTCGAGTCCTTTAATCATGGCAGCCAATCGACATATATCTGTTCCATCGTATCCGGGCAGCACCTGCGGCAACAAACATTTCGAATTCTTTGCCTAATACTCGATTTTCTAATTCTAGTTGGTACCGCCGAGCTATCGGGAGAAGAGCCCCGCCATCTAGAGGGAAGAAAGAAGCAGACACTGCTTACCTGGGGTTACAGCTTGATCGTGAGTTTAACTTGCGCCTGCTCTCAAAAAAGAAGTTAATCTGACCATCGCAACCACAGGGTATCGTTGTATGCTGGATATACTGGGTAATTAATGTGACAGTTGATGCTGAGGGTGGCACATTTGTCACCTCGCATTATCTCAGGAGTGCGTTTGGTCAGGCGGTCCTGGTGGCAATCGTAATCGTGTCCGCGTCTCAACTGGTATGGATTAGCCATGATTCTTTAATTCCTTCAAAATACCTAATATGAACAGGTACCCTATTATGGCGTGTCCGGGCTCTGTGTTTTGGCGGGCTTCGTTGCGAATTACTTTGACTGGTGGTCGATAATCGCACATGGACAAGAACCATTTCCATTGATACACGCATCTGATGCCTTCGCAGCTCTCTGTTTTGGCTTTGCTGGAGGATTGGTGTTCCTGCTCTCTAGGTCCGCGTCCATGGACGAGCCACAATTTTTGCAACGTTTCAACACGGTACTAAGGTTCATGTTCGCCACAATGTTCGGCATTGCACTATTCTGGGTTTTCAGTCAGCCCAGTGTAGGCCATTTACATCCAATAGAGTTGCTCATCCATGAAGCTGGAAGAAAGCATGACACGTGGTTGACCATGGCCAAAACAAGTGATTCTTTGGCGGGAGCTGTTCAGCATTACCGCAGAAAATACCAGCAACTGCCCCCACCTGGATTTGACAAATGGTACGACTATGCTATTAGCAGGTCTTCCGTTACGATTGACGAATTTGACGAAATACACACCAACCTTCTACCATTCCGCGGCCTAGAACCGAAGGAAATTCGGTCCCTGACCCAAAAACTAGCGACCAATCCGGCAAATGAGATTGGAGCCTTGAGCATCCGCAATGGCACTGTCCGGGTGCAGGAAGGGATCAAACCTACACATGCTTGGATGGTTCAGAGTGCGGCTACTATGATAGAAAAGTTCTCTGAGCACCTTCCTGATATGGATCTGGCCTTTAATCTGAATGATGAACCTCGAGTGGTAGTGCCTTGGAATAGACTGGCTGAACTACAAAATCGAGCCAAAGTGCAGCCACCGGATGACAACATATCCGGCGAGTGGTCGACGGATCGCGATGAAACATGGGCTCCAATAGAGCCGGCGGATCAAACGCCAGAGGTCATGTTTGTTGACCGCGCCTTCCAAAGGGTATTTGATCCCTACATCGCCCCTGCTTGTCCGCCTGGGTCGAAGGCACGGTCACAGCGAATTTGGGACAGACGTAATCTGTGTATCGGATGCCTCCGCCCACACTCAATGGGCCAGTTTCCAACTGATTGGAGCGTCGCAACCGATATCTGCCATCAACCTGACCTCGCCAACTTGCACGGGCTCCTCCTATCTCCTGCTTCGTTCAAGATCACACAGGAACTATTACCCGTCTTCAGCCAGAGTGCCGTATCCGTGTTCAACGATATCATCTTCCCGAGTCCATGGAATTACGTCGACAAAATACGCTACGATCCCTCCGATGACCACCCTGATATCAGATACGACCAGAAAGAGAATACCCTCTTCTGGATTGGAAGCACAACAGAGGGCATAAGTCATGAGGGTAGATGGAAAGGGATGCCTCGGCAGCGCCTCACGCACCTCGTCAACAATAATACATATAACCACGTCTCCGTCCTCCTCCCCACCGACGAACCAAAAACATACTCCTACCAGATCTTCAACGGCCAGGCGCCTGCCCAACTCCTCGGCTTAAACGCCTCCGTTAGCATGACCGACCCCATTGTCCGCTGTCGGGACAAAGACTGCACCGACCAAACAGACGAGTTCGCCCCAGGTGGTCGTGTCGACTTCCAAGATCACTGGCAATACCGTTATCTCTTCGACTCCGACGGGGCCGGCTTCAGCGGTCGCTTTCTCCCCTTCCTCCAAAGCCATAGTCTTCCCTTCAAGACTGGGCTCTTCAGACAGTGGTTCGACTCGCGCATCACGCCATGGCTGCACTACGCCCCTATCGACATACGTCTTCATGGACTCTGGAGTACTCTTGCCTATTTTGCCGGCGTGGGCGTGACGCTCGAACGTCGCAAAATTGAGCTGAAGCATCATGATATCCAGGGTAGTTGGATCGCAGAAGAAGGCCGTCGCTGGGCGGAGACGGCGCTGCGGAAGGAAGATATGGAGATTTACTTCTTCCGCTTGCTGCTTGAATGGGGCCGCTTGACTGATGATCGCAGGGATTTCCTGGGGTTCAAGCTTGAATCCTGATTTTCCCCTCACTAGTTAGTATTCGTTAATGATACCTCCCATTCTTCCTGTCATCTGTAATGTACTGCGTTGAACCATTATTATCATGTTTACCAGAAACATGTTGTCAATGGCGCTTTCAGCAAGTAACCCCCGGTACAAGCACATTTAGCCCGAGCTTTCTTTTACCTTCAAGTTTGTATGGATGTTTCCTGCGATCTTACCGTTTAAGGAATAGCCCTCTATGCGCTGCAGGCATTGTCAACACCACTCGCCAGCGCGAAACCAAGTCCATCAGCAACCTCTTATTCAGTACCTCCTTATCGAAAGCTATGGTTTTACAATCCTGCGCAGACTGTGAGAACCTTCTCCATGACTCCCCAAATGAGACTACAGTGTGAGTTAAGCGGCAAGACTGCAGAGTGAGTCCTCAACCCTCCATTACTTACTTTCTTACCTGCCAACAGTCCACTTCAGAAAACTTCCCCTCAAAGCTCCGCAACCGTCTGATGTCATATACCTAACAGGTTACACATAAAACTGACTCCGGTCCTCGGATCGAGATGGGATGCGTCAAAATTGGATGTCTCTCCAAAGAAGCTGTTTATGCTCAAGTGTAAATGAGGAGCGCGGATGAGGGGAGCACTATCTTTTATACTTGTGTTAAGTGCGGGCATAGGTGAGTGATTCTAGCTCCCCCTCCCCTCACCCTAGTCTACTAAATTCTCTTTCTTGGTTTGGGCTCTTGGACTAATGTAACTATGTGTATCCAGGTGGCAGGAGGGTAACTAAATGGGAGGTTGTCGATGGGAAGGAGGAGGGGATTGCTTGGGATGTTTATGTTAGTTCCTGCAGTGCTTCTCTGGATGTTATGGGCAGATATCATTATACACGTTCTCGGGATGAAACCCTGTGTTGATAATGGCAGGCTACAGTGTAGCGCTCAAACAGCAGTGCGAATGCGTTAGGGTCGCTGGGCTCCAGCTCATTATCCCAGACGATTTATTTCAATATACGAAGTATGTAGCGCACCTCAGGAACCATGGGACTAACAGAGCCCGACGGGTTCTATAGCCGTTCTACCTGGGGCCCAAGAGTTATTGACACGGGTATATACAAATGTTCGATCTATCTATCCACGTAATGTACCAATGAACAAAGTCCATCACCACCGTCTATCCCTCAGCGATCTCTGCGGAAGCCCTCTTGGGTGATAAGTAGATCCCCAGTCACAGACTCAGTCTGGACTCCCCTTTTGGCAGCTGCTGAATCCTGGTAAACCTTCAGAGAGTTGATCTGCCAGTATGCCTCTGCAAACGCGGAGGGCGTGTTTGCTACGTAGTTCTGGCATGTCCCCAGAGACCCACAGGAGCCGCTGCCCCAAGTTGCCCCAGCCCAGTCGCCGCAGAAGGTGATATCGAAGATCTGGGTTTACGTTAGACGTTGCTTGCCTATGGTAGAGAGAATGGTAAAAGGATAAGGAGGGGAGGTGCATACAATCTGCGAAGTGCTAAAGTGCTCATCAATGTTACAGTTCCCCTTGAATCGTGCAGCTGGTGTCCCCCACGACGCGGGGTTAGGTGTTCCCGCTGTAATATCAGCAGGGATGCCAGATCTCGGGAAGAACCAGATGCTGATAGCATCGCTTGTCCATTCGGTGGCGTAGACGCCCCCGCCGTTACTGTTAAAACCTGCACCGTACGAGGCTGCGCTCGTAGACTGGATGCCACAGCCGGCGTTGTTGGACTGGCCCGGGGCTTGCACGTAGCAGTTTGTTGTAACCGCTGAGCCTGAGAAGCCGGTTGAGTCGATTGTGCAACCATCACCGGTGTGGAGGGTCATAAGGTTGTTTGTTGCATCGTTAACGTTTTCGATGATGTCGATTTCGCCGCCGTTAGGCCAGTTGGGGCCTAGGATCCAGCTGTGCGGTGTTAGTGTGATGTAGGTTTGAGTTTGGTAGAGGGAATATAGAGTTTCCGGGGAGTATGGTATGAGCTTGAATTGGTGCGACGTACAAAGCTGGCCAGGTACCACAGCCCGTAGGCATATGGCCTAGATCGATGATGAAAAGGCCATGGCGGTAGGATTGTGTGCTTGACAAGCGTACACTTTGACGTCCCGAGCTAGCGGTGTTGGTGTGGTCGACGCCCATGTAAACAGATGAGCCTGTTGAGATCAAGCCCTGGCTTTGGGCTGTTCCTCGATCCACATAATCGACAAACCCGTTGGTTGGGTCACGGTCTGTAAAGAAAGTGAACTTGTCGAAGAATGTAGCTGGGCTGTAGTCGTCCTGCAGTACATAGGCAGCACTAGCGAGCTCGGCTACTAGGCCCAGTACTACTGGGAGGATGGAAGGTGCAAGGCGCATTTTCAGGACTGGCCGTGGACAAGAATGTAGCCCAACTCCGGAAAGGAATGTGATTGTAAAAAAAAGTAGCGGTTGCAAACCTTGCTCTCAGGTGGGCATTGGGTGAACTGATAATAGGAGGGGCAGGCCATAATCCCAAGGACACTTCAGAGAATATATACACCAGAGCCCAACCACGGACGAAAAAGGCATAAACAAATCATCCCGGTCGATAAAGCCCTGATCCATACACCGGACCCGGTCTTGCGACTCGACCACAAGAGCTATTCCTTCAACTGACGGCACGTCGATCGTTCAAAATCAGCCATTTCTGAATGAGTATCAGGGCACCATCACAGAACCGACCAATTATTGGACGAATTCGTTATACCTAGCATGCCTCAGAGGGCCAAAAGACGGGTTCGGAGATAACTAGGGTCTAGCCCACAGAGACGTTGTACTCCGGAGTATCTGAGTATCTAGAACGAAGCAATAAAGCTCTAGGATTGTACATCTGCCGAGAACGATGTGACAAGAAGGGGCTCGATTTTCAGGAACAAGTCGGGCATTGGTTAATGAAGGCGCTTGTCGGCTTCCAATGAGGGCTCTGAACCGCTGCGGGAAAGCCATGATCGGCTATACTAAATATCTAGAATCAGTCTGGACTCATGGGGGATGTGTTTCAGCTGAAGGCTTTCACTCACAAGAATATTCTGGAATACATCCCTTCTCCTTTTCTCTATCGGCTTTGGGGGCCCCGTGTAGTGTTACTTCACCTGAACCGTAGAGCGTTCGAGAAGTAGCAGCATCATGCAGGGATTGTGAGAAGCGTATGCAACCATGGGGAAAGCGAGTGACTAGACCTCTGTCAATGTGACAATCAACGACGATCGCAAAGATGCAGATGGTCAAAATGATTGGCGTAGAGAGATATGAGAGGAAGAGAAGCTTTGAAAAGTTGTCAGGCTCGATCACGACGAAGCGGCCTGAGTGCCTGATTCGGTCCGCTGATCTTCTCTTTCGTCTTTTGCTCCGACGCCGTTGTTTCTACTCTATTCCTTCTCGTTAGATGTATTAGATTCGATGAATATCTTTCCTGTTTGAGGACAGGCGAATGGGTCGGAAATTAAGTTCTTATATACATTAGCAAAGGACATGGGGCAGGAATCTGTATAGCGCCAATAGTAATGTAACATCAAATCAAAGGCTCGAAATCATCAACGCAAATCGCTCATTCGCTATGTGCAGGGCAAACAGGACAAATAAGTACCTCCTCCCCGTGATGCTGTCGGTGCCGAGCCGGTTGTGACTGGCCAATGTCCAGCAGACACTGGCGATGATACAGGTGTCGACAGGAGAAGACCACGACAGGCCCGGGGCTCACGCTAGTTGCGTCGTCATGGAGTTTCAATCCCTCTTCACTTGTGCCACGGGCCCCGTGCCCGTCAAGATGGTTCAATGCCTGACCGGCGGGGGAAACCGCCGCTGCTTTGCCTTTCCCTCTGGTAGATGCAGGGTCGACTCGTCCTTCTAGATGTCGGGCGAGGCGGTGCTGTTTCAGCTCGTTTTGATACCCCTCCCAAGCATGCCAATACTGGGAGCCAACCCCAGGCCCCCAAATTCGCTGCCGACAGACCTCGCAGACCTGACCGCGGGGTCGCCATCCTCTTTGACGGAGCCTTGCTACCTCATCAACGCGCACAAATAGATCCCGGTCCAGCATTCCGTTTGCGAGAGATAGAAGCGATTTTTCGTAAGTATAGGCAGAGAAAACGGAGGCCAGGACGGCTCGCAGCTCAAGGAGAGTTGGAGACCAGCGCGCTGCCCTAGCTAGGAATGCACGTAGAATCCGAAGGAAGGCAACATCGTTGCGTTCGCCTGTCATTGGACCCGGACTACTGGTCCTAACTGTGCTCGAAAGCAAGACAGTGAAGACTTGCTGCACCAAGCCGCGAAACGCCGAAACTAGCTGGGCCGCATTTGCCCCTAACGGGGCTGCCGATTCTGATGACTTTGCAGCCACAAGCCCGCCCTGAATCTGCCCAAAGACACTACTTGCGATGCGAACTACACCCTCGAGCAGGTCGAGCCAAAGTTCTTCATCGAATGACAGGGGCTGCTCCAAGGCAATCTTACCCCCGCCATTTCGCCCAATACGACGTGAGTTCTTGGCCGTCTTGCTCTGGCCTTGGCAGAGCCATGTTCCAACTTTCGCGTACTTGTTGAGAGACTCCAAAAGATCTTCGATTGCCTCGGCCGTGGTAGCAGAATCCGGTGCCTCCTGCACGCTTTGCAAGATCCCTACCAGTCCTGACTCCAGTGTCCTCAGATGTACAATGAGGCGGTCCATCGCGCCTCGAATTTGCCCTTGTCTAGCCATAAGGACAACAGCAGCGTCTACCACCCCGCTTTCCTCCATCGACGGGATCAGCTCATCAAGTCGAATATCTCCCTCTCGAAGGTTATCCACGAAATTGGCGACCCGAGCAGAATCGTACCGGCAAAGAAGCTGTACGTAACGTTCGATCATCCAGTTCTCAACTGGCTGAGACCGGCGGTTTTCCGCCGCAGATTGCAATTGTTGATCAACAATGGCAGCCAGGTATTGATACTGGCTGTATTCATCCCCTTGCAGCGCCTTGATGAAGGTGCCATGGGTCTCCGGAGCGTACTCGCGTATCGTTTGCGCAGCCCTGGGGACATCTATTTCCGCAACCTCGTGGGCATGGGCCTTCACTACATCGATGACAGCTTGTCTTTGTTTTTTGCCCAAGATAGAACCGGGACGGAGGCAGTCCTGGATACAAGTAAATATCTTATCCCGTTCGCTTGGATCTTCCAGGTATGTAAGTATCAGCTCAGGGAATTGATTCTCGGCGCGATGAGTTGACTTGAGAATTCGGAAGAATTTGGCCTCCCGGAAGAGCGGTATCATTTGCTGAATATCCGGTGGATGGTAGATGGATAACAAGTACTCGGAACTCAATTCACAGTCTTCCGCCATCTCCTCGCTTGGATAACGGCACAGCCGCTCGAGAACTTGATGGAGGGTACTGCCGGAAAGAAGAATATATTGCGGGTACTTTGGCAGATTGCGGGCAATAAACATGTCCAGATATATGGTATCGGAGGTATGAAAATTGCGTGGATTCATGGTCTGGAGCAGAATGGTAATTAAGTACTGTCGATTGACAGAAACACCCTGTTGAGGAACCTCTTCTGGATCCTGCTCATTCAAAAAGCTGTCCTCGAACGCCTCATTCAGCATGCTCATGAAACTAGAGGTGTCGAACTTCAGCAGCGCCTCGAGAGCAGAGAAGGATCCGTTCGGCTGGGAAAGTGTTTTGTGCCCAGGTGCGCTATTACCAGAAAACATATAGTCGTATAAGGACGTCTTTGCGCGGGAGGCCTCGGCATCGTCCATGTCATTTCCTGTTGGATACGAACGGGAAGTAAGGACAAAAGAAAGATATGGGAAGATCTTCATGGCATTCGTGTAGTGTTTGACCTCATTTACCGAATCGCCATTGGCCATGGCCTGCTGCGAAGGAATCAGTCCGATTAACTCCTGCAGCGGCCCCACGTAATCGGCCAGACAGCGGTTCCAAACGTATATAAACGCATCATAGAGGTTATGTTGCTTGCAAAGTGTGGTAACTTGATCAATATCCATTGTGCTGGTATCAAGAAGGCAGATGATCTCCTCCAACTGGCTGGAGGTGTGAGTGACGACGAAGTGGTTGATGAGAGCTTTAACCGCAGTTGGAGGCAGTGACACCACTGTTCCTTCAACGATGAAAGACTCTAGGGCATCAAGGAAAACACCGTACGAATCGTTCTCCTCGTACCAATTAAACACTTCATCCCACAGGAAATCTTCCTCCGCGATACAGACGCACGCCGAGATGGACGCTTCGGCCAATTCCTCCAACTGCTGACGCTCAAGTCGGACATTGGCCGCTTCTGTATTTCGCCCAAATGCATATTTGAGGGAAGCTGAAATCATTTCCAAAAGCTTTTCCCGAACTATGGGTTGCCGTAGGTCATCTTCGTCAGGCAAGCCAACGGTGAGCTTTTCCGAATTTCCGCTGTAATATGCTGTAGCCTGTCGGATTGCTCCAATGAAATCGCCAGCTTCCATGAGTGCAAGTAGCCGATCTGCCCAATTCGATAAAATTCCAATCAGCATCTCGTTGTAACCAAGCACAAACAGCCGTCCCTTGTAGGAGCGGAAGCTCATGTGAAATGCATCAGCCACGACTCCATGCATGGAGGTATCTTCTTCATTGAACTGCTCGACTAGCGAATGAAGCTGGGCTGAAAACAGATCGGCATGGTATATATGTCGGTTTAGAAGGTCAACAGCATTAGTCACGCGCATTGTATGATCTTCGAGAATGAGCAATTGCTGCGTGATTGTCAAAATGGCTAACACCGAACGGCTCAACCATTGCACAGCAACAATAGCCTCATCAGCTCTCCATCTGCATCGCGCACGAAATTCCAGGCTAGGAGGGCGATCTTTAGATGGCTCGTCCGTTTCCACTTCAGAAACGTCCATTACCGTAAGTACATTTGACCAGCAGTAAACAAGCTTCGTCTTGGAGGTTTGTGAATCTTTCCCCTTTAGCCTTATTGCGGGAAACCAAGATAACGCCCCAGTCATTGCACCGTGGGCGGTAACCTCTCTTGGCCGCGGCGATTTGTGCTGAGTCTGTGCGACGGGCGTCGTAGAAACGATGACCAACAGGTAGGGTGTAAGCATGGCAACCAAGCCAAGGGAGTCTGTTGGCTGTTCGGTATTCCCCAGTGGGAGAGGAGAAAATGCCAACACAGAGCTCGGCTTCCGTGGTTTACTAACCTCCGACAGTGGTTGAGGATATCGGCCCAATACTCGAGTCGTCTTTACGTTACGTCCCATAGCACCCATACCGCGAGTCGCAAGGTGTGAAAAGGCCATTCCTCGCTTGTCAGCAGACACAAGTGCAGTTCGCCTCGTTCCCAAGAACCCCAGATGTATGATTGGCGCCCCGGCGATGTGGCCATCTGATGTCCGTGCTTCGACGTGATTCGTAGGTATTGGTTGAACATGGAGAAAAGGACGCGCTGATTTTGACATTTCCCACGTAAATATGTCGCCCGAATCATGGCCCCCAGCAACGGTTGAGTGGTCCGCAGAAAGTGCCAATGACTGGATTGCCCCGCATTCGACAGCTTGATGCGAAAGTGAAATCAGCATGGCTCATCGACGAAAATATTCTGCAAAAGTCATACCTTTTGTTCCCGGTCCAATAACACCCCTCAAATTCTGTTGATAGTCAAACACCAGGATAATCCCTCTTGAAGTCCCAATGACAATCGACGTCGAAACTACCATACACGTAGGTGAACCGAAATTTCGTTTGCCAACCTCTGAGAAGGCCTGAACAGTTATCTTCCTCAATTTTGTCCATCGCACAACATCCCAAGGGTCCTGGCGAGCTTTTGGGTTGGAATCTATGGTAGCCGGGGATAACCGGCTAGTCAGGGACGACTTGCGAGAGTGTATCTGGGTGAGGAAAGGTGACGAAGGGTAGAAGCTGCCGAGCAATGCGGATGATAATCTAGACTGGAAACGAAGGTCGAAGGGTCGATGCGACGGACTAGGACTGGGACGAGGGGAGCCGCGAAATGCCAGTGCACTACTACTTGGCGATGATTGAATCGATCCCTAAGGTCATACATTAGCGATTTTCCAGCAGGACTCCTCATTTACTACCCACTCGTAAAGACGGCGTATCATCCGGTATGGAAGCAATGTCGTCGATGCTGTTCGGCGCGAGAGGGGATGGCGGAATATCGTTCGAATTGACCCTAGAAGAAACAGCTTCTTTCGAGGCATGGTTCTGACTCGGTAGATCCGATGAATCCTCCCCTATATGCTCTAATGCGCCATTTTTTAAGTCCTCCGATGGTATCTCATCTCCTACGACGCCATTGCTTGCCGCCGGAAGCTGCTCCTCCTCTTGACCCAAGTCAAGGTCGTCCTCTTGGGCCCAGTCATCGCGGCCCTCGTTCATGGAGCTCATCAGCGGTGTGTCCGAGTGCTCATTTCTTCACACCTTCCCGGAGTATGTTGTAGCGAGAATGCCGCGGCGCGAATTGAGGACGGGAACGTTGAAGATAACGTTGGTGGCTGCCGAGAGCTTGTTGCGGTGGGAGGAGCGTACAGGGTGAGATTTTCTCGGGCGTAGCGTCGGTACATGTATTCAACTCAATTGATAATGTCAGGTTAGAAACCCCCTAGCGCCAGTGAAGATAAACCACGAGCCCGCGGAGTGAATTGAAGATCGTCAAGAGTGAGACCAGACGGAGGAGGCTGTGCGGCTGCATCGTCCGTAGTTTGGCTCGGCGGTGCTCCTGGGGGCGGAATAGGCCCACACCTTGCCAATACTTGCATACAATTGCATTCTTTATCGTGTTTCATCATTGTACGCTATTCCGTACTGATTATTGCTATCCTTCTAGTATCGACAACGGATAAGCATACACCACCTAGTACCACGAGCAGTGTGCTTGCTTACAGCACGATATAACTAGCCAACGTGGTGCCTGAGTTCGGCCTCAGGCATCAGGAATCAACGTCACGATATCACAATCAGGCTTGACAGCTCGGTTCAATCTCAATTAAAACCAGTATTAAATGACAAGAGAAGGCAGATTTCTATTTGGTTCAGGTTTCCGCCAAAAAAGACAGCACTCCAATTTTGATTCCAATTCTGCATGCGCCATACTCTGTACTACCGTATGCGCCTCAAATAACATTCGTTGATATATAGTTCTTCTATCGTATCGTCAGAGCACCATGTTCACTAGGTGCTTAATTCTAATACTAACAGCCATATTCAGAGCCGCGGCATAATATCATGTCAAAGACTCCGTCAAAACGCAACCACCTGCTGCAGAAACATTCCAAGACCGCTTCATTCGTCTAAATTAATCCGCATCTCTCGTTCTCAACAGCGTGAATTTATATGTTAGCCTTGTGGTAAACAACGGGTACATTCGTTGCAATGAGTTACACTTACCCCAAAGTTTAGCGGCTGACGCAACTATAACCTCCGCTTTAGCAAGTAGCTTCTTAGCATATCGTTCGGCCTCATTGGGATGCAATTTGTTTCGCTGGGTTTTGCGGGAATTAACCTGTGAAAATAATGAGCACTAATGTTGTGAGTGTTGTGGATGGTGGGCATTACCATCATCAGCACAGGCACAATATCATTAGGATTCGCCTCAGCCAATGCTCGCAGATTGCGGAATCCATTATCGCGGAGGAGTCGTGCTGTCCAGCCCTTAACGTAGGTTACCTGTGCCATTTCCAGAAGGTCAGCACGAGCTCCAGCTTCCAACCGGTCGCGCATGTGGTCAAGGACTACAGCTAGCATTCCCCAGTCCATGCGTTGGCAGAATTTCACCATTCCCGCGGCAAAGCCATGACATTGTTGAGCCAGGGCCTGAATGCCTCCCCGAGGAATCCGATAGCGACTTGCAATCACCGGCAATGGAACCTCATTGCTCAGATCACGGAGCTGAAAGGCTGTATAAGCCCGGCGATATATCATCGCCAGACTCACCTGCTCCGGCGTGTTTTCTTTCAATGAGGCGCCACTTTGTACCCTATTTGGGGGTTAGCACCTTGACAAATTCTGCGGTATAATCCAGCATGGAAAGCCATCGGACATACATGGAATTCACGAAGCCAGGTTGAACTCCAACAAATTGTAGAGCGCGGATGCCGCTTTCATCGAGCTCGTCTAATAGACCCCGGAAAATGGGCCAGTCAATTTGAGTCGTTGCCGCGACCTGGAGCGGTGTGAACATATAGAAGATGTGCATGTCACCGTCCATCACGAAGGCCTGAAGTGCTCGCTTCAATTCTTCATGCACAAAAAGTCCATCCTCCGGCGCAAATGCTGAGGAGACAATCGCCTGTCCTAATCTTGTAGCCACGTAGGATTCGTCATCATTTGACAGCAAAAGCTTCTCGTCGGCCAAATCTCGGAGTGCGGAGTTCATGATACTGTATGATAGCTTTTTATCGACCGTCCGATAAAGAAGTGTACATTTCACGTATTCCTTGATAGCCTCACGGCCCGAAACAAGACCCGTCGCTATTGCCTCCAATAATGCCCTAGATAGACATAAGCAAATGGCTGACCTCACGAAATTAGACTGCCAAATTACCTCTTGAGACCCCTCTTTTCTGGCGCCAAGCAGCTTTCAATAGCTGGCATATCTGCCTCCAGTAAATCGCACACGGCCTGGAGGTCAGAACTTCCACAAACGAGGTACGTCTCACCCGCCTCGTCTTTGCCTTTGCGCCCGGCCCGCCCACACATTTGTCGTCTTGGTCACTTAGCGAATGGAATTATGTTCGAGATTGAACAACTTACAGCATTGCTGGTCCAACGAGGTCTCGACCCATGCGAGCCCCGTTTATTATAACCCTCCTTGCAGGAAGGTTTACCCCCGCAGCCAGGCTACAGGTGGCAACAAGCACTTTTAATACACCCTGATCATATGCCTGTGCAATCGCTTCGCGCTCTTCGGTCATCATTCCTGCATCTGAGATCCAATTAGCACTATCGTTGAACCAGGGGCTGCGGTGCTCACGGTGAAATCCCACTCCTTTGATAAGCGTGACTTCCAGGACGGGATCCAGTCCGCTTGGTAGGCTGCGAAGGTCTGCCAAAAGATCAAGACGCTTGTTCATATCCTCCATGTGTATTGTAGACGGATCGGGCATTGTTTCACTAATCAGTGCAGCTTGGATCTGACAACCCTGTCTGCTACCACAAAATACCAATGCACCGTATCCTGCAGTGACTGTGTCGATGGCAAGGGCTACCATTGCGTTCGTCATTGGATTGGAAAGTTCCCTGAACGTCGAAGGTCTAATTGCGCGCTGAGAAGGCACAGCATCGCTGACGGACACCCCTCCTGTGGATGTTAACTTCGATATCGTCTGAAAAAGTTGTCTTAATGTTGCTGCTGGGTAGATTGCATTATCGTAGACGAGATGCTCATCTACAGGAACTGGTCGATATGTGGATATGAAGTATCTGGCGTTTATCCACTCTGCCAATAGCTCAGTATTCTGCTTTTGTTAGGCATGCTTGGTTTCCAGTGTGCAGCAAATACTGTATTGTGTGACGGTGGCGTTCTTACTGAGATGGTGGCACTCATTCCGATGACCTGGATATCCTGCTGCAGTAGGAGTACTTTGGTAATCATTAACTCCAACAGATATCCACGGTGCTCATCAGCAAGCATGTGCAGCTCATCCAACACAACTACGCCCAATTCCCCAATACTACATTCTTCAATGGAAGAGTTTATCAAAGAATTCGCCTAGTAAGTTGAGTAAGTTAGATGCAACTCATCAATATAGTAGCTTCTCATAATGACATACCTTTTCTATGGTGCAAACGGCGATGTCTGTGTCAGCCCACGACGCAGTCGTTTTGCTTCCACCAAAGAAGCCAGAGACGCGGATAGTCTTTTGCACCTCACTCCAATGTTGATGGATGGAATCGGTTTCGTCTTCATTGTCAATAATGTTTTTTTGGACATTCTGTACGATGCGCCGAAGCCACTTGAGTTTCTCTTGTACTAAGGCAACGTATGGGAGAACGAGGATCGCTTTACGAGAAGGATTCTCGATTATACGCTTCAACATCAACACATCGGCCACAAGAGATTTCCCACCACCAGTGGGGGCAGTATAAATCAAATGCCGCTTCCCTTCAAGGAGGCCTTCGCCGAACAAGCACGATGCCTGCCATTGGTATATGCTGTTGACACCAAGAGCAGCAAAGTTGGTAACAAGGGGAAGTGGCAATCCGAACCTGGGATCTTTCAGTGATGGTCCAAGAGAGCCTTGCAAGTTCTGCAAAGAAGGATCTGCTCTTCGTTGATAATCAGCCTCTCCTGAAATGAAGCCAGCGGCAGGACAAATCTCGCTCGCAACCAGGCGACTTTCTTGAGGGGTCACTTGAGGCCGAGTGAAATCCGAGGTCTGGGCATTAAGACGGTTGGGCCGATAAGAATCCTCAGCAATAGTGTTTTTGCTGTCATTTGGATAATCACTAGGGGCTCTTTTCTGGCCCGCCAAAGGGGCTACAACGTAGGTTCTCTGACGGGCGATATCAACAGATGTCTGGAAGCCACTGGTACGGACGGTATAATCGGTACGTGCAGACATAACGTGACCCGACTTGCAATCTGAGAGTATTCAAGGGGCCTTCATCTGTGATGCGGAGCCTTTGGATTCCCATAAAAATGCTCTTCCGTGGCCAGATACTCAAGACTGCTAGGTATGTGTATCCAGCTCCAGCGCGTCGCGATCTTTATCACCAACCCCTAGAAGAGCTACACCAAAAGAGTTCCAAGTTGGGGCTGAACGTACCAAGGTCACCACAGCTTCACGTAATGATGAAGCCCCGATAACGATATTCTGTGGAAGGCAGTATTTATAGCTGAGGTAGACAAGAGCAATCCTGGTAAGTTTATTGTTGTGCCTTCCCCATATTGTGAGAGTGCAAATTGGCGTGGGACCAACTCGGGAAGCTGCGGAGGGAAGGAGCGCGACCTAATTATGGGGCCTGAGGCATCTCTAGCAAATGCTGATGCCTGAGGTTGTGATTTAGCTTTCTCATGCAGGCAGATCCAAAACAAGCTAGATCAGAGAAATTATTAGTAATACTTTCTGTTTTTCCTCTTTGATTTTTTCTCCCTGCTTCCGGCGTTCCTGATCGTGACCCACCTAATCAAAAAAAAAGATGGGCGCTTCTTGGGGATCTGACTCCACTGCCATCAACTCCATATTATTGGGGACGATTATCAGTTTTCATGTTCAAGAATTTGCCATCCGGAGTATATTATTCAACAGCTTGAAAAATTACTGCAAGAGCTCCCGAGTCTCCAACCGCAACCTTATAAAGTGTCCTCTTCCCAACAATCAGAGGGTTATGCTTGGCGAAGGGTTCTCAGGTTAAGGTTTACTTCCTCGGAATTGATTTCGCGAGAAAAATCAACCTCAGCCTGACGCGAAAATTCTCCTATACAACGGAACAATTACACGCATACCTTCAGAGTACGGAGTATGTCTCAGATCATCTGATAGCCAATTACGAGATCTGCGCAACATTGCCTCAGCGCAGCGACTCGCGAGTCAGCCCGCCCTGGAGAACTCGACTGACTCCGCACATGCTCGCGTACAGATTATTATTCGCTTGAGTCTGCTATCGGTATGTTTTGGCCTGGGTCTCTAGTCTCTACGGATTAAACTAGATTCATTTTCATACGTGAAATATTTTCCAAGGGTGAATGTCTCGAGATAGACATCATCGATCTACTATAGAAACCCGAAAGGAAGCGATGAGATCTCCCAGCCTATCTACTCCGTCGGAAATGTGACTCGCTAGTGGTTTCCTTACCTAAATAATATCGCCCATTATTCTCATCGGAAAGTCCGCTTGACCTCGAGCTACAGAACGAAGCATCTTATAACCACCGATTTGTACTGGCTGGGAAGTGTTATCACCTCTACTACTCCGTACAGGTAGATTCAACCGAGCAACTTACCGACCATGACCACGTCACATTTAGAGTTACTCTCTGGCCGTGAGAACCTGGAATTACCATGTCTCTCTGCGATCAGCCCACGTCTTTTCCTCCCCTCGAGCGAAAGACGAAGATGTGGTAGGTTAACTATGGCATCCCAGTTGTACTCCGTAGGTAGTAACCTTGTGAAGTTGTGATAGATTATCCGAATAACTCATGTGGAGTTTTCCTTCATATTGTGTAAATCAATGATTGGGTCCATGATCCAGAAACCGAGCGGCCATCTTGTGCCACTGCCCATGTAAATTGGTCACTTTGCCGCTCCTACGGGAAGAGTGCCACCCTATCTAGCACCGACCGGGCAAACGGAGTATCTGCGATTGTGTACCGATTTAAGGAGTCATCGAAGTCGATCTAGAGTTATCATTGCCGTTTCCATTCTTATACACTTGTAAGAGAGGTAATTTGTGAACCTGGCAATAATGGCTTCGATCTCATGGTTCCGCTAAAAGGCAACGGCCAAGAGATTTGAGCCTAAACTGGTCCCAGCTTGGCGGGGAAGGCAAGCGCACCGCAATCCTTCATCCATGATGCTCGCCCAGGGCTCCCAACGATTCAAGCTATACACCATCAAACTGTTGGTTCTTTTCGTCACAAGAAAGAAGGTCAGATTCGATAGTTAGCAGAACGCGAACAAATACCTAGTAGACGACTCCACGTTCGTAGGTTATCGTAGTCGTTGTGCTCACGCTCCTTCAGGTTAGGTATATCGCGGTACGAAGTCTATGACTCAGTATCCCATTTACACTTGAAGTCGAGGCCGAATATAAGAGAATCCATGAGAGATTTATACTACGGGGCAATTGAGCCAGGTCAGATGACTGGCTCAAAGACGACAGTTTACACAGCTCAACATAACTCGTGGCCCGAATGCTGCTGCTATTACAAAGGACTCGGGTCCGAATCTAGTCGATATTATAGTCGTACAAAGCTACACCCCTCTTTCATCCCATTTCTATCTCTGATTTTCATGATATGAGTTCCTTTGACTTTGCAATCATGACGGCCAATTAGCATGGAAACCGCTTGACACCCATCCCGTCTGGTATCATCCCACTGGCAATGTAGTGCAATATTTCTGCTACGAAGCGGATGTTTCGCAACCACTTTTTAAGATAGCTATACACAACCAGCTGGGATGCACCTTGAGCAAAAGGTAAACTCTATAACCTGGACTTTGATTATATGTATGATTATCCAGAACTTACTATCTTGTAGGGCGTGGTGAAGAATTCCAACAAGCTAATATGGGATCGGCGTGCCGGTTTCGCTTCAACAGCCTCGATCTTGAATGAATTGACATCGAATATCAGATTAAACCTTGACTGGTACTAACGGCATCCCAGGAAGGGATATTGATTACGACGAGGGTCAAAGTTTCTCGGAAAGCTTCGATATTGAACAACTTGAACTTCGAATCAAGGAGTGGATGTTCTCCTTATTTAGTAGTCCCGGGGCAGCATTTATAGACTTGGCATTCTCAAGCTGCAACTAAATGGACCCAACTTCCCAAGAACACGATGCGCCACCCTCCAACTTGGAACATTCCTGACCACCACAGATGAGCGTGCATCACCGCGCAGTCATAAAATTCGCTGGGTGTCAAAGACCCATTCATTCTCCGAGTGTGGGTTGACATTATCAAAAGATACAGAAAGTCTGTCTCGTCATATCATTAACGCGCTTGCTTCCACATCTGCCCCTTGGCCCCGGTTCCCGTTAATGCATGGGCAATCCTATGGCCCCTCTCCGATATCATCACCATTCTTCACATCGGGTGGCTCGGCCCACACAATTTCTCCCTCGCAGAACCAACGGCAAGCGCCTTAACTAAAAGCGCAAATTTATTTGCTTTCCTACTCGCCTACACGTAGATCATCCACATACCGTTTAGACGAGCAAGGGGAAACCTTCAAATGACCAAATCACCGTTTACTTACCCGTAGTCGATATCTTGCCCTCCCTTGTCTAATAGTAGCGAACTAGTCCTAGGGTAACAGCGGCGGGAGGCCTCACCAGAATTCTGGGACGCAGAACCCAAAGACCACACCGTAACCGATATCGAGGAAAGAGAAAGGAGAGAAGGCATCGTGCTTTTTTACCCTGTGGTTCTTGGTGGATGGAGGATCCGTCATATTAACACATCGGGACTAGGGGCGAGGGACGTGGACTGGTCGGGATCCTCGACGGCTTTCTCTACTAAATCTTTCTCTCTTTCTCTTGTTCTGTTTCGATTCTTCTTCTGCTTCTGCTTCTTCTTCCGCTCGGGGTTGAACTTTGACACTCCGCCATCCTCTTCTAACTCTCGGCCTTTCCCTATCACTCTCCCTCCCACAACCTCTTCCCCCATGCCTTGAAGTTAAGTTGTCCGATACCGTTCGTTTGGGTTGGATCGACGACTTGATAGAGAGCGTTCACTACCAAGTAGCTATACCATTCTCGCCTCGACCACGCTTTGGTAGAGCACAAACCACGGCCACGGGTTACTTACATTCTTATCGGGTTCTTACTACTATTTTTGCCCTCACCCCACGAGAGAGCCCCGGCAATCTGGTGGCCTTTCTCTTGTTTGGCTTCCACCGCGCTAGACTGCTTTCCTGCCTTCATTACTTCTAGGCCTTCTTCCTTTCTTCTTCCTCTCCCTCCTTCATCGAGTCCACCCTCGGAGTTCTTCTTTCTCTTTTCTTCATTCTTCATTCTGGTCTCACTTTCCTTCCCAACTCGCGTCCGCCCAAGCTTTCTACTCCATTCCCCACCACTTTGCCACATCGAGGGCTTTCTCCGTTCTCAAGTGGATGGGTGTTGGAAGGTTCAAGGTGGTCAATCTTGATATCCCATTTTGTTGTTTCCAACACGGAGCATCGACCCTTCCAACGCCCTTGCTGGAAAGCACTCGATAGGCTAGAAAGTTGTTTTTCCTCTTTTACCCTTCCGGTGCAGCATCAAGGTCTACGCCTCCTTCTAGGTCTGTTGCGTTGAGAACTTACGCGGTGACTTTCTTCGATTTTCTCACTTTCATTCCTTTTTCCATTTCGCTTTTCCTCCTTCCCCTTGATACTCGGCCGATGCCGTTCATTACTGCCTCCACTCATCCGTGAACATCAACATCTCATATGAAGGGATCGTCTCCCCGTCACGGCCCGTTGCTGAATTCTGCATCTCGCGTCCGAGGAGTTTGGTGTTCCCACAACTTATCTTGTGAACCGCCCCGACGCAGGACTGGAGGTGCATTGCAGCTCCCAACCCATCTGGTCTCGCTATTTGTCGCGTCTGAGAGGTGGTCATGGCCTCGGATAGTCCACCGCCCCAAGGGTCCCAACACCCTTTGAGGCCTGACTCTCCTTCTAACAATACACCACCCGCCGCAGGCAACCGCCGCATGCCTACCCCTGGCCTGTTGTCTCGGAGAGGATCTGCGGATTCCTCCACAATCCAAGATCCCGCCAGCGTGAATGCATCACCCTCGCGGCCCATGACGGCTAGCGCTTCGCCCTCCGAGACTACGGCCACAGAGCCGCTCAGCACATCCGCCACTCCAGCACCCTACGGTACGCGGTCAAGAGGTCGAAATGCCCCCCGACCCAACTACGCCGAGGACCGTGACATCGACGTTGATCTTGAAGTTCATCATCCCGGCTCTAAATCTTCCAAACGAACTGGGGGTGTCCCCACTAATTATACTAATGGTTCAAAAGTCGATGGCGAAAAGTCAAACATCCGAAAAAGCCTGACAGCGACAATTGGGCCCAATTCCACGGCTGCCAAGGATGGGATTCCTGGCACCTCGTCGTTCCTCGCAAAACCAGATGAGGTCAATTCGTCATCAAATTCATCAAGGAAGCGAAAACAACCTTCAAGCTCGACGACTCCGAGTGCTACGAGTGAGAATGCGTCTAAGAAATTGTTTATTGGCGGCTCAGGAGTCAGTCCTGGCCATGGTGAATCGAACATGGTCACTTTCGAGGATCGCGGCGCTTACTTGAAAAATGGAAAACTCATCGCTGACGATGGGACTGCTTTTGCACTAAACGGTAAGTTTGTTTCATCTTGGGCCCCGTTCCGAACCCCCTTTCTCTATTTCAACCGTATTGTGAACTTAACTTGGTACAATACTGATCTTTCGAGTTTAGACCACGTATATCTTATCTGTGAACCGCCAGGAGAACCTTATTATTTGGCGCGAATTATGGAATTCATCCCAAATAAAAACACGCCATCTGGCCCAATTGAGGCATTACGAGTCAATTGGTATTATAGACCACGTGACATACAGCGCAATGCCGCAGACACAAGACTGGTATTCGCTTCGATGCACTCTGACACCTGTCCGCTTACTTCGTTACGTGGGAAGTGTCAGGTCAAGCATTTTTCGGAGATTCAAGGTTTTTCAGAGTACAGGAAAACCCGGGACTGTTTTTGGTTCGATAAGATGTTTGACCGATATATCCACCGTTACTACGAAGTCATACCTACGAGCAAAGTGATCAATGTCCCTGGTAATGTCAAAAAGGTTCTTGATGAACGTTGGCGATATGTTCTTGTTGAAGTTGGGAAGCGAAAGGAGTTGACGAGCGCCGTTAAGACTTGTAAGCGGTGTAGTCTGTATGCTGCTAAGTACGACTTAAACTCAAAAACTCAACAATATACGAGGTCAATTGCTAACTTATTCCGACAGCACCGATTCTGTGGACTGTGCCGTTTGCCATCATACGTATCACATGTATTGTGTCCGACCCGCATTAACAAAGAAGCCAGCTCGGGGATTTGCGTGGGCTTGCGCAGCATGCAGTCGAGCACAGGAGCGGAAGCTCGAGGCCCGTCAAACTCCTATGATCGGAGATGCGCCCTCAGATGCACCGGAAGGGGACGAGGAAATGGTTGAAGAGGAGGAAGAAGATCCGAACGCGGCCCCCAATGGCACCTCGGTCAGTACTCCAGCGCCGATTGAAGAAGCCGTACGACCGGCAACGGAAGAGCAACGGGCGCAGGCCAGAATGTGGCCTTATCGTTATCTGGGCATCCATTGCCGAGTTGAGGATGCTCTAGATTACGATGACCGCATCTACCCACGAGCTAGCTCACGGTTAGGACCTCGACATCAAGCAATAGTGAATCAGTGGCCCGGTCGTCCCATCGAATATGTGAAACCTGTCGACATCAAGAAGAAGTATATGAAGAGCGGCGGAAATCGCAGAGACTCTAGGCTAACGAAAGAAACCATCGCCGCCATAGACGCTGCGAAAAAAGAAAAGGCCAACCGACCTAACTGGGTCGTGGACGAGCCCACCGGTTTCGTTCGCAGAGGCGAAGATGAACCTGTTCCGATAAACGGAAAACAAGTCCGCTCTGCAGAGCTACTCTTTAAAATGCCCACTGCGGAGCAAATACCGAGGAGAGGAGAAGATGACGGGCCTGCAGTGGATCTCAGTCCAGAGGACCGGGAAAGATTCATTGACGAATACATGGAGCGAGCGAAAGAAATAGCGCCCGATTTGGGGGTTGAGAAGTATTCGACCGATTTTCTGGATAAAGCTTTAGAACTCTTGTACGCGCAGAGCTTCAACGTGGAGGCGGCGCTCGCGAAACTAAGACAAGTCAATAAGCACAAGGATCTCGATGTGCCCAACCTACGTCCTGAAGAGGTCAAGGCTTTCGAGCAAGGAGTCTCCAAATATGGATCCGAATGGCGCAACTTGACCAAACATGTCGGCACCGTTTCACACTACGAGATTGTGCGGTTTTACTACATGTGGAAAAAAACACCCCGCGGGCGCCAAATATGGGGCGCCTACCAAGGTAGGAAGGGCAAGAAAGAAGCCAAGCGAAGCAACGCTGCGAAGCTCTTGGATGATGTGGCGGATGATCATGACGACTCGGCGTTCGATAACGATAAAGCCTCCGAGAAAAAGCGTGGGTTCCAATGCAAATTCTGCTCGACGCGAACTTCGCGACAATGGCGACGTGCTCCTCTAGTGACACCTGGGACTACCGTTCCAAGTGACCCATCTTCGAGGCAACGGGACAAGGGGTCACAACTCACTTTGGCCCTTTGTTTACGCTGTGCTTTACTCTGGAGGAAGTATGGGATCCAGTGGGAGAGCATAGACGAAGTCACGAAGAAGATCGGCCAAAGTGGCAACAAATCGTGGCGTCGCCGTGTGGATGAGGAGCTCTTGACCCAACTTCTTGCTTCCACTGAAGCCTCTAGCACCATCAACACCTCGGCTCCAGCTACCGCGGCACCTGCCAACCCCCCGGCGACCGTCAGCACCCAGGTACAGCAGGAATCAAAGAAAAGGAACCGAAACGACAAAGAAAGTACGGCTACGTCGACGGCTACCTCAGTGGAGCCCGTTGTGAAGAAGAAGTCCGTGGTCGAGAAGGTCTCTGAACCTGTGCCAATCGAGCCGGAACCTCCAGTGGCGAAGACACTACCCTGCGCCGTATGCGCCAAGATTGACCCGATGGGGGATCAATATATTTCATGCAGGGATTGTCGTCTGACGGTACATAGGAATTGTTATGGGGTCCGTCCGGAGCGGAACTGTGTCAAATGGCTGTGCGATACGTGTTCAAACGATCGTAATCCAATGATATCTACGTCTTACGAATGCGTTCTGTGTCCAGTGGATCACACCGAGCATGATCTCATGGAAGCGCCAAAGACGACGCACAAGAAAAAAACCGAGAGAGACCGAGAGAAGGAGAAACTTGAACGTGGACTGGTCGCGGATGCTATCAAGCTTTATCGCGAGAGGCAGGAAGCTGTTGGCAAGCCGGTTGGCCCCAGGGAACCGCTCAAAAGAACCGCTGGCAATAACTGGATACATGTGGCTTGTGCAGTCTTTACTCCGGAAATCAAATTCGGCACTGCGAAGGACTTCGAGCCTGCTGAAGGATTTGGACTGATTCCCAGGGACCGGTTCTGTCAGAGGTGTAAGATATGCGGGCTTGAACGCAAAGGCGCATGTGTCTCGTGTCATTTCAGCGGTTGCAACGCCCACTTCCACATCGGATGTGCGCTCCAGTCAAGGTATAAGTTTGGCTTCGAAGTTTTGCCACTCAAAGGCTCTCGGAGAGATACTATGGCTAGCGTTCGTATTGGAGAGGATGTTGGGGCTGCGACTGCAGCGATCTGGTGTCCTCACCATACAGTGTCGTCTATCGTCCATGAAACGGGCGAGCCAGCGGAGGGTGGCCTCAATGCAATTCAGTTGTATACTCGCACCTATAAACAGGCGGATCTTAGCATGACTGGAACTGTTAGGAGGGCGGCATATAACCAAGAAACCCGTTATATAGCACAGCGGCAGCCTGGAAGTCGACGGGCATCTCACGTCAACGGTACTGCTAGTCTGCCCGTGAACGCGAAAGAGAGACCTGCGGCACCCGAAGACACACCAGATGAGATGCAGATCGATAGCGAAAGTCAGCATATCAATAGTACGGAGGTGAGCAGAAAATGCGCAACTTGTTCAACCATGTACAGCCCTCGATGGTGGCCTCTGGATAGCTTCCGTCGGACGACTGCTACCGGCCATCGGACGCCTTCGTTAAATGGGGTTGGGTTGGGTGCCCATGCGGCTTCTGCGAGCCCACCATATCTCTACCGACATCCTCATTCTTCTCTACCTGCGCTCAATGGCGAATACGGCTCACCAGACAGAACGGCGGCACCGGACAACAGCACGGAAGGTTCGCAGGTGGCATTTGAATGTCACAAGTGTCATTTCAAGACATCGAAGGCTCAACCGTCTCCGGAACCGCGACCGTCGCCTTATACGGCGCAACGAGCCACCCTGCCGCCTACACCGAGACTCCCAGATTATCACAATCATTCGTTCGGTGCTTCTCATAGCCATCCTACCCAACACAGTGGACTCCCCCGGCCCGTTGCTCCGCCTGCTAGTAGTAGCCCCGAAAGATACATCGGGTATGAGCGTCCAGGGGAATACAAAGACAACGGCCTGCGCAATGGTCTGCCGAACACTGGGTATCGTGGCGGCCCGCCTCCACCACCAGCACCAGCACCACCAGCACCACCTATCCGCCATGTGAACGGCTATCAACCCCCTGCAGCTCACCATGCCCCTCACCCTCCTCACGCTCCTCATCCTCCCGCTCATATTGCTGCTCATCCCGCTCCTCACTACCCCAGCGGGCCCCATCCTCCTGCGTCTCAACCATATACAGTACACCAAAGCCCATATGGACTAGCCCCTTTGACTTCGCCGCGCCCCCCAACAGCGTCAATGCCTAGGTCGTTTGCGCCGTCCGCGTCCCCTCCCGATGTACCGGCAGCCATGGTGCGACACTCTCCCCAACATCCACTCACTGTACTGAATGGGGGGGCACCACCTCCACCTCGAGTGTACTCGGTTGAACGGGCCCTGAGCGCGTCGACGCGGTCACCGCCTGTTTCACACGCACACTTGGATCCCCGGGGACGCACCCCGCCAAACAAGCTGGACGAAAACAACACAGCGATAGGGGCCCCTGTGCCGCTGAGCAATGGCCGGCACACCACTACGAATGGGACCGGTGGTGGATCTGGAGCCAGTGCCAGCCCGTCACTAAAGAATCTTCTTTCCTAGAGCCGTGAGCGGCTTTACCCTATAGAAACATCAAAAAGGACCTGTATCATAACCTCTTGTATTTTCCTCCAACTCTCTGTTTTGTTTCTGGCATGGGGAAAAAGCGGGATTTGGGATATCTTTCAGCATGAAGTTAGAATTGCTATGCGGGTATATGCGTTGATTTGAGATTTTGTCTTTTTTCGTTATTTTCGCATTGGCTTCCGATACCGAAGATGCATATTGGAGTTTTATGAATTTCATTAGCAATAGCAACTCAGCCTCATTGGCGGAGGGTTTAACTGCATTCCCCACTTCCACTTAGTTACTGCACATGTTGACTCAAATTACTGATGTAAGGATCGCCAAGATGACACTGTTAACCTTTTCTGTGGGCGTATGTGCTAATTTGGAGTCAAGGGCCAGTGCACTTGTGATTTGAATTCCCGATAAATCTGCGTCTTATGCCGGGTAGTCTGAGTCCGTTAGGTACTACTATACTTACATGGAATGCAAGTCCCTTGCGTGATGACGAGTACAACATGCGCGGTAGATTGGTTATATCAATGTCTGCACCTGTACTATAGATGATCCGCCCGAGCAGGGACTGCATATATTAATTTTTGGAACGAATAACAAGAAAGTGGCAATCCAAACTCGCCACAACCAAATGAATAGAGTGAACCTTATGATGTGATGGTGATTATTATGGGATTCTTTAGGAAATGCTTGCCACTAAATGTCTGTTTTGATAGAATCTTACATCATCATTCTGGCTATCGCTGTAGGGAGTCGGGCGGCGGGCGCAGTTCTTCCAGAATGTGCCTAGAATCACGCGTGAGATTAAGGCAGGAGGTTAATTTCAGCTCGTTTGCATTATTAATAGGTCTTCTGTCCTCTGTTCGGAAAACTATAGACATATTTGTATTGAATGGAGAGACTAGGTAATATATATCATTATTATTATTATTAAGATCATAAAATAAGACAGAATTTGTAGCATCTCTGTGGTATTCAGTGTAGTGTCGTGACTGTGGACGGCAGTGATGTTTCATCGGCAGACCCACGATAGTCGAGTCCACTTGATTGCCTGCCGCGACCTTCTGGAAGTCTGGAAGAAGCAGAGAAGCTGAAGAACCTTCGACACTACTTTATCTTCATCTCTCCTTTACATACTGCTACTCAGTACTCAGTACTAAGAGTGTGCTGTTTCTCTGTTCGCTTCTCATCTCATTCTGTTGTTCACTTCTTGTTCCTACCCTTGTCATCTCTCCTATTCTCTTCTCTCTCTCTCTCGTCTTCTTTTGTCCCTCTCAACTTCAGTACCACATTCAATCTCACACTCTCCCTTTCTTCCATATAATTCTCCTAGACTCTCCTATAACAGTCTCCTGACATCGTGCAACTTGGTCGACTTTTTCCCCGATCGATCTTCGCCTCTCCACCTTTTCTACCCTTGAGTCTCGTGGCTTATTTTCTCCGCCTGGCCTTGTCGCCGGCCCACCATGACGCCCTAGAATATCTCTTTGTCTCTTGACATTCGACATCCTTGACCTTGATCTCTCTCGCGTCCGTTGTCTTGCGACTCGACGTTCCCTGGGTGGGAAGATTGATCGGGCGCATTTCGCCCCGTGGGACACTCACAGCAGTCACGCCAGCAATTGGTTCAACTCTTGCCTTTCTTTTGCCGCTTATTATCTCGTTCATCTGTCATCATCGAATATATCCTCAGATCTTCAATGTGAGTTGAGCCTCTGTACCTAGCCATCAGTCTATCGCGCCCGCGTCCCGTCCGGCGACCAACGGGCGGTACAAGAACCGGATTGTCTCAGAAAAGGGACTTTTGTTTTACCCCCCCGGAGGCACAGTCGATCGCCTGGTGTTTTTGGTGGGCGACTGCAGCCAACAAACTCATTGTTTACGCCTGCGCCTTCTTCGAATGCAGTCCATCGCCGATGTTCCTTCAGCCTGCAGCTTCCCTACCCTTCTTACTTGCGCCGCCTGCATACATTCGAACCATCCTAGGAATATTCACTGACGCAACCCAACCACTTGAATAGATCGAATCCCTTTCTTCGCTCATTTTACCAGTCCCTCCTTGGAGCCGCGCACTCCTCTTTCACTCTTGTCCTGCATAGCGCCGGCCGTTCGTTCTGTCTCGGTTTCCTAACAAACAACAATCTGCACTACCTGGAGGTCTCGACCTATGAGGGTGAGTCTTGACTGGGTAGCGTTCTCTTCACCTGATTCGCATATACTACGTTGTTGTTTGATTTGACATTGAATCGGAGAGAACTTGCACCATGAATTCACTGGAACCAACCGAAATGATGGATCGTATCGACTGCTCCGCGATCTATATCGATTCTCGCGTTCGGTCAGAGCGATGGGTGTATCAGGGTGCCCCTCAAGGTTCGCTGATATCTTCCGATGAATCCGAGTCGCTTCGGTCAGATGTTGAAGTGCTTTTGGGTGTCTGTAGGCGCAGTATGCTTTCCATTCCGTTTCCCGAAATATCTACTTGGCTAATCAGCAATCAGTCTATCTATGTGAAGCTGGAGCGTCTCTCGCGTCGAAACTTGCAGAAATGAGTGATACATCTGCGGATAGTTGCACGCCAATTTTCGCATTCTTCGACATCGATCTCAACACCGAGGACGCACCTTCTTTATCCCGTCGCAGCACCACCCGTGGCTCATGGGCTGAACCCCCTTCTCCTGCACCGATGCGTCGCGGTTTCACATTCTCGTCTCAAAACGATGGTTCATCTGATCTGAAGCTGCTCGCTGGTCTTTCTACCGATCTCCACGTGCAGGAATCTTCGAATCTCATCATTCCCGTCGCCATACTACGGCCCTTACCGCGAGATACCACTTCCACGTCCAATAATCAGCGGCAAGACGCATTGTATACTCCCCCACCTCACCATATTTCTAAATGCTTGGATGCGGGTGCTGTTGATGTTTTGCCGGCACCTCTGGATAATGCCAGGGTCACAAGTCTGGTTATTCATGCTTACCGCATTCGAAAATCGGCCCTTCGAGAAAAGACACGCTTTATGTCAAGGAGAAAGCTGCGAAAACACTCGTGGGTGGGCGTGCACGATGAGCAGCCGTACTCGTATTTGAGAGAGGCGATGGTCTCTAAACTTATGAAAGGCATCTGCAACCCGGAGGATATCGTCGACGAATTACACGACGGGTAAGTTCTGTTAAAAAATGCGAAATTAGTGCTGTGCTCATTTTAGCAACAGAGATTACTATGTTAGCGAAGAGCGCGAAGAGTACGTTAAGCAGCGCTTGGGGCAGTGGGATTTTACCGCGCATGACTATTCTGATGATGAACTTGTTTTCGCGGCCTACGAAATCCTTCAGCATTCTTTTTCGATAGCAGAATTAGAAGAGTGGCGGTTAACACCTGGTACGTTGACGTGTAAACCGCCAATGGTCTTTTGCTGACGAACTGGATCATTAGGCGAGCTTCGAACATTTTTACTGGCCTGTCGCTCATCCTACAATAATTTCGTCCTCTACCACAATTTCCGACACGCCATCGATGTCTTGCAGTCCGTCTTTTGCTTTTTACTCCACATTGGGGCCTTACCTCCTTACCGATCTATCGGTCTACGGCTTGATACTTCGTGTCCAGTTGCGGGTTTGCTCAAACCGTTCGATGCCCTTACGTTGTTGATCTCGGCTATTGGTCACGACGTCGGCCACCCGGGTGTCAATAACTTTTTCCTCGTCAAGTTGAACGCGCCGTTGGCTCAGCTTTATAACGACAACTCAGTGCTGGAGGCATTTCATTGTGCAGCATTTTCCCAAATACTTCGCCGCTTTTGGCCCGCAGCATTCAAAGACAAGCAACTCCGGAAACTTCTCATCAGTTCTATCCTAGCTACAGACATGGGTGTTCATCAGAAGTTCATGGAGCGGCTCGGGTCTCTGCAGGAAAAATATTCTGAAAACAACAGGAGCATGGATGGCTGGAAGCCTCAGGATATTGATTTATACAAAACGCTTGTCTGTGGTTTGCTGATCAAGTGTGCTGATATTAGTAACGTGGCACGCCCTTGGGAGGTCGCAGAGAAGTGGACCAAGATCTTGCAGGAAGAGTTTGCGAACCAGGGTGAGATGGAGAAAGAGGTTGGAATGGAGACTGCATTATTTGGCGGTCCGCCTGAACTTGGAAACGTCTACAAGCTTGCCACGGGGCAAATGGGGTTCATGTCGATCTTCGCGCTTCCTCTCTTCGAAGGTGTCTCGGATATTCTCCCTGGTCTGCAATTCACTGTTGACCACATCCGAAGCAACCATACCCGATGGCACTATCTCGCTGACCTGGAACGCAAAAAGCCTTTCTTGATGGTGGATGCGGGTCTCGATGGACTTGTTTCGCCTCGCTCTCATAGTCCTGCCACGAGCTTCCAGGAGCCTGAAGCAACGCCGAACACATCGACGCCGACGCCAACAGCAAATGGTCGCCATATATCTGTAAAAACTATGCCGCCGGCAGAACCAGCCCGGCAGCGGCAAGAAGATCAAGATGATACCAGTGATTACTTTGGAAAGTCGGCAAGATCAGCGCGCACGTCTCTGGGAAGCGATTACAACGAGAACCAAATTAGCCCTGTTGTGTCTCCGGACACGCCCGGTCCGTCGAAGTTAGATATTGTTGGATACCCCTTTGACGAACCTTCCCGGAAGTCATCATGCGCCGTCCCGGGGCTGGGCGCTGTTTCCGTTAATGAGCCCATGCCCAGAAAAACTGTCACTCAAAGCTTCATCAATCCCTCAGAGCCGCCGCGCAAACCGATCTTTCAAGACGGTTCGGTAGAAGGATCCGGGGAACAGACAAACGGCCCCCGAAATGGAACACTTGTTCAACGTCGCAACCATGCTAACACTGCCTCCTCTGGATGCACGTCCGCACCAACAAACTCGCAGCGGAATAGTTGCACCCGCACACACAGCGTCAGCACGCACAGTAATGTAATGACACCTATCTCCCCTTCAACAAATGCAACAAGCCTCCTGTCTGCGGATAGTGATGAACAGGGGTACCGCCGCGAAATCCCAAGAAGTGATTATGCAGACTGGGACAACCGCAGCCCGGGTGCTGGGTCACCCAAACGCGGTACCGGCGATCAAGGCTCAGAGAATACACTTCACTCTGGCGAGAGCCGGCTTTATGGTTCGGACAAGAACCATGTATCACCAATGAGAAATGGGACCAGTAGCTCTACTCAGTCCGTCAATACAGGCAGCAGTGCAGGACAGTCCCCTCACTGGGATGAGCTCGCGGGGCCAGAGCAACCGCGCAAATTGCCAAAGCGCAGGAGCCGTCTCCGTTTAGCGTTTTGGAAACGCAAGCCCCATCACTCTAATAATCATCATGAAGTGGGCGGGGAATCCCGATAGGGTTCGACATAGCAGTCTCCAACTTCTTTACCCACCACGCTTTCTGATTCTGACCCTGTTTCGGGCCCGAACAAGTTATTTTGCATATTTTGAATGGTCACATTCACGCAAATATGAATACGATGGACGGTACGATTTCACGATCTCGATTGATAGACAAAAATTCAAGCTCAGCTCGAGTGAGCGTGAGTCTTGAAGCTATGGATTTTACAAAGTCTAGGCAAAAGCTTTGCTGTCTGGGATAATATTTTCTGATTTAGCAATCTATGCCTGGTTGTTATATTTTACGTTCTATAAGGTGAGCTGGCGCAGATATTCGGGGACGTGGGAGGCGGTTTTTTTCTTATCTTCACTTCTTGATTTCACCCTTGACTTTCTTTACGGAGGCAAATTTTGGGATATGGACTTACTAGACTCGGAGTGTGTGGTTTGGCGTTGTACGGATCGATGAGGGCCGGCTGGACTTCATCTTTCTATTTCTTTTCCTTCTTTTTCTGTTCAAAACATTGGATATTTTTATTTTTTTTGTTCCATATCATATAATGCAAACGATGACAATGGAAACTCGATTCCCTTGTCTATCTATATATATTCATTTACATGACTTCTATGGTACCCCAGCTTATTGGCAGTCCTCGCACGCCTTCTCTCTTGGTGTATCGTCTGAGTTAATCGTCTGTGCAGGCGTAGGCGCAGGCGCAGTAGCAGTAGCAGTAGCAGTAGCAGTACTAGAATCCTTCATTCCCGAGTGATCCGGCAAGTCCTTCTTCAACGCCCGATCCGTATGTCCCAGATCCCTACTAGGGTCGATCACATTCCGGACTCGCGACTTGAGCACTTTCACCTCTATCAAGCCAGACCATTAGCATACCCATTCCATATACCCTCCATTATCTCTTAGGTAGATGGATTGCAAGAAAAGAGATGAGGAAGAAGAAGAGAGAAAGAAACGAACCTGGAAATCCCCCATCTGTCTTCCGATCCCAGAGGATCTGACCCTCACTTTCATATACAGCTCCTCCCTGGCTCCTCTCCTTATCTGCCGAGGAAGATGACGATGACGAAGAAGAAAAGATCGTAACCGTGAAAATCCCCCCGGTACGCGGAATCAGGGCTACCTCGCCGAGATCAGTGCTGAATGTGGAGAGGAGCTCTTGTGCGAACTATTTGGTTTTGTTAGTGTATGTCTCTAATCTGGGTTTGGTTTTTGCTGGGTTCAAGGATCAGGGGGTATAGAGATGAATACTGATAGAGGCTGATATCAAGTGATATGACATGACATGGTATACAACATTGATTCAGACTGAAGCGGAGATTATGGTTGATATAGAAAACGTACATAAGCAGCCCTAAGCATCCATTTACACTGCGTGCAGTACTGGATAGTAATTCTCGGTTTCTGTCCGGGTTCTGTCTCTCCGTCTGCGGGGTTGGGCTTGGACTCTGGTTGAACTTGTGTAGTTGACGACCTACTGGCGAGTTTCGTCTCGATGGGGGCGGTTGGCTCGGTCATTTCCTTCCCTTCCTTTCTTTCTTGCTTTCTTAGCTTAGATGCCCGGATCTGGAAGGTTGGATTCTTATGTATATAGGTACTGTATGTGTATCTGGGAGATGTGGTCGGATACAGATTAGGGTATTGGATTTCTTTATTTGATACGGTTGGTAGGTGGGGGTTGATTATGTCAGCCATCGTAGGTGGCTTACCCATTTTAGGCTACGTAGTTGAGCCTCAAACGAGACTAGTAGAATTAATACGGTGGTCTGATGTGGTCTACTGTCTATAAATGATCTTGCACTTTTATAAAGTACGTAGCATGATGATCATAGGGTAGGTAGGAGGTAATATCATGGCAAGTATGCGGCTACTGAGGCGTATTGGAGTCTGTGGACCAGCTACTCCATCCTGGAGTGTTTACTGAAATGTTCAGGTAAACGATTCTCTGTAGCCATAGCTAAAGACCCGTGGAATCTAATTTACAAAAAGCGGGCCGCAAAAATTCAAAATAAAGACGCTGGAATCGGAAGGAAACACCAAACCATCTTCCAAGCTGCAGGCGGCTTGCTATGTTTCGTTTTGAGAACCCGAATCAGACCGGAACCAGAACCATCGCACCGTTCAACAAAAGGGAATAGTTGAAATTGATATCAGTAAGAAAGGGAATAAGAAATTTTGGACAAGAAAGAAAAGAAACGATCAGATCAGGGTTATCTTGCGGACAATAATCATTGACAGTAATCCAACAGGTAAATGGGACGTGAGCGTCCCCGAAGTACGTGCAAGTCCAGCGCGCGCGCTTCGGTTGGCTAGAGGGCTTCGCGAGCGTGCTGCCGTAGTTTCGTGCGATACAAGCCGTGAGAAAGCGGCGTGCATTCGAAGAGGGTTCAAGGGATCCGAAGGCACGGAATTAGAGAATCGAAAGGTTAAGAGGTCATCGCGATAGGAAATATCAACGCGCGACAGGTCGGTTCGAAACCAGCCTGGGGTTGAGTGTCATGAGGCCATTACATAATGGTACAGCATCCTCCCTGTTGTTGAGGAGCATAGGGGTCTTCACGCTTGTCGACCTGGGCGATTGTTAGCTGCCTGCTTGCTCATCATTTTGAGATCAGTCGCATACCTGTCCCCATACAGATGGTACCATGAAGTCACGGGTGTTGTTGCAGTAATTTATCAACCTGAGAAAAGCAATGCGATAAGCGAGATGCGACATCAACCAATTGGTGCATAGCGAGCTGTTGGACTTACGACATGGCTGCCTCTGACACCTTAACTCGGGGGCGATCGAGGTCCTCCTTCAACCGGGCATTGAGCTCTGTCAGCCGGCGATATTTGAGGTCGGCCACACTCTGTTTCTTGTTCTTGACATCCCCTCCAGATCGAAGCTCGTAGTTGTGAGGCATTTTGTGGACGGCGGCGGTAGTCGGAATCGACGAGAAGAAGTTATGTGCGACCGTAGGAGGAGAAACCGAAAGGCGGTTGTGATTTTTGAGCTGTTTAGTCCCCCAATGGATTCTGCGCGTCCGGATGGACGGAGTAAGGGGAGCGAGACGGAGTCGGACGCGAGGCTGGGGGGAAAAGGAGGGAGTTTGTGAGGGATTAGTGTAGTTAAGAGGGAGCGAATGGAGGGATTGAAGGTATTATAAAGAAAGGGACTAGAATCCGAAAAGAAGGATAGAAGGAAGATCTAAGTGATGAAGAAAGAGTGACAAGAAGAGGAGAACGAGAGAAGACCCAGGACACTGGACAGAGTCAGATCAGAGATGATGATATGAGAACAGGAGAGAGAGTGTTGTATTTACGCCTGATTACGAGGGGTACCACTGGCTCTTATACAATATCCCGCCCACAACCGTAAATTAATCGGTATTTACGTATTTACTTTCTTAGTTTCTTGGTTTTGAACCGTCTCAACTTAACTTTTCCAAGGCTCCAAAGCGCCCCTGAATTGCTTCCATTTTCTACCCGGCACGAAGGATTTTCAACGGCGATGATCTCTGGTTTCCTGCTGTTATTTGAACAAAATATTCACATGATTTCACCTGAAGAACTTGCTTGATCTTTGTGCCTGGGCTATTCAACTTATGCCCCTTATTTTCCTGGAGAAGCTCCAGGATCACTGTGCAATGTGGAGAGCCAACCAGTGGCAACCACCTATCCCAAGCTCCGAGGTGAACTTACCGTACAGTGACCAGTGTTTCACATATCCACGTGACTTTATATCTCTTTCAACTGGAACTGGGAATTTACGAGCGAGCATCCGAGATCTGATGAAATAAGTAGTATCTGGATAAAGAGGAGTGTGCAGACATAGATCCTCCGGTCCGTTTTCAACTGGATCGTTGTAGACTAGATTGGAACGGAGACTGACGGAACCAAGAACTTCTTGTTACTTAATGGGTGATTCGATGCCTCCTCCTGATGCACGGATTGCAGCCTGGCCTGGAGAAGCAGATCCTTGAATAATCTCAAATATTACACTCAGTGATGTAATCCTCCGTGTTGTACAGACATACTCCGGAGCCGTAGATATCACGTGACTCAATCGCTTAACCCAAAGTGGGAAGAACCAAGTCGGGTTGGGTTTTTTTCGTGGTTCTCGCACAACGACCGACGCCTCCCCATCCCACCTGTACTCGCCGACCGTCGCGTGGCAGCATCATTGCAAAAGGGACCCTACGGCTGTCGACTCTTGCTGCCCGCCAGTTCCGCTTTTCCGACTCGCTTTACGGTCAACTCCTGTCGAGTCACAACTTTTCAACTGCCTGTGTGCCGTTGTTCATACCGATACAATAGTCGTCGCTTACCCCAGCAATAAACGCCCATCATGCCGCCTCCACCGCATATCAAGCCCGAAAATGTCCTGAAGGTAGGTGATATACTGTTTGGACTGATCTTGAAGGAACCTTTCTAACTCGAATTTTCGTCTCCAGAGGGCCCAGGAACTTATCGCCGTTGGCCAGTCCCCGGCCGCCCTAAACGTCCTCCACGAACATGTTACATCCAAGCGGACGCGCAGCAGCCCGATCGCCTCTCTCGAGCCGGTGATGCTTCTCTTCGTTGAACTTGCTGTTGAGCTGCGTAAAGGCAAGGCTGCCAAGGATGGCTTGTACCAGTACAAGAACATCGCGCAGAACACCAACGTCGGAACAATTGAGGTATGTGGATATATAGCATGGGTTTTCGTCGAGGATAAAATCTAATGCCGCCATGACAGGTTGTTCTCAAGAGATTCATCGAACTTGCGGAGAAGAAGGTGACCGAAGCACAAACCAAGGCCGATGAGATCCAATCGTCCCTGGAATCTGCTGCCCCCTCTTCCAATGTCGAGGATTTGGAAGCGATTGAGACCCCGGAGACCATTCTCCTCGCGACAGTTTCCGGCGAACAATCCCGCGACCGAACAGACCGAGCTGTCGTCACTCCCTGGCTCAAGTTCTTGTGGGAAACATACCGCACCGTTCTGGAGATCCTTAAAAACAATGCTCGCTTGGAGGTCATGTACCAGACCACCGCTCTACAGGCTTTCCAATTCTGCTTGAAGTACACCCGCAAGACCGAGTTCCGCAGACTCTGCGAACTTCTCCGCAACCATGTCCAGAACGCCGCCAAGTACTCCTCGCAGATGCACGCCATCAACCTCAGCGATCCGGATACCCTGCAACGTCACCTGGATACCCGTTTCCAGCAGTTGAACGTCGCAGTGGAGTTGGAACTCTGGCAGGAGGCGTTCCGTAGCATTGAGGACATCCACACTCTCTTGAGCCTCAGCAAGCGCCCTGCGAAGAATGTGATGATGGCCAACTATTACGAAAAGCTTGCGCGGATCTTCCTAGTCAGCGGAAACTACCTCTTCCACGCAGCCGCCTGGAGTCGCTACTACAACCTGCTTCGCCAGTCTGCCGTCACTCTTGCCACCAGTCAGGGCAGCAAGAAGGAGCACCCTTCCGTGACTGAGGCGGATTTGACCAAGACTGCCTCTTTCGTCCTTCTCGCTGCGCTCTCCATCCCTGTCATCAGCACATCTCGCTCGCGGGGCGCTTTGATCGACGTGGATGAGGCCCGCAAGAACAAGACATCACGTCTGACAAACTTGCTTGGAATGTCGCAATCCCCCACTCGTGCCGTTCTTTTCCGGGATGCTATGAACAAGGGGCTCCTCAAGCGTGCCCGCCCTGAGATTCGCGACCTCTATAACATCTTGGAAGTTGACTTCCACCCCCTGTCCATCTGCAAGAAGGTCACTCCTATCTTGAAACAGATCGGTGCCGATCCCGAAATGGAGAAGTATGTTGTGCCTTTGCAGCAGGTCATTCTCACCCGTCTTTTCCAGCAGCTGTCACAGGTTTACGAGTCCGTTGAGCTCAAGTTTGTTTACGAACTCGCTCAGTTCCCTGATCCCTTCCAGATCACCCCTTCCATGATTGAGAAGTTTATCATGAACGGCTGTAAGAAGGGTGATCTTGCGATTCGTGTCAACCACGTTTCCGGCGTCCTCACCTTTGACAGCGATGTGTTCTCCTCCGCCAAGGCCCTGCACTTTGGAAGCGCCGCTGGCTCGGCAGAAAGCGAATCCGGCTCCGTGCAGCGGTTGCAGAACACCCCTGCTGAAATCGCCCGTATGCAGCTCACTCGCCTGGCTAAAACCCTGCATGTATCATGCATGTATGTTGATCCCTCTTACAATGAGGCTCGTCTTCAGGCCAAGCAGTCTGCCCTTGTCCGTGCTCAGGCAGGTGCTGCCAAGGAACACGAAGACACTCTGCAACGCCGTGTCATAATCGACAAGAAGAAGGAAGCTGCTACAGATGCTATGCAGCGCAAACAGAAGGAAGAGGAGACTCGCAAGCGCCTCCGCACGCAGCAGATCCAGGAAGCAGAGAAGCAGCGACTGGCTGAGGAACAGCGTGAGCGCGAGACCAAACGTATTAGGGATGAGCAGGAACGTATCCGCCAGTCAGAACTCAAGAAACAGATTGAGGAGCTGAAGAGCGGTGTGAAGGGCATTGACTTCGACGAATTGGACCTAGAGGACCTTGATGCTAACCGCCTCCGTGCGATGAAGCTCGCTTCTTTGGAGAAGGAGAAGAATGATCTCAATGACCGTGTTCGCACTACCGGCAAGCGTATCGATCACTTGGAGCGTGCTTTCCGCCGCGAGGAGGTGAAGCACGTCTACGAGGACTACGAAGCTCAGAAGAAGCGAGATATGGAAATCTACGAGAAACAGAAGGCCGATACTCTTGCAGAGGCCCAGCTCAAGCACAAGGAGGATGTCGCTTTGAAGCACCGTCTCAGCCGTCTAGTACCTCAATTCAGCAGCTTCCGCAAGGAAGTGTCAGAGAAGCGTCACGAAGAGTTCGAAAAACGCCGCAAGGCAGCAGAGAGGGAGTTTGAGGCCAAGAAGAAGCAGCGCGTCAAGGAAGTTCAGGAACGCAGGCGCCGCGAGAAGATTGAGTACGAGAACGCCGAGCGCATCAGATTGGAGGAGGAAGAACGCGCAAGAATCGAGGAGGAGGAGAGAGCCGCCAAGGAAGAAGAGCGCCGCCATGCCCTGGCCGAAGAGAAGGCCAAGCGTGAAGAGGAGAGAAAGTGAGTGCTTTTTTGCCGTCTTGTTGATTTCATCTTTTCAATTGCTAACCTGAATCCCAGGAAACTCGATGAGCAGGCCGCCAAACAGAAGCAGCGCGAGGAAGAAATCGAGGCTCGCCTCAACGCCAGACGAACTGCTGCGCCTGAACCTACCCGCGCAGAGCCTACGCGCGCAGAACCCGAACGTTCCGCTCCTCGTCTTAACCTTGCTCCTCGGGCTGGTGGTGCAACTAGCTGGAGAGATCGTCAAGCTGCCAAGGATGTTTCTGGCACCCCTAGCCCTGCCCCTGAAGCCGCCAAGGAAGAGCCCCAGCCTCTTCGGAGAGCTGGCTACGTCCCCCCCCACCAACGTGGTGACTCAAACGCCTCTCCTGCTGCTCCTGCCGCCGACCGCTATGTTGCTCCCCAACGCTCCTCTCAACCGCCCCCTCGCACAGAAACCCCCCCGGCCGCCTCGAAACCCGAGAGCACCGGAAAATGGGTACCCAGATGGAAGCAGGGGGGACAGTAAGCTGTTCTTCAAAAGTTGCTTGTGTCTAAAAATCAAATGGGCGTGTGGTGATCTATCCATCCCCGATTCCTACCACCCTCTTCATCTCCCACCTACCTTTCTGTATTTGCATTTGTTCCCTCGCCATAGTTGCAGTTATCTACCTACCCTTCCTCTTTTTGCGTCTGTCATCTTATGAGCTATGAGCTGGGCGACTGTACAGTGTTTTAGCTAGCTAGAGCCTCTGGGCAATGATGGTTTCTGTCGAAATGCATTATGTCTCTCATAATCGAATTTTCTCTTATCTTGTTCATTTTGATCTTGTCTCACTCATCTCTTGTCAGGTAGATTATAGTTGGATGATGGATTATTGAATGGATGCATGATTCTCAAGTGAATAATTTAGTCATAGCTCTCTGCGTTTTTAATCATTGCCACGACTTGATATTCCCTAAGTGTGCTATATTGGGATAGAGATAACTAGTACAGGAAGGAGCTATCCATGACCGTACCTTCCTGGGAAACGTTAGTCGCAATTTAGGGAAGGTGCGATGAGGGTCCCTGCCCAGTTAGGTGGTTAGAAGTATCTGGCAGTATAGGAAGGAGCAATCCGTATTGCAATGTAGCTTATACGTCTCATACTTCGATCAAGTCTTGTTCCATGTTCCCCGGTCCAAATAGTGTCATGCCGTCTAATTCCTACTATCAATTTATATGATGAAGACGCCCAATAGCGTAGCGTAGCACAGCATATCATAGGCACTGACTATACCCTCGTATGTAAACATTTCTCCTTTCTAGCTCGACCTGCGAAGCCTAAAAGAAAGGAGATATAAAGGAAAGAAAACGCGGAGAGACTGAACGATTATGGAAATGAGGGAGACGAATCTAGCACATGACATGAGATGGAAAATGCATATGAAGCGGAATGATGTAGCCCAACCGTGAATTAGGAATCTATGTACAGAAATAGAGAAGAAGATATGATAGAAGATGGTATGCCAGGGAGAGAAAACAACCCAAAAATGGTGGCCCAGAGCTAGATAAAAGGAAATGATATGAGAAGTTCATGACATAGGATATCAAAAAAAGAGAAGAAAAGAGGGAAAGAAAAAAGCAAGGAAAGGAAAGGAAGGAAACAAGGCAGCCGAACCTTCAAGTAGGACCGGATATGCAAAGAGCTCAAGATAACTCGGAATCTGTTAGAACCAACCGCAAACTTTGAGAGAGACTCAAGCAGCAACGGCCTCTGTAGCCCCTGCAGCCCCTGCGCCGAAAAGTTTCTCCCTCCATTCTCCGCAGAAAGCCTCAAACCCACTAACAACGTCGCTGCATTCCCGCCCAGCTTCGCGTTCTCTTAACCGGCGGTCCCAGTCACCCTTATCAATCCACCTTGTACCCTCCTCGCGACCTTCTTCTTCACGTCGTAGGTCGGCAACGAGTTCCCGTGCGGAGCGTAATCTCCGGGATGCTGTTGATGTTAATTGGCGATTCTCATAGAGTGTGTCGCTTAGACCGCGGAGTGAGAGGGTTATGTCGGATGTTTGGGAGATGAGGGACTGAAGGGAGGAGAGCGGGTTTGTGATAGAATGTTGATTTTGATGTTGGGAGGGGGATGCCGGGCTAGATGAGTGGCGGGGTTGGTCTGGGAAGGGGTATGGGAGGCTGGGGAGAAGGGCATCGTCAATGAGCGGAATGAGGGCGTCGATAGCTTCTTCGGAGAGGAGTGGGTAGGGAGAGAAGAGAAGGGGGTGGGTGAGATTTTGGAGCGTCCGCGTTTGGTGTGTTAGATGCGATGTGATTGAGGAGTGGGCGGTTATGAGTCTGATAGTTCATTAATATACTGTAAGATCGTTCAAAAGGAAACGGCTCCAGAACGATGCTCCGCAGATGGAAAGAACATACCTCATTGCGCTGTTCTCAATCCCACTCTGTACACCGAGATCTTGAAGCGCCTCAACCGCACGATCAATAACATGGTCATGCTCACTGCCATTATTCTCAAGCCCCCGACGAGCCAGACTTTCAATCTCCGCCATCTGTTTCTCAAGCCCAGGAGACATATCGGCAGCCTCGTCAAGGTCCGAATCATTCCCATAATCCGACCCGTCATATTGCGACTCGGTTCTCCGGTGTCGACCCGAGCCGTTCCGCATCTTAGGCCTAGGCGGCTGCAATGAATCTCGATCCGATGAAAATCCTGGTGAAGGCGTCCGCGTCTGCATACGCTCCAACGGCTGTGAATCCGAGGGTGCTGCTTCCTGCCCAGAGGCGTATCCATAGCCACCGTCCTCATCCTCCCAAGCGTCCGCGAGCTCGTCTGCAAGATTTCCTAACCCGCCGCCCGCCTCTGCGGCGGCTCCAAAGTCGCCGGACATCCTCGTCGATCCGTTCATGCTTTGCGCGTAGTGTTGTCGGGGGGTAACAGGGGATGGCGGGGCGGATAAGCGAGGGCTGCGAGGAGATCGGGGAGAGCTGTGGGAGTATCCGTTCGGGATAAAGGTCACTGGCGACATTGGATCCATGTCGACGTTGGACGACCGGCTTCGACTGTAGCGGTGAGTCAGCCTTAAGGGTGAGGGTGGGCTGGACGCCATGTTGCAGGTTGTTGAGAAGATCTCCAAAAGCTCCTCCAACAACTCAAAGAAAACAAGTGACGTGGTGGCTAGAGCTGCTCCGGACGATTCTTTCTCTGTTCGCTTGCAGTATTGTCTGATCTGAAATCAATGAATTGGCTGAGGGAAGTCGATGTTGTCGTCAGGTCGGAAATGGATATCGACAGGGGGTTACTCCATGTGCTGACGGCGATCACAGCATTATTTGTAGGGCACGAAGACAAAGTGAAACCCAAGGACAATCAACAGAATAAAGAGTCACGTCGCATGAAAGCTGGTAGACAACAAACAAGACAGGAATGTTGTTAGAGTCAAGTTAGTTTAACCATCGGCCCTGAATTTCCCCGTGACCGCCGAAGCCCCAAATCCCGAATTTCTTCACTGGTCTCCCCCGCTTCGACCAGGGACAATCAGTACTAGCAGCTTTCACAATCACGACTTAACGGCCAATTTAAATCATGAGTTCCATCCGCCGAATGTCCCCGATGGACCTGTTCTCCCTCAACCTGACAAACCTCGATCCTCTGACTGAAAACTACGACCTGGGCTTCTACCTGAATTACCTCATGCGATGGCCGTCCCTCTTCAGCAGCGTTCAGGACCGGAAGGAGGGAATTGTTGGATACAGTATGTGCATACCGGCGATAAGATCATGAAACGCGCCGCTTTATTCTCAAACGATCGCTGATGCATCAAAACTAGTCATGGGCAAGCTCGAAGAACAACACCCCTCCCTGCGCAGTTCAGATCACTACACGCCCTGGCACGGTCATATCACCGTTCTAACTGTTGCCCCTGCATGGCGACGACAAGGCCATGCGCGCCGTCTAACAGAGCGGCTAGAGCAGGGATCCGATATAAATAATTCGTGGTTTGTGGATTTGTATGTTCGGGCGGGGAATAAAATCGCGGTAGATATGTATAAGGGGATGGGGTGCGTCTATCTTGCCTTCCTTGCTTCCTTTACCTCGCTATTGCAAAGGTATTTGTGCTAATGTCGTTCTGATGGTGCTATAGGTATTCCGTCTTCCGCCGAGTCGTCAATTATTACAGCGATGATCCGACGGGGGTTTCAGAGTCCGGGGAGGATGCCTTCGATATGCGCAAACCGTGTAGTCGAGATAAAAAGCTGGAGCATATTCGGGAGAAGGGAGAGGATTTTCCTGTTAGTCCTCATGATGTTTCATAGGCCTGGTCTTTTTTTGTGTGGTCGGGGGCGAGTTAGCATACTGGTGTTTGGAGTTGCTTCTATTTGGGCTTGCATTGATATGCAATGCATGTTGTTGTGCCGTTTCTTTATCGCCCAATTAGTATGGGATCTCGACTGTCATGGTATAAATGTAGATGAATTATGTTTGATTTAGGTACAGTGCCCGAAGTCGCTCCTCAAATGCACTTTTATCTGGTCAAAATCAGTTCTAACTTTTGTTCATGTATCCAAATATGAGCGCCATTTTAGATTATTTCGTGTCTGATAGAAACACAGGCGCAAGTAGAATAACCAAAATAGGTTTGAATTGACGAACTCTCGTGAGATCTCAAGCTCGAACGAGGAGCTTTGGTCCCGTGCGAGAGAGTCTGACGCCCAGGAAAATGGTAACGGATGCGGTCAAGGCGCAACCCGTGAACAGCTGAACCCCAAGATAACTATGCGAGTCGCTCAAAATGGCGCCCCCAATCGGCGTTCCGATCAGAAGGCCCACCGATGTAATCGCAAAGACCATGCCCATACGCGTACCAAGTTCATGCATGTCCTTAGTCAAGGAAGCCAACACTACCGGAGGAAGTGAGACGAACCCGCCGGAAAATATACCGTAGAGGACGGACAAGATGATGATCCCGGGGACATTGTGCACGCCGATCCAGACGAAGGAAAGGATGGCAGTGATAGTTGAAGCTGGGACAAGCATATTTAGCGGACCGGTATGATCTGCGATGAAGTTGGGCATAATTCGGCCAAAGGTCGATCCCGCATTTAACATAGAGAGCAGGTAGAACCCTAGATTATTGTCGACGATGCCGGTATCGATCGCATAAGACTGGACGTAGAAGAGGAAGTTGTAGAAGCCTAAGAAGCCCAGGAACATGCCGATTGAGAAAAGGACAAATACAGGTTCTTTGAATGCGCCTAGCTGGAATAATTTGCGCTTTTCGGTCGGCATGAAACGCATGCGCATGAGTGAGAGGGAAATGAGACAGGTCCCAAAGGCGAGAAAGCCCACTGCGCGCGTTGCCCAAGGGAAGCCGACTTGTTTCTGTAACTGATTGAACATGATAGGGTATATGACACCACCGATGCTACTCCCTGTGGCTGCAATTCCGTTTGCGAGTCCTCTTTTTTGCCTGAAGTATTGGGGCAAAATCGCAATAGCTGGAACGAATAGGCACCCGCATGCCAGCCCAACACAGATGCCTTGGGCTAAAATCAGATGCCAAAACTTTGACGATAGGCTAGTCATCATCAACCCAAAAGGGAGCATGACGGTCCCGAAACCGAGCAGCGCACGGAAATATCCGGCGTCGAACAGTGGGCCTGTCACGACACCAAACAGCATGAGAAGGAAGGATTGTAATGAGCCAACCCAAGCGATGGAGGACGAAGGCATGCCGGACAGCATAGTTTGCTCATAGTATGTCTGATAGACACCCCATGTGTTTACCACGCCCCTATATCTGACATCAGTTTACGTTCTTTATCAAGGCATAAGTTGGAATGCAGACGTACCATGAGTTGAAAAAGAGGAAGAACGAACCGAGAACTTGTAGCCATGCTGTGAGACCAGCATCGAACGTGGGCTCTGGTTGTTTTTCCTGGGCTGGCTGAGCTGGTACGGGAATAGTTTGTTGGACATCATGACCACCTTCTAGAACGTCCGTGGACTTCTCTCGTGTATCGAAATCTGTGCCCATTTCTTCAGCTTTGTGACAGGCAGAGTGCGAAAAAGGGTCTGGGACTAACGATCACCGGCTGCCTGTCTTCCTAAGCTCAGAGAAACAGAGAATAAGCTAACGAGCCGACAACGGAAAGCACGTCGAGATTTATAAAAAAGAAGGACAAAATCTCTTCCATTTGCACGAAGACTTTGGGTTGCGCGGGGGCCGCTAGCAGGCTAAGCTTGGAAATAGTGCCCCGTAGGGGTCGGCAAAGCCGCCCAGCTGCCCCAGGGGCCAGCAGCCAACCGGGGGGGGGGGATCCACACACATAAGGCCTCCAGTGATTTGCCTCCATCACAATCACACTGTAATCACACTGTGGGATGAGAATCATGAGATAGAACCAGGGACTGCCTGGTCCGTTCGAACGTCGGAGTGGTACATTATTCCTCTGATAGAAGCGTCCATGCTGAGGGATTTGATCGATTATTCGGCACCAGCTCGAGGAGACAAAGCCGAAAAATCCAGTGATTCTTGCCATCTCCAGTAAACTCGCGTAATAAATGCTTGGGTCCGCATAAGAGAATCTGGTCCAGACATTAGTGTGATGGATATGAAGCGGAATTGGTGGAAGGAGCAAAAAAAGTGGTGGAGTAGCGCGACGGTGCCGATTTATCCAGCGGGGAAAAGGAGTATAGACTATAGAGTAAAAATTTATGAGTCTGTGCCAGTGCGCCTGAAGGCTGGAAATGATTTCTCATCATTGTTATTTCCACGGTTCGAGACTTAAAGACTGACATGACAGCTCATAGTTAATCACCTCAAAAACAGGACATGCATGCGGTGGTGCTTAACTCCGTTATCAACATCCCGATCATGTGACTTATAGATGAGGTCTTCTAGAAACAGTCATCATTCATTATCAACTATTTGCGTGATGATTGTAAAAACAAAGATAAGACACATCTTTTTGAGACTTTGCATCACATGATTCATGATTGCTAATACCTCAGTCCAGCTTCTTGGTGGTCAGCAACGCCGTAAAAGATGGATACCCTTGATTGGTGTTGCTCAAGATGATAGGAATGTTTTCTCTTCTGATGGATTCCAACCCTTTGAAGTCGTTCATACAATAGATACAGCTGCAAATTTTTGGTATCAATGACAAACTTTCTTCTTTCAGTTTTATTCCGAATTTTCACTAACAATATTTGCATCTTATTTTGCTTATTTTTCCCGCTGTAGGACCCGGCTGGTTGAACCGTCGCCTGTCCTACTCCTGAACTCCGAACGCTATGCGGAAATAGAACGTTGTCTAGAAGAAACGAAAACAAGAAACCCATTTAGAGATACAAACTCATCATTACTTAAAGCAGTTCTTCGCACGTCCAATCTTCATAACTGTTTCGACGTGCCTGTCAGAATCGACCCCATTAAGCAAGAGAAGACACAACTTACGTTCCGTCCGGCAAATACCTCCTTACAATGAGAGGAATCTTCTTCTGGGCCAGCTCCTTGAGGGCGATTTGTAGGGGATCCGTCTCTCCTTCAAGGTCTACAAGCACCGGCGCATTCAAACTAGGGCACGTCAATAAGCTGTCTCGAGTACCTAATCAGCATTCCATCAACTATATCAACGAACCTGATTTGCAAAGCTCTTGTGCCCAGAACACGGGCCCTCTCGTATTTGGTCATGTATGGGGTCGTCGTGCGCAACTCGTTGGCAATCTTCTTTTGTCGTGACTGTTCAACCACCTTGCCCCCGGAACCTGCATTGGGGTCGCCAGAAACGACCACGCGGTCTCCATTCACAGCCGGCGCGTATGCGCCATCATCGTATGCGTCTGCGCCGTCTTCGCCTTCAACATCTTCGGGATTGAGGAAGTCCTCGGGCTCATTATCGAAATCTTGCCCGGGCTCGTAGTCGTAGCTATGGTGAACAGTTAGACCTCCGACCGAGAATTTGCAGATTGTCCTCGTAACACAATATCAGATCCCGGCCTCGAGGTGTTCTTACTTTTCTTCAGCTTCGTGCTCGCCGTAGTCAGACATGGTGATAAGTCAAATTGAGACTGAATGCCGGTACTCAGAAATTTGACAAGAAGCGAGAGAAGACTGAGCCTCCGGTCTCGGGATTAGGTTGAATAAAGCGACAGACGGTACACCGGATGTCCTTTCATCAAGATTTGCGACATCAGAAAAGGCGGCGGAAAAGTTCCTGGATCCGCTAACCTGTTTTGGAATGGAGCTTTTACCGCCCTTTCACCGTCCTGGCAGAATTTTTGACTTGAGGAGAAATTTATACAGTCTTACTAGATTTCTGTCTGTCGATTTGCTTTCCCTCATCCTTTTGTTCATGTTTCAATCTTAAAGGAGGGGTGGTGTGCCAGCTTCCTCAAGTATGAGTCGAAAAAGAGAGTCATCAGGGGATTATCCCAGCCCTAAACGGCTACAGAGACAGACAGTCCGTGATGGGACTGGTAAGCTACTGCGGATCACCAAGAAGGTATTCAAAAAACTAATCACTTCGTGCTATACTTCAGATCCGATATATGAGGAAGCACATTCCGATGCTGATTATTCGTTTCACGATGACGCCAGCATCACTGGCGACAGCCTTCACGATACACCAGCCACACCCTTCTCAACAACTTCCGTCAAATACCCATCGGAGTTGAAAACCCACCGCTGTCCGTTTGAAGGTTGCACTAAGGCATTCAATCGGCCCGCACGCCTCCAGGAACATCTACGCTCGCACAACAATGAAAGGCTCTTCACTTGCACCTTCACCGACTGCGATAAGACCTTCTTGCGAGCCTCGCACTTGAACCACCACGTCAAGAGCGCCCATACCGGAATCAGAGACTATGTTTGTGACCGGCCAGGCTGTGGAAAGAGCTTCGTGACTGGGTCTCGACTCCGCCGACACCTGGCTGCTCATGACGGACAAGACAAATACCGTTGTACTGAGTATCCGCCGTGCGATGAGACCTTCCGCAAGCACTCGACGCTCCAGAAGCATGTCCTATCCGTTCATTTGCAACAGAAGCCATTTCAGTGTTCCCATGCTGATCTGGAAACCGGCGATAAATGCTCTATGTCCTTTGAAACAGCGGGCCATCTCCGCGCGCACGAAAGTCGAGTTCATACTGAAAACCGGTTCAGTTGCGCAGAGTGCTCCCAGCGTGTAGAGCAAGATACAGAGCTTCCCATTACATTTCCTACATACTCCCTCCTCCAGGCACACATCCGAACTGCTCACCCACCACAATGCCCTAACTGCTCCGTAACCTGCTCCACGGCCCGTGAACTCCGCCGCCATCTAGAAGTCGCCCACGGGAATATTGGCCTCGACGATAGACGGATTTTCCCATGTACAGCACTAGGCTGTGACCGCAGCTTCACAAAAAAAGGAAATCTAACCGTCCACATCCGCACCGTCCACGGCGGCGAGAAGCGCTTCGTCTGCGGAGAAACAGACCTGTCCACGTCCAAACGAGTAGCCGGCTGGCCACCCGGCGATGGATGCGGGAAGAGATATAGCAGTAAACTTGCACTCGAAGAACATATCCGTACCGCCCATCTCGGCTTCCGAAACTCTAAAGCCGAGCGACGACAGCGCCTCGGCCTCGGTACCTCGAAACATCGACAGGAAAACGACCTATCCGCACTAGCAACCCTCACAGGCGAAGGCTACGCGGAAGAAACAGGTCGCCAGATTGCATGTCTAATCGGAACTTGCCCGCACCGGTTCCACCGCAATTACGACCTATGGGTCCATATGGGCAGCAAGCATAATTACTCTGAGGACGACATTCGAGACCTCTTCCTCCAGCGCGCATTGCTCGGTGATGGTGATGCTGACGGGTCCGGTTCTGCAGCCGGTTATATGTTCGGGATCTACGGGCTTGAGTTTGACAATGGGGATACACAAGATGATTATGCCTATACCCACGCTGGCATGCCCACAGATACGCATATGCATACGGATACAGCTACGCCTGGTCCTGATCCGACCTCCCTGCTCCCTGATATCTCTAACAATACGGACTCGTACGGCCTTGATACCGACTTTGGGCCGGATTTGTCGGCGTTCTCCCAACCAAGCTTCTTTGATTCTAATGTCAATGTTGATGTCTTGATGCAGGAGTCCGAGTCAATGTCTTCTAAGATACCCGGTACTATGCCTGATGATATGATGATCGATCCGTTTCTGGATTATAACATGGTTAACTCATAGGAGCGTTCCGTTTATTTGCCATCTTGTTTATATTTTTCATTGTGTTTTATATCCATATAGATTTTATCTGTTTTTTTCTTTTCTTTTTCCTGGTGTATCCGATCGGGGTTTATTCTTGTCTTGTTCCCTTCAGAGATCAAAAGTCCGTCAAATATAGGCAAATAAGTAAGTGTAGATAGTCAATGTCAATGACAACGACAACGAAGATATGAATATAGCAAGAAGTAACAGGATGAAGCTCCCTCCCATTCATCTAGTCTCTGGAAATGAGGCTCGGAAATCGGTGTACTTGGTAGACTGTAGACAACACTGGCCAAATGCTCCATACGAGCGGTAGATATTTCATACGTTGAAACTTGAAACTTACGAGCTGCATTGCATGCTTCCGGTGCTGTTAGTGTGTCGTTGGCTATGTCTATCCGTGGTGTGGTAGATAGCAGCAGAAGCAGTAGCCACCGAGGAGGGTATCGACTGGGCAAGAGTAAAAGAGGAGAGGATACATACGCATCCAATCGCCACCAGCGGTCAGAGCCGGACAAAAGGTTGGGTACCGAGTACTTTGATGTGTCGGTGTTTTCTGTCAACACCCAGCTAGAGGCCGCACTGCAGTTCTCTTCAGGGGCCATGTAAAAGCAGGATAATCCCCTCGCTCAGCTTTGTAAAGGCCGAGAGTTATACCTGGGGGGATAGGAAGGAAATTCTATCTTTGAAGGACATCTGGGTCAATGGATGGATGGTGAGCAAAAAATCCCAAATGGGACAACAATACCAGCTCAATCACCAAGCAAGTTTTCACAATAGCTGCCTGATAGCAGCAAGACAGAGAATGTGAGTGATTAGAAACAGGGTTGAATAGGGTAATACCTGTATTAATGTGTCAGCTTGTTTCACTTCAGTGTAACCTCAAGTCTCGGCGCATGAGTCCGGGCCTTGATGGACAAAACAGGAAAATGGGTTGCCTTCACAACAGTAGAGAACAATGAGAGAGGAGACATTTGTTTGTGCTTTTTGGAACAAGAGGCACTGAGATGGAGTGGACATGGTAGGCTATCAGCCAGTGTGATGATTTGGATACTATCTTTTTTTTTTTGCCTTTTTGTTTGTTATGGAGATAGTAAACTGATTGAATCTCGACTCTCTGTTCGCTGCTTCGCTGCAAGGTCTGCTTCATCAGTGCCAGCTCATTATGCCTACTTTCGTCATCATGCCACAATCTCTTGCTCTCTCTGCAGAGAGGGAGAGGTAGTCTGAGCGCACGAACGAAGACAAGGGCAACCGAATAAGTCAAACGCAAAGGGGAACTGAGAGGAGTGTAAACGCGAGATGAAAGTAAACACAATGCAAAAAAAAAAAAAAAAAAAAAAAAAAAAAGGAAATATCTCGTACCAACCGACCTAGAAAGAAAGAAGACGTTCCTATCTGAAGGTAGATATGTAGTCTAGCCAAAACGCCCAACGAGTTGCGTTGACTATGCACCTGGCATGTACATCGACTTCAAGTGACAGTGACATCGTCAAGTATATCGCTCGATATGTGGACCGGGGCCGTCAGGCGTAGATACAAGGTATGAGTATGAGGGTGGTTAAACCGTGTTGTTGCGAGATGAGGGCTTGTCAGGGGACAGGTAAAACTCATACTCATCTCCGTTGCTGAGAGGGATATGTTAGTTTCATTTGCAAGTTGGAAAGGACAGGAGATGAGTATTATGACTTACTCGTGAGAGCTTTGCTCCGGAGTGTGCGGAGAGGTCGGAGTGTCAGCCTGGGGTTCCGGAAGAGGAACCTCGGTAATGATATGCATGTCTGCATGGCAGCGGCGGCGTGGAGGCTGCTGAAGCTTAAAGTTGGGATTATTGTGCTTCACGAAGAGAGTCATATTCTGGTAAAGGCCAGCAGAAAGCGCATGGCTGGATCTCCAGACATCCTCGAAATAGTCGACATTGCGCTTAGGGAAGGTCTCATCGTCGCGAGGAACAGGCGGCGTAGTAGAGACCTTGGCATTGTTCGGAGCAGCCCTGAGCCGAGTGAGGTACCTGAGGAAGCAAAGGAATTCCCCAGAGATCTCTGTGGTGGGAGACTTGTTCAGCACAAAGAGCCTGGCTACATCACAGAACAGGTGAACAGCTGCCAGTCCCCTGGCCACGCTGAGCCACATAGCAGTCTTGAGCAGGACGTCAATAATCTCAACATCGACTCCATGAGAAATCCAGCTTGCGAGGTCTCCTGCAACTGCCTCCTCGGCTGACAGACGAGGGGTCTGAGGAGAGAGTGGGGGCAGCCATCCAGACGCGCGTGCCCTCGCGGGTTCAGTCTTCGAGATATGAGCCTTGTAGAACCGGTAAAACGAGGTAAACTCAATCTCTGCGCCGCTGAAACTGTCCCAGAACAATGTGGCCTTGCAAGAGTCCAGACGAAGTTGTTTCATGCTGAAAATAGCTGTGCGTTCGACCGAGATCGGAAGGTTGGTGTAAGTGGTTTCTAGGACGGCGAGGTCAGTAAATGCGAAGATGCTCGGCCAGAGATAACTTACTTTTGTCATCGTTCTCCTCCAAGGCTGCACAAACATCTTTCTTGAACTGCTCAATCACTCTGATAGATGCTTCGAGTTGCTCGCATGTCCGCGAGGGATCCGCACGTCTACTGCTCAACCAAAAGATTGACTTCTTGCTGCCATCGCGAATAGGCGCCAGCAACCTCCTCAGCATCTCAATCTCAGCAGCGAAGACGGTTTCGTCTGTAAAGCTGGTTGGGTTCGGATGATCGACAATAGGGCAGCGAAACTGATTCAGCATCAAATCCTCCATATCCAGCTGAATAGACTGAACCATGTCATATGTCTGGTACAAGAGGAGTAAAAGATGGGCGTAGTTTCCCGGGTATGCTTGCCCCGAAAGCTTTGGCAGGAAATCCATAATGAAGTCGCGAAAGGAGCCAGGGTCAAACCCCTTGGTGAACTCATTCATCAGATTATCTAACTGCTGGTTCTCAGCCTCGACGATCTGAAGGGCTTTCTCGTCCACTAGAGCGTAAGGAAGACCATTGACTTCAAAAGGGATATCGATGGGTCCAACTGGGTTGACAGGATCCTCCTTTGGAAATTCAGCTGAAAGGGCTGGGGAGAGGTCAAACACACCCTCATCCATGGTGATGACTAGTTACAGAGTCAAGGACCACACAAAAAGAGCACAACACGACACCAAAAAAAGGATGAACAGGAGAAGAAAAGGGCAGAAGAGAAAAGTGTCAAGCAGGAAATTATCGAGTACCTCACGTCAGAGGCTCAGCTTGAAGACCAGTCGCTGCTGTCAAGTCACGGATGGCAGGATAAGAGAAAGATGGGAGGTGGAGGTAGCATTAATAAAAGCCTCCCTGTTGCCTGTTGGGGAGGGGAGACAATAGGAAGATGGTTGTTGACTGAATAAATGAGCGCAATTGAGAACCGAAACAAATTGAATTGGATGAATAGAGAATAGGTAACTGGGGTGATTGACCTGGTGATTGACCTGACCTCACCACAATAGGAACCCGTCTTGTGTCAGAGAATTGCTTCTATTCAAGCCTGACATTTCAGAAGAGAGTATAACATATTTTATGCTGATCAGTGAAGTCCGAGAAATCGGCTCCGAGTCATCTCCCTTCAGCTGATGTCGAGATCAAGACAGGCGGCGGAACTCGAAGTTTGATATAGACATTCCCTTTGGTATAAGCATCTCAGAGAGCACAGACTCGTATGCGAAACAGACAGTTATGCTCTTCCAGCCTCTTCCAATCTCTTGAGATCGTCGATATCAGTCATGTACTCGTTGGTTCTGGATTATGTCTGCGAGATCGTAGATGCAATTTGTCTGCGCCGAGGAACTGGATTAGCATTGGAATCATTCAGTCTAGTAAGACCAAAGGACGATTTTTGAATGATCAGCATTTGGTGAAATTTCATGGACAGCATAGTATGACTACCAGCAGTCTAGCACATATATATACTTCGTAGAGCGAACAAGATGTGCTGCCTTGGTGCCTTAGCACCAACCTTTGCGTAGCGAGTAAACCGAGCGATAACGAGTAGCTTCGATCAACTTATATAAACTCCTGGCTGTATACTGATACATAGTGGGCACTCGCATAATTTAAAAATTAGCAGCGAGGGTAGCGCACGCTTGAACATCTCAAGCTCATTGAGTCATCACAGCCACAATGTCGACTCGACCCGCTCAGCCACGTACTTGGGAGAGATCGCTGCTGGAGTACGCGTCCAACATCTTGGGTTCGGCGCTGACATGAATACCGGAGATTCCATTGGACATGTTTTGATAAGCAGAGGCGGCATGAGGTTATAGGTTGGGGTATCCCTACAGTAATAAAGAGTCGTGACTCGTGCCCTATGCTACGTACGGGCTTTGGCAGGATATTACTCCGTAGGCCGACAAAGTAGAATGGGTTCGTTCCTTTGATTAGGAGGAGAGTGCTGACCTGATTAATATTGTCAGAACCCCTTTCTTACGCAGCGATGGGAAAAGGGGAATGGTTCAGGGTCTGTTATCGTGGCATATCAGGCAGTCATGTACTCCGTAAGTCATGTTCAAGAAACTATTCAGGACCAATACAATAGATCGATCTGAGTGGCCACTCGGAATGCGGCGGTCGCTTTATATGGGCTTTTAGGGAGCTTGGCAGCAGACCATTTGTCATATTGTCTCGCTTTTAGCTTCTGGACAGTTGACCTCGTGGGTTCTGGAAAGAAAGGGATGGCTTTGAGCCTTTGACTTGAGACATGCAGGTTTTGTTCTATATTTGGATGGGGCTTAGTGGTGTGACTTTAAAGTACTCGGTTGTTGAGATACTGTACAGATGAGAAGACGGAGACTTCAGGACTGTAAATCAATAATCGGTGAACTCTGTACGACCAAACTGCAGTCTCTGATCTGCAAGAAAGGCATCGAGAATATGGACATGGAATCCCTGCGTATATCTGAAATCTGGATTTAAGCCACATATGACGCACTTTATCCCGGTGCCACCAACGGCTGTGCTTTTATTTTTATCTCTACCATGACTGCCCTACGACTTGATCTACGCAGACAACGTAGATGCTACGTTAATATTCCTACTAATTTCCTAGGAACCAGGATAAAGGTCAAGAACAGACAGAACCGTGGCTGAAACTACGGTCTGGGCAGCTGGAAGTGGAAAGGCAGTGGGTGCACGTCTGAGGCTGTGGGTGACAGAAAAAAACGGTTACACTTTCCATCCAGACCCACGGCTCATCTTTACTCAGTGTCTGTTGCTTGCTTGCTTATCAGCTTCCTGTGTTACTGTCACTCGCTTCCTACCGTCTTTTTACTACTCTGTTCTCTTTCTCTTCTGCTACTCCATCCTAACTTCCAAGGCCTTTGTTATCCACCAGTAGTGTCCGACTGACCGATCTAAGGTCAGACGCTTACGACTACGGCCTTGGGCCATCATCACCAAGATCCAATTCAACTTGGTTGGCCGTCCATCGTTACTTTTCCTCCGTGTCATTCGCTCTTCTCGCCACACGCTTTTCCTTTACCATCCCTCCATGGAATCTCCCTCCCAGCCTTGATCTTGGCGGTGTCTTGACACTCTGTCCAGTGTCACTATCGCCGTGCGCGGAGGAGCCGGAGCCAAAGACTATCAGTCCTACCTACCCCCCCCCCCCGCTTTTGCCTTCGCATTCCCTCGTTCCTCGCCTTTTTCATGAGTCGGAAGCTGGCCTTCTTGTCTGTCATTGTGTAAAAAGACAATTTCCCCGTCGCTACAATGGTTCGGTCTCGCGGTGAGTACCACATGCTCCAATTGGGGTTTGATGAAGCAAAACACTCACTAACATCCCTTGCGTTTATAGTGCGGTCGTTCTTATCAGTATTCGGAGGATCCTCCCGTAAAACAAGCCCAGATATAACTGATCGACCGGCCTCGGCGTACAACGTTGCCTCAAGATTCGATACACCTTCCCCAGATACTCCCTCTCCGCTTGATGGCTCCCCATCTATTACATCCAAGGCGGAACGGCGCATGTCCCGGCCGGGATCGATGCTTTTCTCCCACGATCCCCCATCCATGCAATTAGGGGAGGACACTCCGGCTGAACTACAACGTATCTTAGCCTATCTGAACAGCCATGCGAACAAACTGTTCTACGAGGGCTACTTCTTGAAACTCAATGACCTGGAAACTAGTACGATCTGCTGTTTTGGACCGAGATCTTGGATTAACTGGCTGACTTGTTTTAGATGGTCGCTCATGCATTGAGCGCCAATGGGTAGAGTGTTATGCCCAGTTGGTCGGTACGGTCTTGTCACTATGGGATTCAGCTGCGCTGGACGCAGCTGGTGACGCCGCTGAAGTTCCCCCTACCTTCATAAACCTTGCAGATGCGTCAATCAAGAGGGTGAGCTTACACTGTATACTCCTGACCTAATTACATCGTCTTACGAATCGCAGATCGACACTCTCCCTACACAGAATCACGCAGGAGCGCAATCCCTTCAAAATGTCCTGAGTGTCTGCTCCGCCGGCCAAAACCGATATCTTTTACATTTTGACTCACATGATTCGTTGATCCAATGGGCGTCAGCAATTCGCCTGGCCATGTACGAACATACGTGTTTGTATGAAGCCTATACCGGCTCCATCATTGCCGCCAAGGCCAGAAGTTTAAACAATATCCGAGTCATCCTAGAGCGCAGTCGCTTCGCACATGAAGATTGGGCGCGTGTGAGATTCGGCGCTGGCACTCCCTGGAGGCGATGCTGGTTTGTGATCAGCCCGCCAGATGAGAAGGAGCTCCAAAGGGCTAGAAGAACAATGAAAAAGAAATCGGCTTACGATCGAGCGCCGAGGCTCGCAATAGGGAACATCAAATTTTACGAAACGAAAAAGACCAAGAAAGTGAAGCCCATCGCGACTATCACTGACGCCTACTGCGCTTATGCCATCTATCCCCAGTCGAAAGCCCTAATCGATCAATCGACGTTGATTAAAATCGAAGGAAACTTCATACTACACTCGCAGTCGGAAGCTAAAATGGAGGGTTTTGTTTTCGTCATGCCCGAGGTCCATCCTGCCGTGAGCGGTTTCGAAATAATGCTCCGATTCTTGATGCCGACTTTTGACACCTTCAACCTTTACGGGCGCCCTAACCGTCTTATTGCTGCAATCAACCACATCAAGAGCATCATGTTCGCCTTTCCCGATCAGGAACGGTATGATTATGCCGACATCCTGGATATTGCAAATTTAATGCAAAAACCCGAAAGTCAGAACTGGAGTGAGGCGGATTGGAGGGGGCACCTCAAAGATGCAACCGCCCGGCGGATGGCGAATGCTAGCAGCAGGACAAGCAGTATCTCAACAACCAGGCCCCGCTTCCGTGCTAGCATGCCAAATCGGTATAGCAACGTCCCTGGTGTGCAATCGAAGCGCAACGGACCTGGCTATGTACCTGGGTTCAACCAGTCAGTAGATGCTGTTGTGCAGCAAGTGCCCAAGGAACAGCCCTTTGAATCTTCTCAGCACGCGCGAACAATGTCTGATACCGCAGGATTTGCGCCCAGATCCCTCCAGAGACCGGCCCTGGAGGGTTCTGCGGAGTCTTCCAACCAGGATTTGACGCGTGGTGCTGCAGAGAGCCCTGTTATGAGCGAATCTCCTCCGCGGACTAGCTTGGAGGATGCTAGGCATTGGAATTCAGAACATGCGGATTTCAACTCAAGAAATGCACCATTTGCGCAGCAATACGCATCTCCATCCCCGGTCAATGTCGCTCTACCCCCAATTCTCACCCACGACCCCAAGGACCGGCCAATCACCAGGCCGCAACCGTCACCGGATGCGCGGAGAGCCAACGTACGCATGTCTGACGCCACTCTTGCCCAACTTGTCGCTGCATCTGGCGGGTTAAGATCAGGAGATGGGCCTGTAGCGTCTTCAAGTTATAGCAACGATAGCAGTCCTGTACCGCCACGTTCATCGCACTCCGCTTCTAATGTCCCGCCGCTTGCGCCCACTTTCGACGGCTCAAACGAACGAAACGTGACCCAGGAACAGGGTCCGCCGGTGCCTGTGCATAGCGCCCCTGTTGCTAAGTCAAACAGAATGAGTACCCAGAGCATTCGTGTTGATACTGAAAAAGCCGTCAAGAGAAAGCCCGTCAGCCTTACGCCGACGCAGGCTTACAGTCCACAGACGTCTGTTGGTGAACCGAGTTTCGACGATTTGCGCCATACCGTTGACGAGGATGCCCTCAACCTTGTTGGGATCGTTAATCCGCCCACGTTCCCGCCTCCTAAGAGGCCGATACACCAAGAAGAGGAAAGCGTGTACGGTGACGATGTGTCTACAGTGTCTCCAGACTACGCGAGCACTGTATCTCTATACAGCAAGAATTCCGTAAAATCAGTACCTAAACCTCGAATGGGGGTCAAAAAGACCGTGGGAACTGAGCAGCCGAAAGATTACGTGATTGGCGACGCGCATTACTCTCTCGATACCAAGCCACAGGAGAATCCAGACATCCCTAGCATAGACTTTGGGCCAACTTTGACCTACCTTCCCACTACCGGGCGCCCGAGTACGTCTGACACGTTGAAGAAATTTGAGCACCATAGAACCGGCTCCGACGCCACGGAAAAGCAGCGGTATTCGGTGCCCGCACGTCCGGCGGACCGCCGTCATTCCCGGTCACCCAGCGGGGATGAGTTTCGGCGAAGTATGCTGTGGCAGCCAGGAATGGCTCCTCCACGTCCCCCAACCCCAGGTGGTTTGACTCCTGAGCAATTCGTACAGCAACGAGCAGCCCCTGCTTCACCTCATCTTCATCATCGGTCGCCCTCTACCACCACAACAACGCCGCCTCCGCGGCCTGTTTCTGGCGATTGGATGGCCCATACAAGGTCTCAGTCGCAAATGAGCATGAACCGAGACAGCCAGCCGCGGCCGCGCTCTCGTGGTGCTGGCAGCATGATGAACCACAACGATATCTCGTCTCACCTTTCTGCGCGGGAACAAGAGCATGTGGCTCGTATGACTGGCTCTTCTTTCTTCAATTTATCTAGTGACAAGCAGAATGCCCCCGCGCCCGTCAACCCTATGGGCTTGGTTGGAGCGATTGATGCCCGACAGCAGGAGAAGAAGCTGATCAAAGAGGGCATGTCCAATCAGATGGTGCAGCATGCGATTGCCCAACGCCAGCATCACTGGCAACAACAGCCATCTCAGCAGTCGCCGCAGCCGCAGCCGATCCCGGCAACGCCTCACTCTTACGGAGTCCAGGCCGGAGCCAACAGCATCTACAACATGCCTACAGCAAGTCGTACCTGGGACGCTTTGAACCAATCATACAGACCTGATGAGCCTCGGCGTCAGTCCTGGTTTAGTCAATTCCCCGCACAACCGCAATCACAGCCATCCCCTCCGATGCACCAAGCAGCCCGGCCCAATACACAACATGGCTACTTGGGCAATACCAACACGCCTTATTATTAAATTTCCACCCCGCTAGCTTCGAACTGAGCGTTCTCATCACCTTCCTTCACATTCCGCCCGCTATCTCCTTAGTCCTATGATCTGCCCGCGATAAATCATTCCCTATTTCTACTTTTGGCTTTTTGCACATGAAATCTTGCATTCTAGACTTAGACCCAACCCTCCTTGAAATTTCCAGTTTTGTTTCCTTTTGTTACCTTCATTGCATCCCTTATGGCACACTTCGCACATCAGACGGAGTTGTGAGACTTGATCCAGCGCTGAGATGCATTTCCAGATCGGTTATGTCGATTACTCGCACTTCCCTAGTAGGAAAGAAAAAGGTCACGGTGTTTCGGTTGGGCTTAACATTGCCTGGGATTACTAGTTTATATTATTGAGTGAAATATATATTCGTCTTAATCGATCGTCTTAATCGATACGTACAGTAGTTAGGGTTATTCAATGCCTATGTAACTAAGATCTACATACTTTGAATGTTTAATTCTAGGTATTCAGAATTTGCCCTAAGCGTGGTGTATTTAATAGCCTGTCTAAAGAGTCAGATCAACATCTGATAGCCTCAACATTCTGATAAACATACCACGACGCTCGCTATATCTGTCCCGACTAGTGCTCCTATCGCGAGTTCTGACCTCCCGTCCATCTCTATCCCGATCTCGTCTGTCGCGATCGCGGTCGCGGTCTCTGTAGTCCTTAGACCTACTTCGCTCTCTGCGCTTCTGTCGCCTATCCCTAGATCGAGATCGATACCTCTTGTCATCACGGTGCCCGTCTCCTCGTCCGTCATCAATGAGTATCTCGACGAGAAGCCTTTCATTACAACACCCGCAACAAGGGTAAGGGCTGTAAAAGCCATTACAAGTCCCACTGCCTGGGCAAAGGTAAGACTTGCATTTCCGGCAGAGTAGATTGCAAAGGGTGTCTCTTCGTTGTCAACTGATGACACTCGGGACAAAACTGTCTCACGTCTGCTAAAACCTGTTCCTGGCTCTCGATGTAGCCATGTGGCCGCCTTAAAGCTGTATGATTCCGATTAGAAGACATGGTCTGGGATTATAAGCAAGCATGCAGTTATGAATGATAATCAAAAAGGGAACCCAGGGAATCACAATAGCAAAAAGAGGTGGGGTGTGAGGATAGCCAAGAATATATAGAGAGGGTGTGGATTAGCTAGAGAGAAGAGAGGAGTTTTACTGTGTCCCCAGAGAAGAGGTACAAAGAAAAAAGGGCCAGAGAGCATGTTTATGCAGGTAAAGAGCATAGAAGAAATCAACGCAAATCCTAAAGAACCATGACTTGCCTAGTAGCTGCACAGTAACCCCTGCATGAGTGATATCTCCATGAGGATTCTTCCTTAGCAGGCTTGTGCATTGGGGTACTGTACGTTCTATGTATACATTAACTGTGGTTCCTCACCTACCTGAGCGAAGCGAGGGCATCAGGCTCGTGTTGCTTATAGTGGTACATTCCTGTATGACGGCAGGTGGTTGGAAAGGAGAAAGAAAGCCATCTATAAGATCTATCTAGTAGAGCTAAATAGGGATACTTCCCCCATCTTGACAACAAAGTCTACACTGGTAGGTGAGCTGCCGCTTAAGGAGATGCTCTTGAACACTACATATGCGGGTCAATCCCGAAGTGTTACCTAGGTTCTGGGTGTACTCTAATTATGAATAAGCTTAATCAACCAGCCTTTATAGCTCAGTGGTAGAGCGCTTGACTTGTAATCAACTGGAGACATAGAACATATATATTTATTACATCTAGATTCTAGATATTTGTTATGAATATATCCTTCTTAACCAATGATTATGACGCCTCTATAGATCAGCTAGAGCGGGACGAAACCTTCCTAACCTTCCCTAAAAATTGATTTTACTAATGTAAAAGTTGTATGTGACATCAAGATCCCTTGAATTCCGCGTGGAGACTTTTTCTCTCTCCTTTTACCATTCTGAGTGTCCAGCGGAGCACTGACGAGATAAGAAAGTACTCCGCGACACCCTCGTATTTTCTTGCATGTTGAGTTTTGTTTTAGTTTTTGGTACGTCTTCTGGGAGTGGAAGAAGACTGCGTTCGCCTGGGAACAGTACAACCCAGAAACAGGCAAAGGGCAGCGCATCCAGCGCATCCAGCGCACCCAGCATTTCACCGGCCGGACCAGTCTAGTCGTGAAGATGATGTCCATGCCCGACCGCCAGCGAGAAGAGCGGCCATGATGAGCTATAAGCTGCACAGATAAAGTTTTGTATAGAACCGACTGAGCGTTGATAAAATTAAAGAAGAGCTTTTAACCTGGTAGAAAATATGATTAAGTCCTCATAAATAAATCTAACCTTGCCTCATAATACCAAAACTAAAACAAAACTCAGCAAGCAAGAAAATACTCAACGTAAAAAGACATCAAGCATAAACATAATCGCTAACCAGCAACCCTAGGTATCCAATACCCATCCCAATTCTACAACCAAGATCCAACCAGTATATACCATGCATGATATATAAGACAAAACACCCACACCCACCCCCTAGACAACCACCACAATGTTAATCTCTACCACCCAAACGCCTCCTCAAAGTACTCCACATCCCTAAAACCCCCGGTGCGAGCCCGATAAACAGCATCCCGGCACTCATCAGCCATTTTAGCCGGCCCGCAGCATAGAACGGCCAGTGCGGATGTGCTTCGCACGGCTTCTTGGACTTCGGCGGCGATGAGGGCCGGGATGGCTGGTCTGCTTTGGTGGAAGGAGATTTGCGGGTTCTGATTTTGATTCTGTTGGGTTGGGGATTGGAGGGGATTCATCTCGTGTGTTTCTGTCCGGACGTGGCTCTGTGTCTGTGTCTGTATCTGTGATCTTCTAGCTCTTCGAGAAGAGAAAATCCCGCTTGATGAAGATGATGAGCTGCCTGTGAAGAAAAACGAAGTAGATATATCGCCGTGGTGTAACAGAGTAGCGAGGTCATTACAGAAGACATCTTCGAATGTTTCCCGTTGCCGGGCAGACCAGATGAAACGGATTTGTGTTGTCCGTGTTGAACCCTTTGTTTGTCCTCGTACGCGTCGGACGTGGTCAATTATGTACGGCACTGCACCGGAAATCCCGGCTCCGCCGACGACTAGGAGGACTGTGTCGAATGTATGTAGCGGCGCGGTATGCCCGTATGCCCCCTCGAGTAGAAGTTTCGGGTGGATAGCATCCTTTGCATCGAGGCATTGGTTCCGGAGTCTCTTTGTCCATCCATCGTAGGGACGAATATAGAAAATCAACTTGGAGCCCCGGCTGCTTTTAGCGCCCTCGGGGGGCACGAATGCGCCTAGGGAGAAAGGGTGATTTTCCCAGCCCTTCATGGAGAATGGTTGGTAGAGGTAGTAATATTGGCCCGGGGCTGGGGTGAGGGTATTCGAGGCGGGCTGGAGCTCGACGGTGAGGAGGTCGCATTCCTCGTTGTAGCGGACTGTTGTTGCGGTTGTGGAGACGAAGTGGCTGCCCAGGGCGACGGTTAGGTTGCAGTAGATTATGCGCAGGATGCGGGTTACGCGGTCGAAGAGCCAGATTGCGACGATGGGCCAGAGGTAGATGTTCCATTTTGTGCCGTCGAAGCTTGTGTGGCTGGATTGGCTTGGTTAGTTTGGGTGGGATGGATAGGATAGAAGAGACAAACCGGAAGAGAGCATATATTACGACCGCGCACATGATGATATGGAGGATAAGGAATGTCTCGTAGCCTCTCCGGCGAAATACAGTCAGGGACTGAATAAGCAGTGCAGACATGCATGCCGTTGCCTATCATGAGATGTTCTGTCAGTTCTGACGGACACTCGAGGGAGTGTGTGTTGAGCTTACAATCATCCCCATAAACCACCATTGTTCATCGGCCGCGCTGTGATATAGTTTATCGTAGACCTGGTACACGATGCTATAGTTAATCGAGTGCACGACCGCCAGTAGAGTACAGGCCCAGGCAATGTGGCGGTGGAAGATGTTGAACGACTGCACGCTGAAGGGGGTCGCCCAGAGGAAGATATTGTTGCGGCCGCCGAAGAGCCAGAGGAAGGGGAGACAGGCGTAGGAGAGGATTCCGGTTCGGTCTGAAGAGTATTGCCAGTTTTGGTGGAAGATTGTTCGTAATCTGGATAGATCGTGTTAGTGGTGACGAGAGGGGATGGGATGGATGGACATACTTGACATTGCCGGAGAAGCTCTGGTAGTCGACACAAGCGAGGACGATGCATAGAGCGTAGAATCCAAAGACGATGATGGAGTCTAGCCGCCGTGGAACGGTATGCGAGTAGAGAAGCTGTTGATGATGGGGCACGGCCGGCGCGAAGCTGGCAGGGAGGACGAAGTATGTGTCGATGAAGTGAGTGAGGAACGAAGGCCTCATCTTCGTACGAGAGGTAACGAAGTTCCAAGCCTTGACGACCATTCCTAGGACTAAGATTCCTCCCCAATAGCCCATAAGCCCCCAGCCATAGCGCTTGCCTTTGTCCAGTGCGAAATCGTACGTTGTCTGAGGTGGTCAGAATGTTTCAAGCCACATGGCGAAGGGGATGCTCACATAAGATTTGTATGCCCGCTTGTAGTAGGACTGACTCAGTAATACAGGAGACGCAATCACAGTAGTCTTCGTGCTGTTCATATCCGGGTCGACAATGGGTAAAGTCGCAATATACGCATCGGTCACGTCGGTCTCGATCTGGGACAAGTCCATGAGAGTGTAGTTGTTCTCCCGGCAGAGCTGCTGCCAGAAAGGAACTGTAGCGTCGAATTGAGCTTTATTGCACCATGCTTTCGAGCTGGCATATAGCGATGTCACTTCCACGGTGCCTGCACATGGTCCGTCCGAGGCATTGCCGGCAAATGTATAGTTCGAGAAGGTGGCAGAGATGGAGTGGAAGCAGTATTCGTCTCGTTTGATAGCGAGGACTGGAGCGACAGCGCAGGCTAAGGCTAGTAAAGCTTTCTTGGAAAGCATGCTGGTGTTCAGGGTCCAATTCTTGATCTGATTCTGATTCCTTGAGACTGGGAGGGTCACCCCCCCAGTCTTATACTTATAGATCTGACCTGAGATTATTTTGATATACTACCAGTATGATATGATATGCCAAGCCCAAACACTGGATGAGCCGAAACCCTGCCCTAGGCATCCTAAATTACTGCCTAAGTGGCTTGTTGAGCTGTAATCCTTCCTTTATCCAGTCCATAAGCCAGGGTTGTTCATCGGCAGTCTTGCCCTTGGATCCGCCGACAAGCATATCAAGTCACACAGCAAGCAACATGAAGCATCAGACAGGCCTTGAAAACAACTGCCGGAAGGTTCTAACACCTACCTCAAATAGACTACAGTACAGTGGTTGACCTTGATAGCTCTGGTCGAGGAATGTGTTTCATCCATGAGGTTATCGCTGTGTGATGGTTTAGATAGAACCCTTACATCCTGCAACCGATCCCACCCCATCATAATCAGGTCCGGTCCGTTTCATCCACAATATGAACCTCGAAGGGGCGGAGGGCAGCATGCGTTTGTGCCGAGAGAAAAAAGATCATTGTTATTGAAGCACAAGTGGTTCAAATGGTAGGCAGCCGCTGTTCGATACGTTACACAAGCATCTAAGCCCAGATTCCAAGGCTCAAGTACAGTATACCGGACAGGAATTGAGCTCCGAATGCCGACATATACCATTTCCAATAGTTCCGATCCATCTATTAGTTATGCATACCACCTTACTATTAAAAAGCCCTCCCCACTCAAGCAACAAAGCCGGTGGACACTGCTCAGTGCCCACTCCTTTGGACCCTGAGATTAGGCTGGGGCTGAGTAGATGGTCAATTAATCTCTAGAGTCTACAGACGTTACTCCCCCTCTCATCTCGCAGCCCGAGGTAGGGTACGATACTACTCCGTACCGTCACCTTAATGCGCCTGCTTCGGAGTAAGCGGCCCAATGGGCGTCAGCTCGGGATATAACAATTCCCCGAGCTTCCCAAGTATGTCCGGATCTTCGGTGATTTGTTTTCTTTTTGGGGCTGTACACAAATTACTGCTTTTGGTTTGGTTGTTGCCTGCCCTGCGCCTAGGGCTGCGAACTGCTTGCACATAGTTGGGTTTAAATTTTGACTACGTGTATCCTATATCCTATGGTATCTGACTCGTAAGGAATGCTGTGCTTTGATAAGATAGACTTGTGCTTTCTAAGGATAGATGAAAAGATTCGATCATGTGTTCGGAGTTAGGGTTATGAGTGACAGTTATACGGAGTCACTTGGCTTAATGGCGGCTTCGCAGTGGCTCATGAAGATGATGTTTTCAGAGGCTTGAATTTGCTACAATATAATAGAACAATAGATATCGGATATACAGAAAGCGTGATAACAAGTCCTAAACGCCTTGGTTGCCAATTCCTCTATCCTCATCGTTCGTCTCCCTATCTACTACATGTCCTTTTCTTGCTTTTGATAGTGCAGCTCCTGTACAGGTAGTCCACTGATTCGGGACAGCTTAATCCAAAGGTATGTTTTGTTTGTGTAAATTTAGTTGGAGTGCAGCTTCTTGACGCGGTTGACACCCTCGTAGAGTGTGCGGTCAATAGCAGCGGCGACAGTCAGGGTGCCACCAATGATCGCGCAAACACCGGTCATAAACCCAACGAATGTCTTAGGTCTGGCCTCGCGATTTACGACCTTCATGGGAGAGATGTCATAATTGAAGAAGACACCTGGAATGCCGCTCGCGGCGTGGATACGTTCCTTGTGGCCCTCGTCCGAGGCGTCTCCGCCGCGGAGGGAGCGCTTGTGCGAGGTCACAGAGTATTGGTGCGTTTCAATACTGCCCTGCGCTCCTTGGCCGAGGCCCTGCGCGCCTAAAGGTGCGCTGTCTGTGTTGCTGTGGAGGGATGTAGAGTAGAGCGGGTCCCAGCCGAGAGGGAGGTAGGAGGTTGAGACGACCTTGACGAAGTACATGAAGCTGTACCCTGGCTCTGACGCTTCCTGTTGCGTACTGTCGAGTGGGTTGGTATGATGGTGGTCAGTCCATTGCCAGCGATCGGAGAGTTCGTCGGGGAGCTGGGGCCCGAAGCGCAGTTGGTGGATGATATGGGTCATCGTGTGTTGTTCAGCCGGTGGAAGTTCGACCTCCTGGTAGTTGGCGATATCGTGCACGTGAAGGTTTCCATTAGAGAAACTGCGACCGGGAGCGATGTGGAAATTGCCGACTACTTTGTTGACGCGCACGACGCCTTCCAGACGGCAGCCTTCCCGGCGTTGAGCGTCGATCCGTTCCGCGTAGCCTTCGCGTTCGCATTGTTCGATGTGAAGGCCCTTGCCAAATGCCCATTGCTTCTGAGCGTAGGCCTCTCGGACTTCGTCGCAGGTGTTACAACAGCCTTGTTTGATGGCATTGGGGGGGGCCGGTGCGCCGCCGCATTCACCGCAGTATTCGGGGTCGAGGTGTTTCGCAACTTCCGATGCCGAGTGGCTGGAGATGACTGAGTTAGCAAGTGATATGGTTTCGCGACATCAAAGAGGGCCATCACTTACAGCTCCAAAGCCTGGATGTCAAGAACACGGCCTCCTTCAGCCACAGATGCAAGGCGGACCTTGTTCACGCCATGCGCTACGCCAACCTGTTGTTCGCCCGAGACATCCATGATATCGAGCGTCGTAAGCTCGCAGGGAAGGCGTGGGAAAGTAATGTTTAAATGAATCTCCATCTTCTCTCCTGCGTAATCATCACAATTAGCCATTGTACCAGCACTGTGGCTTTCACAGCGGTAGCATACCTCTTGACTTATCGACGACCAGCTCCGGCAGAACCACAACCCGCCTGTAGTCCATCCATTCTCCCCAGACAAGCCACAGTACAGCAAGTAGTGAGGCGATTGTGATGATACCACCAGATGTAGTGCGGATGCGTGCCTCGTCGACTGTTTTGGAGAAGGCGTCTAGCCTCGTGAACCGTGATTTGGCCGGCATGGCGTCAATTGGTCTAGGATCATACGGTTGTGACTTGAAAATTGAACCTAGACCGGCTAGGAGTGAGAAGAGATCTAGAGTGTAGGACTGGCTGTCAGTGAATAAGCTGGAGAGCTCGACTGTATTGCAGGAGCCAATCGACATCGGAAGTACTAACTAGGGCTGGATAGGCCGTTGAGAAGAGACACCAGCAGAATTGAATCGCGGGTATCGACCTTCTCTCTGGTTCCTGTCTTGAGGGCAAGCTGTGCTGTATGTGTGTTGGCTTCTTGATGCCACTGACAGAGTTGAAGTGGCTGTGAGGAGTAAAACGTAATGTGTAATCTATTCCCCCGCTAGAATTGCCGGGTTTGTATTGGTATTTCCGGATCCTGCCCAGAGGACAGACCGCAAGCTGTGGTTGGTTGAGTAAAAGACCCGCTTTGTGCCTGGAGCTATATCACGTGGTTTCAGCCCCGTCGCCGCCGCCTATGCACGTGACATCGCTGCCTGCAGAATTGAGTCAAACGGAACGGACGTCACTTTTTTCCGCTATGGACTTTCTTGCAGGTTGGTTCAGAGAAACACGCTTTCAAAGTTGGCACTGCTTTGTCTGTTTCTGAAAATCACCTGAAAGACAAAGCATCCAGCCTCCTTTGTCCTTTTCTATTTAAAATTCAACCGTTTCCTCCTCGATACATGTCGATCGAACACTAAAAAAGCCCAGCGCTTTGTTTGCTGTCGAGCAACCCGTATTCTAGAAGTGACGAAACTTTTCCTCCAAATTTTACATCTTATCTCCTCATACAACATACTACGTCGCAATACCGAATAATTCATCATGATGAAAAGAGGCAGGGGTTCGCGGGGTCGCGCAAGTACTGGCCGCGCAAGTACTGGCCGTGGAGGTACTTCGGATCGCGGGGGTATTCGCAAGAAGAGTGCACCAACAAGGGTTGATAGAGACGGTGATCTGGCGATGGGTGCAGGTGCAGGTGCTATTCGTGGTCAGAAGACCCGTGGAGGTTCTGATCGTCCCCCACCCTCAGGACCCCGAGGGTTCGATAAGACGATTGGTGCGATCCAGAAGGCTCTATCTTCCAGCTCCCCGCAAGCGAACATTCGACAAGGCGCCCGTGGCGCTGGATTAGAACAGGTCAAAATTACTGGCTGGAAAGACAGCAAGGCCGCATCGAATCGCGATGGCGGCGTCGAAAGCTTAGTTACCTTCCTGGAAAAAAAACTCACCTCACCCGATTCGAAACCTGGCGCGCGCGCAAGAATATCCAAGGTATGTGCAACACTGAGACTAGCGGTCACCGACATGAACATGAATTACCAACATCCTCCTTTCCGATGCGTCCTCGTTTCCAGGGATGGTACCTCCAGAACGACGATCGACGGATGCCTCGGCTTTATGGGCGTTTGTTCCTTTGGATGACTGCGGCTTCAATGTCTCTTTCGTCTTGCTAACGTTAATTAGTCGCGGGTCGAAGGCGACGCGCTGATAGCGTCCATACGACCGGAACTATTAGAAAGGATGCTGCAACTTAGCGGCTTCGTCTTTGCCGGATCCACCCTTACAGTCGAGAAACACGATCAGGCTACGACCGTCATGTTGGACCAAGCGATATCGACGCAGAACGGTACAACCCCGTCTACTGCAGACACAAAACAAAAAATGACAACAATACTGGCAAATCGTTACTACCAGCAACCAAAACTGCTTGACCTTTCGAAGTTAGGCACCGATCCAGATCTAGTAGCAATGGGAATCTTCAACACAACCACCACAGAATCCAAATTCTTCCCTGCGCTCATGAAAGTGTGGGACCTGAACTTTGACAATGCGACGGCGCGGCGTGAGGCTGTTGAAAGTGTTAGTCTTGCAGACAACCAGCTTGCCAACATCGCCGTTGTTACGTCACTTTCTCAAACATTCCCTGACCTCAAAAACCTCGATCTCTCAAACAACAACTTCAAAGATGCCCAGGCTCTCATTGGATGGCGGTGGAAGTTCCGAAAATTGCAATTCCTTGACCTCACGGGTAGCCCCTTTAGTGCCGATCCTACTTTCAAGGATACTATGCTCAAGTGGTATCCTGATCTTAGAATTTTGAATAACACCCAGGTCCGCACCGAAGAGGAAGTGGCTGCTCAGAAGAAAACTCCGATTCCTATTCAAGCCCCGCATTTCCACGACGAATCTCAAATTGCAGAGAATTTCATTCGAGCCTTCTTCACCGGGTACGATGGTAACCGAACCGAACTTCTCAGCGGCTTTTACGATAACAATTCTACCTTTTCCCTCAATGTCAACACATCTGCCCCAAGGGCAGCACAAGCTGAGCCTGCCCCTTGGGATGCATACATCAAAAAGAGCAGAAATCTTCTCAGAATCAGCCATCTGCCTGCGCGGATGTCCCGCACTTTCTCGGGCGTTGAGAAGATCCGTGAACTATGGACGACACTTCCTCAAACGAGGCACCCTGACATCGTGACACACCCTCACGAGTGGCTTATTGAATGCTACCCGGTCCCTGGACTGCCAGATACTACGGGGCAAAGCTCAACTGGCGTGGGGGGATTTCTTATTATGGTGCACGGAAAATTTGAAGAGAGTGATACAGGAAAGGTTGAAACACGGAGTTTCGACCGTACATTCATCCTCGGTCCCGGTGGAGGCTTGGGAGGAATCAGAGTCATCAACGATGTGCTTTGTCTACGAGCATTTGGCGGCAACGAGGCATGGCAGCTGGGACCCCAACCGGCCGCACAACCGGCAGCCCTAGTTACAGCCCCAGCAGCAGTTCCAACAGCACCTCCAGCAGCAGCTCCTTCTACACCAGCTGGGTACGGCCTCCCTGCTCCCGGCAAGACCGACGTCCAAGTACAGCAAGAGCAGCTGGTGATGCAACTGAGCACCAAAACAATGATGACTCAGGAATATTCCGAAATGGCACTTTCAGGAAACGGCTGGAATCTGGACGCTGCTCTAAAGAACTTTGAAGAACTGAAGGTATGTCTACTTTGACAATTGTCGTTCGATACTTTACTAACAAATTACATAGTCTCAGGGAACATTGCCTGCCCATGCTTTCGTTACTGTTTAGATCTGAACGCAGGCGAATACTACCCACCCATACTTTACAACATATTTAGAATCCGCGAGGGACGATGTTTTGGTACTCTTTCCTTGCTACAGCAAGTTGTTTGATTTGATTGATGCATGGCTTAGGCGAATGGCTATCACAGGTTTATCATTGGTTTCAATATCCTTTCAATGTACGATAAAGATTACGAAGATTATGCTTAAATTATTAAACATTGAAGCAAACACGCCCAACCTTTTGTATCTTGTAGTGTAGATTGATCGTCATGACTTGGCGGCACTAAAGTAACCGTCAATGCGGACTCGGACTCGGAGTAAGCTGGCCAATTATCCGCGACCAACAAGCTCAACCCAGCTCATGCGGGCTACTTTGCTCTATTATTATCTAATCTACACAGCGCATGCTCCTTGATTCAATTAACAGCATGAGCTTTGCCTTAATTCCCGAGAGCTAATGGAATGCCCGCAACCACCACGACACACAACACCGGCCAGATGGCTTCCAACGGGGCCGCGCCCCTCGACCCTCTGGACGCCGGTAAGTTGGTGCAATTGCTGCTCTAGAAAGCTAGCTTGCTAATACTAGACATTTGTAGCGGACTATGACCCGGTCGACCACCTGAATACCATCTTCTCGCACCCCTCCACCCTCTCCTCCGTCTCCCAAGTATCCCACCAGCTGCGTGATTACGAAGCCGACCTCGACACCGAGATAGGCACACTAGTCGAAGACCAGGTCACATCCAATGCAGAAAGCGTCGAGCGCATCCAAACCGCAAAGGCAGATTTAACAGAACTCTTCAATAAAATCGACGATGTCCGCGACCGCGCGTCCAGGACGGAGCTCTCCATTACCGAGATGACGGCCGATATCAAGCAGCTGGATAATGCGAAGACGAACCTGACGCAGTCTATGACGGCGCTGAAGAGGTTGCAGATGTTGACGACCGCGTACGACCAGTTACGTGTCCTTAGCCGCACGCGGCAGTACCGCGACTGTGCCCAGCTGCTGCAGGCTGTTATCCAGTTGGTGGCGCACTTCAAGTCGTATCGGTCTATTGATCAGATCGCTCTGCTTAGTCGGAATGTGGCGGATATACAACGAGATCTGCTGGAGCAGATATGCGAGGACTTTGAGCTGGCTTTTGCTAAGGGGGAGGTCGGACTGAGGAAGACTGCGCTTTTGGAAAGCTGTCAGGTTATGGATGCGCTTGGTGAACATGCAAAGTCACGGATAGTGACCTGGTACTGCAACTTCCAGTTGCGGGAGTATCGACAGGTGTTCCGGAACAATGAGGAGGCAGGCTCGCTGGATAATATCTCGCGGAGGTATTCATGGTTTCGGCGGATACTGCGAATCTACGATGAAGAGTACTCGGCTATTTTCCCGGGGACATGGAAAGTGGACGAGATCCTGGCAAATGTATTCTGCGAGGGGACTAGAGACGATTTCAAAGGGATTCTCTCCCGTTCTATGCGCAACGGACAGACGATCGATGTCAATTTGTTACTCTCGTGTTTGCAGGAGACGCTTGACTTTGAACATTCCCTCGAACGGCGTTTCTCAATTCCTTCACGGCCTTCCACCGATACATTCGCCTCGGCGGAGACGCCTGTATTCGGTCAAGCCATTTCCGAAGCGTTTGAGCCTTATATGAGTGTATGGGTGAATGCTCAGGATAAGCAACTTGGGGCGTTCATACCGAAGTATCGTCAACAGCCTGTGAAGCCACCCGGCGAGGAGTTCGACTCGAATTTGGTCATTGCCTCGTCTATGGAGCTTTTCACCTTCTACAGACATGCTCTACAGCAATGTGCGAAGCTGTCAACGGGTGCAAGTCTTGCAGACCTTTCACGGGTATTTGCCAAGTACCTTGACCAGTACGCACAGCAGGTTTTACTTTACTATATCAGCGACCAGCCCACCATCCACAGTCCACTCGGAATAACGTCGCTCGAAGATTTGATTGCAGTTCTGAACACCGCAGATTACTGCTATACTACGTGTAATCAGTTGGAAGAGAAGATCAAAGGCCGGCTTGATAAGAATTTGAAGCAGAGCGTGGACCTGCAAAGCCAAGCGGACTCTTTCATGGGCATTGCGTCTGCTGCTGTTCGAGGTTTTGTTCGGAAAGTCGAAACTGAACTGGAACCGTGCTGGCGAGAGATGCGCAATACACCCTGGAACAGGCTGGAGGCCGTGAGTGATCAGAGTTCATATGTGGGAGAGGTGTTATCGAAGACCAGCACAAAATCGTCCGAAATCTTGAACTTGATCCATAAACAACAATACGCCAGGGCTTTCGCGGACCACGTCGTGGAGCTGGTATCGAATATCTTCCTCCAGAATATTTTCCAGTGCAAGCCTGTCTCGGAAACAGGGGCAGAGCAGGTGAGTTTCCTCTATAACCGTACGCCTACAATATCAGTGCTAACACAAACCAGATGCTCCTAGACACCTACACCCTCAAAACTGGCCTCACTTCCCTCCTCCCCGCCCCTCCCCCCGCAGGCTTCGTCAAGCGCGTAAACAACAGCTTCGCCAAAATCGAAACCCTCCTCAAAACCCTCCAAGTCCAACCCTCGCCGCCCGAAGCGCTCGTACAGGCCTATCTAATACACATCGCGGACCGAAATAACAACAACTTCCGCAAAATACTCGACCTAAAGGGCATCCGCAGCCGCCAGGAACAAAACCACCTCGTCGAACTCTTCCAAATCCACCGGTCCTCCGACCGCTACGCGTCTAACATCCAAGAAAGTAACCCCGTCCTAGCTAGCCTTCAGAGCACGGCTACTTCATCTTCCACGTCCGTTTCTCAAGGTCTGGGACTCGGTAATCTGGGCTCCTCGGCTGCGGCGTCGAATCTCCCCTCTAGGTTTGATGCCTCACTCCTCGGCTCGGCTATCATATCTGCTGCGAAGGATGGCGTCGATAGACTGGGCACGCCTATGGGTTCTGTTACTACTCCTGTACATCCTACAGCACCTGGAGCGGGTAATTCATTTTCCGCGTCTACAACTCCGCTCGCTTCACCTGGGGCTTCCGGGCCGACACAGAATCAAGTCGGGGATGTCGGGTCGAATCTTAACGAGAATTTGAAGAATATTGGGAAGTTCTTCCGGAGGGATCTCGGGTTCGGAGGGAGATTTGGCAGGAGTGGGGATGATGGGTGAGGTGTTAAGAGTCCTTTTATAGCGTATCTTTTATTATTATACCATATTATATTATACTATCTTATATTTATATTACATTGAGATCTTTCCAGATAAGCATGGGATAAGTCAAGAAGAAGATCTTCCTACAAATTGTGTTTTGTGTTCTGAGCGAGTGAACAAGACCGAATATATATAATCGAAAGCATTTATACCTCCCTCAATACACGAATCGGATACTTTTTTCCAAGAAAATCTATATACATGTATAAAACTAGGAATTCTATCTAAAGTAAAGGTCCAAAGCTAAGAAAGACTACCCCTCATCCTCCCCAAAAGCCTTCTTTCGGAGATTCTCCAAGCCATACACAGAATTATTCAGCGCTGTCTTGTCTTTTCCCTCAGTTGTCGCTGAAATAGCTACAGTGCCCGATGCATTTATAGTGCTAAGCATGTTATCCGAGACGGTCGTCCACTCGGAGATCTCGGTCCCTGGTTTCAGCTGGAAGGCTTCGAGGAGGGGCGCTGGTGAGGGTGAGAACCGCCATTCCTGCGTTGAGCCTGGTTGACGAATATTATCGACAGAGATGAGGACTGTGTTAATGTCTTCGCGCGGTTGGATGTCGAGGATGTTGCCGGTGGTTTTAAGGGGTTGTTCTGGGGTTAGTGTGCCCTTGGGGTCGAGGGTGAAGGTTTGGAGGTCGGGTTGTCTATGACGAGTTAGGTAGGGGTTGGTACTTATGAGGAAAAGGTACGTACCCTTCTAGCGCGACGAAGACGAGTTGTTTAGAGCCAAACGACGCCGCCCAGATACCGCGAACAACGACCTCATTTGCCGTTGCTTCTGGTGTCTCTTTGACAAGCAAGATCTTGTGCAAGATCTGGCTGGTTGTCCAGTTCCAGACTAGTAGATAGGGATCACCGCCGCCGGAAATGAGGATTTCAGGTGCCCATGCGGGAATGCACAGTTTGGTGATGAACGCTGTGTGTCCGAAACAGTGGTTTTCGATAATGTGTGCTTGGGGAGGACCGCGGGACACACGAATATGCTCATCTCTGTCGGCGCTGAGGATATAGCTTCGTTTCCGGGTAGATGATGGGTCACTTGTTGACAGAGAGACAAAGGCTACATCTGTGAGGAGAGATACGTGACCAAGAAGCAGGTCGACGTCGAAGGCGGGTTTTTCGGCATCCTTCTCTTTGACCTTGTTGGGGTCCTTGCTAGCTCGCTGCTGCTGCTGCATTTCTAGCGATCTGAGGTTGCGCTGTGTGTGCACCGTGAGATTTGTCGCGGCGAGCTTCTTGGGCTTCTCTTGTCGGGAGTATTTAGATGTGGCGCGTGGCTCAGTGCTGGGTATCAGTGGCATGGAGTAGACGTCTCCAAATTTATCTCCGAGTAGGATATCATTGTTATCCATGAATGTGATGGCGCATGGCCGCTTGGGCACGGGTCTACAGAGTGGTAAGATACTATTCTAGGACGCTCCTAAGTAGGAGTACGTACCTTGCGCTTAATTGCTCGAACGAACCGTCTTCTTCAATTTGGAACACTCGGATACATTTGTCTTCCCCAGTCAGCGCAACCAGATATTCCCCGTCTGGCGTGGGAGTCAATATCGGGATGCTCGTCCAGGCATCTGGTTTCTTCGCAGGCGCCACATTGGACTGCTCCGATGGATCGACCTTTCTCTTCTTCTCGGGAGGGCCTTCAGTCTCCGGGTTAGATCCAGCATCGTTGGCATCGGGAACATCCGCACCGTCTTGCGGCCAGACGGAGAGGCGCTGTCCGTTTTCCGCAGCATACGAGAAAAGCTTTGCACCGGCTGCTGCGACGAGCATGCTTTTGGAACCATCGGCCTTGTGCTTAACGAATTGTACGCATTGGAAAGGGTGTTGGAATTCAGCCATGTTGTATAACCTCGGCGCGCAGCGCGCAACAATCGGGACAGGACCTGGTGGCTTCCAACAGAAAATGTAATAAGCCCAGACGGATGCTTGCAGCTCTCTTCTGTATTAAAATATCCTCAAACTGATCAAATGCTGTCATATGGAAGTCAAGAACTTGTCGCATGAATGCGCAGAAGCTTGGGCGGGACGCACGTGACCGACTAGCGAGCGGAAATTCCACAAGAAGAAAATCGACGCACAAAACCTGAAAGCTTCAAGTCACCAAACTACATCTACTCCAACCTCAATTCTCAACATTTTCTTCGCCCTTAAACATCCTATCTTCGTGAAATAAGAAGAAATGGGGGGCAAGACAGGCACCAAGGCCGCTTACTTCGATAAGCTCAAGGGCCTGCTCGACGAGTACAAGACCATCTTCATCGTTGGTGTTGACAATGTCAGCTCTCAGCAGATGCACGAGATCCGTATCGCCCTCCGTGGAGAGGGTGTTGTCCTGATGGGCAAGAACACCATGGTATGTCATCTACGCGATGATATGTTCTGAACCTCAATTGACCAGTTTTCTCCTTTCAGGTTCGCCGTGCCCTCAAGGGTTTTGTCGCCGACCACCCCGAGTGGGAGCGTCTTCTTCCCTACGTCAGGGGTGCGTACAAGATCCTTGAGTGCTTATTCATATAGCTAATGATATACAGGCAACGTCGGTTTCATCTTCACCAACGCTGACCTCAAGTCGACCAAGGAGAAGATCCTTGCCAACCGTGTCGCTGCTCCCGCTCGTCCCGGTGCCTTCGCTCCCGCCGACGTCTGGATTCCTGCTGGTAACACTGGTATGGAACCCGGTAAGACCTCTTTCTTCCAGGCTCTCGGTGTCCCCACCAAGATTGCTCGTGGTACCATTGAAATCACCAGCGACTTGAGGCTTGTTGAGGCCAACACCAAGGTCGGCCCCTCCGAGGCCACCCTGCTCAACATGTTGAACATCTCTCCCTTCACTTACGGTATGACCATTGCCCAGGTGTACGACCAGGGTCAGGTCTTCAGCGCCGCTGTTCTCGACATTGAGGAGTCCCAGCTCCTCGATGCTTTCAGCAGCGCCATCAGCGCCATCACCGCCATCTCTCTGGCTGCCAACTACCCCACTCTCCCCTCCGTCATGCACTCTCTTGTCAACGGTTACAAGAAGGTCTTGGCTGTTGCTGTTGAGACTGAGATCAGCTGGCCCGAGATTGAGGACCTCAAGGACCGTATCGCCAACCCTGACGCTTACGCTTCCGCTGCCCCCGCCGCTGCCGCTGCCCCTGCTGAGGCTGCCGCTGAGGCCGCCCCTGCTGAGGAGGAAGAGGAGTCCGACGGTGACATGGGCTTCGGTCTCTTTGACTAAACGTCTCGTGTCGCTGCACGGGATACGAATGCCATGTATTAAGTACTTATAACCGACCATGATGGTTGGGTAAATGAAAACAATACTGGTGAATTCTTGACAAGTAAGAAATATGATCGTAGTTACGTTCATATTCTTAGCAGTCATCAAGGTACGTTTCATCTCTTCTCACAAATCCCTTGCCCACCCCTTCCATCTACCCTGGCGGATGATGATACAATTTTTAACTCGTAAACACCTGCGTGTGTTGGTGAAGATTAAATCGCAACAACAACTCTAATTTTTTCCTGACGCCTCATCACACAATTGCCTGTTCACTCATGCTGTTGATATTCAATTGCTAACGGTGTTCATAGGTTCCTGACTCTTCGACCGTAGACACTTTACACGTTGTTCCATCCTGGATTCGTAGACTTTTCTGACAAGATCCGGGGAACAGGATCGGGATGCAATCGGATTCAATTGGCCGCTTGGACATAGAACAGAACCCACTCAATTCTACCATTACGAAGACGCATATTATTCGTAGCCTAAAATTGTGCACTGTACGGAGTAGACTACGTAAATGGTAGAACTGCATGGCGGGGCTAGACGGCCCGAGGCACCCGGAGCAAGAATATAATCGGAGAGTCGGAGACAAGCTACCAAGTTCCCCTCTCACACAATCACCCTATCTCGCAACAAAATGACTCAATTCCAGCCATTAAAGAATGATTTACTGCTGAGGGCCGCTAGAGGTATTTATACTCTACCCTGTTGTCCTGAAGACCGCAGAGCTAATCGTATCTCCAGGCGAGAAGGTTCAGCGTCCTCCGATATGGGTTATGCGACAAGGTACGCTTTTATCCCGTCCACTTCTCAATTTCCTCTTTCTAAACAAACCCCGAAATCTAGCTGGCCGCTACCTTCCCGAATACCACGAAGCAAAAGGCAATCGTGATTTCTTCGCCTGCTGCCGAGACCCCGAAGTCGCCTCGACAATCACAATCCAGCCGGTCGACCGCTACGATGGACTCATTGACGCCGCAATTATCTTCTCTGATATCCTCGTCATCCCACAAGCCCTCGGCATGCAGGTCGAAATGGTTGATAAGAAGGGCCCTCATTTCCCGAATCCCTTGAAGTCTCCTACCGACGGACAATACGAGGAGATCATGCAACGCGATGTCGACGTCAAGGCCGAGTTGGACTATGTGTACAAGGCTATTACGCTGACAAGGACGAAATTGGCAGGGCGGGTTCCGCTGATTGGGTTCTGCGGGGCGCCGTGGACGCTGTTGTGTTATATGACTGAGGGCGGGGGCAGCAAGATGTTTGTGCAGAGTAAGACGTGGGTTTATAAATACGGGGATGCATCGAAGGCGATGTTGCAGAAGATTGCAGAGGTCTGTGTTGAGTATCTGGCGCTCCAGGTTGCCGCGGGGGCGCAGCTTGTTCAGGTGTTCGATTCGTGGGCTGGAGAGTTATCGCCGGCTTGTTTTAAGGATTTCTCGCTGCCGTATTTGAGGCATATTTCGTTCTTTTTGCCTCGGCGCTTGAAGGAGATGGGGCTGGATATTGTGCCGATGACTGTGTTCGCGAAGGGTGCATGGTATGCTCTTGAAGATCTGTGTGTGTCGGGATATAATGTCGTTGGGTTGGACTGGCTACATGATCCTGCTGAGGCTATGCGGGTTGCCAATGGGCGGGTGACTATTCAGGGTAATGCCGACCCAGGTGTTCTCTATGGAGGCCGCGAGGCTATTACCGCGGCCGTGGAGAATATGGCCAAGGGATTCAAGAAGGGCAAACAGGGATGGATTGCTAACTTGGGTCATGGTATGTCTTCAATTCTTCATGCTGAAGCTATATATGCTAATGTTATAGGCGTTACTCCGTTCGTGAAACCGGATGACCTCAAGTTCTACTTCGAGGAGATCCACCGGCTGACAGCAGACTAAGCTGTCACCTCGAAAAGTATGGGTCGATGATTGAGTAACCCCGACTATAAATCGAGCGCTGTCCAAATACGTCGTGTTTAAACACCAATATCCTCGTTCCTGTGTTGATCCACTAGTCAGTACAAGGTAAAGGAAGGCGAATTGCCCATGCAGGCAATCGAGACAACAAGAAAAGATACCGCAAACTCAGACAGAACAAAAGAAAACCCCAACTCACCAAAGCCCAGGCTTCTCCTTGATAAACTTCTCCATCATCTCCTTACACTCTGCATTATCCAAAACAATCACCTCCTTCCCGCGCTTCTGGAGATACTCCTCTCCACCCATGAAGTTCTTATTTTCGCCCACAACCACGCGATTGATCTTATACAAGATACAAGCACCCGTGCACATGTCGCACGGCGATAAAGTGGTGTACATTGTAGCGCCCTCGTAAGCCGAGGCAGGGAGGCGACCGGAGTTCTCGAGAGCCGATATCTCAGCCTGCAATACAAACCGCTAGTTAGCGCACCGCATAGGTAAATAGAAAGGTAATAATCGAAAAGACGAACATGTAACGTCGCGCTCCCATTCTGCACGCGCATATTGTGTCCTCGACCAAGGACCGTCCCGTCTCTAGAGACCAGGGCTGCGCCGATAGGGACACCTCCCTCGGCTGCGCCTTGCCTTGCCTCTTCGACGGCAGCAATGAATCCGGGATCTGAGTCCATGGTCAAAATGTAGATTGATGAGTTGGCAAAATTAGGGAGAGGTAGATTGAATAGAGGGGAAGTTATGGGAGTGATAAGAGCTCGAAATTATTATCAGGCCGCGCAGCTGTGTGGTCAACTGCCGGTCTGGTTCTAGTTTGACCCGCATTTTGGAGACAACTGATAGATCCACGCGATTTGGAGATATCGATATAGTTCGACTGCTTGTGTCTAGATAAACGTGAGATCGAGGTTAGTAGTCTGGGCAAACGCTTTCAATTGCTGGTGATGTTGGGGCTAGTCCTGGTATCAAAGCCCAGATTAGCAGTTTTGGGTTCTTTATGGAGGGGTATGTATCGATATGACTCGGGATGCTCCGGCCTGCATCTCTTACTCGAGCTGCAAAAGTACATAGAAGCTTCCAGTGAGGCTGAGATAAAGTAAGTCTATATATAGAGGAGTAAGACTTGTCCTCCGTGTGTACTCCCGAGTACAAAGAATGCCTGGCGGGCGATAACCCCCTCCTTCCGCTTCTGTCGTTGGCCCTTATCGATAAGAGATTAATAATCCCTGTCGCCGCCTGAGGCAAAGAATAAAGTGCCGCTGATGGGAACAAGGTTTGATGGGAGACTTTTTGTTCCAATTCCAGAATTTGAAAGGTTTTACGATACTGCAAACGATGGACCTTTCCCTGGGATTGCTTTGTTCCAATGTTGTGTAATCCAGTTACTGATCGATGTAAGGCCGAAATCCTCAGAAGCGAGTGGAAGAGCGGGCGATGGCATAGAACCAGATGGAATCTTTTGGAAACTTGGAATAATCCGCGGCGACAGAGCGGCAGAAACGAAAACTACAAAGATAGGATTTCAGCCCAGTCAGGTCAGACCGTTGAGACTCTCTCTTAAAAACAAAATTGTTTCCTATACATAAGAGTTATCTTTTTTTCTGGATAGTCTACTTCAAGGTCGATTAAATCCGTCGCCATATCGAATCTCCGGTATCCAATTACCAGAATCCCAGAAGATTGGTGCCTGGACCTGGTATCAAATACAACCGTTTACACAACAATACAGCAGCCTCTTGCCATCCCCAATCCACCCATCCACTCATCCACTTCTTATTCATTCAGTTCACTTCTTTTTAACCCTCCCTTCAGCTCCAACTCTCCTCCGCATTCAAGACACTGGTCTCAAGACCTTCATTCTCTCAGGACCGGCGACTATTTTCCCTCAGCGCCTCTCACACCTTCCTTAACTCTGACTCCCTGCCCTCTTTCGTTCCTGTTCGAAAAGTTCTTGTTTTATCACGAAATCCTTCCTCTGTAACCCCTCGCCTGTTACCTTTCTTCACAACTTCCTCGAAGTCCTTTTTTTTTAGAATTAGATCACAATGGTCAAAGATTCGAAGCTCTACGACCTCCTCGGGGTAAGAATTATGCAGCATTCCGTGTTCCTCTGGCGGTCAAACTAACGGTGACGCTCGCAGGTCCCCCCGACGGCCACCGAAGCCCAAATGAAGTCGGCTTACAAGAAGGGTGCTCTCAAGTACCACCCTGGTATGTGACCTCGCGATGCGAGAAACAGCAGCGAAAGGGCTCTCTAACGTTAATTGTGTGCAGATAAGAACCCGAACAACCCAGAAGCCGCCGAAACATTCAAGGAGATTTCCAAAGCATACGAAGTTCTGTCCGACCCCCAGCAACGGTCCATCTACGATCAGCTCGGCGAGGAAGGTCTCGAGGGCGGCGGTGGTGCCGGTGGAATGGGCGCTGAGGATCTGTTCGCTCAGTTCTTCGGAGGCGGCGGAGGCGGCTTCGGCGGCATGTTCGGCGGCGGCATGCGGGAACAAGGCCCCAAGAAGGCTCGTACCATCCACCACGTTCACAAGGTCAACTTGGAAGACATCTACCGCGGCAAGATTTCCAAGCTGGCCCTCCAGAAGTCTGTCATCTGTTCCACATGTGACGGTCGTGGTGGCAAGGAAGGCGCGGTCAAGTCTTGTACCGGCTGCAGTGGTAGCGGTATGAAGACTATGATGCGCCAGATGGGTCCCATGATCCAGCGCTTCCAGACTGTCTGCCCCGACTGTAACGGTGAGGGAGAGATTATCCGCGAGCGCGACCGCTGCCGCAACTGCCAGGGTAAGAAGACCGTTGTCGAGCGCAAGGTTCTCCACGTCCACGTCGACAAGGGTGTCAAGAACGGCCACAAGATCGAATTTCGCGGCGAAGGTGACCAGCAGCCTGGTCTTATGCCAGGAGATGTCGTGTTTGAAATCGAGCAGAAGCCCCACCCCCGCTTCCAGCGCAAGGACGATGATATTTTCTACCAAGCCGATATTGACCTTCTAACCGCACTCGGCGGTGGCACCATCAACATTGAACACCTTGATGAGCGGTGGTTGTCTGTAACCGTTGCCCCTGGCGAGGTCATCACTCCGGGTATGTTTTCATTTTCTCCTGCACTTCAGATCAACGCTAATCTATATTCATAGGCGCCATCAAGGTGATCAAGGGCCAGGGTATGCCGTCGTTCCGTCACCACGACCACGGTAACCTATACATCCAGTTCGATGTCAAGTTCCCCGAGAAGGATGAACTCCAGAACCTTCACCTTCTGGAGCAGGTTCTGCCACCGCGCAAGGAGCAGACCAAGGTTCCCGCCGACGCCATGGTGGAAGACTTTGAACTGGATGATGTCGACCAAAACGAGCGCTCACAAGCCCGCGCCCACGGCGCGGCCGGCTTGGACGAAGATGATGACGATATGCCGGCCGGTGCTGAGAGGGTGCAGTGCGCTTCTCAGTAAACGGGGTGTCTATTATGATTGGGTGTGGATGTGTATTGACGTGCCGGGGATTCATGAACTTCTCTTATGATACCATGTTGAAGGTTAGCCCTGGTACTACTCGGTTCCATGTGATTTTCGATGATTTGTTTTGCGATGGCGTTTGCACCGAAGATACGGATGATGACTGGAGATTTTGCTTTTCTTCCCTCTCACTTTCCTGCGGCATCCGATCAACCGCTCTGATTCCTACTTAATCTCCTTCCGTCTTCTCTTATTGTCAATGGGATCTAGGGCCGGAGCGTATGAAACGGGTGAGATTGCACTTCCTTGCTCGACCTGGTTGACTGCAGGTGGGTGGTTGTCTCGGGATCGTTATCACATTATAGACTCGCATAAATTGGGTATGATTTCCTTTCTCGCTCGATCTCATAGTTGTTATCGTAGCCGAACGTAATGTCATATCTCGTTGCTTGAACGTATGCGAGGCGATTTCCAGTTCCCCAGCTCGAGTACCTGGGTGTCAGGAAGAATATATATTCGTACACATGAGGACCCTGGAGATTACCCCGAGGTCAACCTCGCTGATCAACCTTCCAATTCCCAAAAGTATTTTCGTTCCCATTCAAAGAAAACGATCCTCGTATCTCAATGCCTCCCAAGGTCGTTTCTTCACTCGCTTATTCACTCAGATCTAACTAGCCCGGCCTCACAATATCCCAACTCGCTTGTCAATTGAGGCATTGGTAGTCCGCTGATTTCTTCAACAATAGACAATAGATATCTCTTAATATATTCGCAGAAATTAGTAGATAAATTGGGTCCCTTCATTATCGTTATGTGTACTTCAATATAGGCAGCTTCTGCTCGGACGTCCTCGGGTACGAAGTTCGTACCATAGGTACCTAAATATGCGATATTTTCCTCTTAAGTTCATTTGTAGTCAGTAAGAAAGCCGCAGAGAACCTCCCTGGGTAGATTCTCGGTCATCCGTGAACGATCCTATCTCCGTACGGAGAGAAACATGGCTATAAGGTGGGCAAATCAGAATCTATGCGTAGTTCAATGTTAGTGCTCTGAGTGCTGTCAACGTGGATTGATTTGACGATGTGGGAGTTTGTCGTTGAGTAACTACTAGATTGCGCATATAATGTATGTATGATGGATTGGGATGCTTTGAGGACCATTGAGAATTTGACTATCTGTACTGCTACGTGGGAGTTGTGCTTGCTTGGGAAGAGGATTTGCCTGGGCCTCACATGAAGATTTGACTAGATTTATCCATCGGCTCAAGGAAAAAGGCCTCAAGACATGGATGGGGAAGGCAAGGGAGGGAGAAGTTTGTTTGGCTGTGGTATAGGTAGGGATTTGACGGAGATGTGTTCGTTTTTGAGTAAATACTCCGATGGTCTCGTGATGTGTTTGATTGCTGAATCTGAGGGTTGTGGAACCAGTTCTTTGTACTGAGATTTGTTTTTGCGCCTAGATGGATGGTTGAAGGGTGGCATTGTCTTGTTCGTGCTTGAGCTGTGTGGCTGTAGTGTATTGCGAGGGGTGAACATGGTCGAGATTGGAAGTATCCAGACCTCTGATTCATATGCCTATCAAAGAAAATAGTTCGGTTGCATCTTCTCGTTCATGTTCATGCCTGTGCCCAAACTCAAATTGATGTTTCACTTACCGGTCCAGATCGAGGTCCAGACTCTCGACTGAGGGTATGTTGGAGTCGTAGATAACCAGGTTCTACTAAGTCGCTGTATCTAGTCATGTGAAGCTTTGTGTTCCCTGCAAGGTGCTGTAGCACGTGCGGTGACATCCAGTAGCACAGAGTACAGTGTCTGGAAAGCTTGTGAGATGGGGATGGACAGGACCGTCGGCATGCCGCAAAGAGGTGTCCGGGGCCCGGGGCCTGCAGACAGAGATAGTGTTGTCGGATGCGAAAGAGGTCATGGGTTCCTGAGTAGGTAGGATTTCGCGCTGCGAGGGGTTCTCGAGTTCCAACTTCCAAGGAGGGTTTCTTTGTAGGGTGGATGGAAGATAATGTGCTAGATGGGTACCCGATGTGATGTTGTATCTAAAATGGTTGATTAGTGAGGTCAGGAAGAGCAGTTTGATAATCTTCTTCTGTTGATAGGAATTGAGAATGCGCAAAGAGCTGAGAAGATGCAGGTTGGAGCTGGACTGCTTGTCTCCCAGGTCAGCCATACCAGGGCTGTAGTTCAGCTCAGTCCAGGCTCCATAATTAGGAGCACGAGACCACCAAGGCAGATTCCGACGGAAAGGTCAAGCGAGGAGGCGCTCGAGGCAAAAAGATAGGGACTCCTGCTAAAATTGCCCATCGCTGTCCAGAGCAACGCCAGAATGCCCGAAAACAGAGACGAAAAGAATGCAATATTGGGATGTTCTCCGGGAAAAAGGACGAAGAGGGAATGTCATCAACATAAGCGTCCTTGCACAGCATGCCAATATCTTGATCCTGCTTGTGGCCGGGTCAAGCTCGTTCCAAGTGTTCTTGACTGCGTTCTTAGCCAGACCCCCTGGCCGAATAGAGCGATGTGAGAGGTACGTGGCTGGCGGACAGCGATGGCTCATATGTGACTAAAATGACGAATTCGAGGTTTATTTTTCCTTTGACCTTCTAGAAGGACAGGTCCGTGGGGGATATGCATCGCCAGGATTTACTGGAATCTGGGAGATCAGGATTCCCGATGCACCGTCAAGTGCGACTCCGTTTGTGTGTTGTGGTTGCTTTGGGGCATGCTTGGCTGCCAGTGAGAGGCCGATAGACCCGTGGTGCAGGTGGCGAATATCGGATGTACAGATTAAAACACCGTAGTTGTCCCTGTTGATCACCAGTTCCATGGAATTCCGACTCTGACAGCTGCATGACAGTGCAGTCATGATCTGGTGAGCTTCTAGAAGATAGTGATAGACATGTCGGGTTCCTGGAAATTATTTGCAGCGCCAACAAGGGCAGTGGCATGGGAGGAGATGCAGGAAGGATAAGATTGATGACGCGATTTTAAGGTGGATGATGTTATGATGTTGGGTGGGGAACGATGCAGGGTTTCTCATTATGATTACTCCGTATTTCTTTTGTATTCTTCTGGCTGGCACCACAATTGACGGACTTCTAAGAGGAAAGTCATCCTGGCGGCATTTTGATGTTTCATTCGCACAAGAATCCCCAGAGTTGTGGCTTGCAGCGCCAAGCCTTTGCGCTTAGCCTCTAAAAGAACGAGTATACTAAGGTATCCTACGATATCCTACGACCTGACTCTTCAACTAAATATATCTTGCCATAATGCTGTTGTGCTATATAGCCTGTAGCACCGTATTCTGTACGGAGTACGTCAATCATGCATCTCGTTTAGATGACGATAAAGTGAGATTTCAAAAATAAAAGCGAGATCCACCTGTGGGTCAGCTCGAGCTCACCATCTGTCTGAGCGATGGCGTGTTCTGTGGCTGTTCCTATTGGCTGTGCCTGACATAAGGGAGGCTGATTGGCCGGGACTTCCCAGGGCGGATTTTGGGATGGCGGTCACAGATGGCAGTATAGGCGGAGTTCCTCTTGAATTCTTGATCCTCACTCTGTGACTCCGCGGATCTCTAACCATCTTGCCCTCCAACTCATCCTTGAACCATGATACATACTTCCGATATTCATCAAGCTCCGCTGAGTCTAATCGTACGATTGACGATGACGAGTCAGTCCCTGGCTGTAGGTCGCGAGATCCTGGATCCAGGCCGAGCAACCATGGATTGAGTCCGCATCCAGACCGGCAAGCAAAAAGGCACTAAAATCACAATGGGCCCTATTACGCCAGCATTCTCCGTCAACTTTCAAGCTTAAACGACTGCTGTCCACTCTGAGTGCGCGGCTGCAGACCGCAGTCGATCCTTTCTGTTTCTCGGGTCTTTCTTTTTTTCTGCGGCGTGGCGCGGAACTGTGCGTCTTCTTCTGCCATGGTCTATCCCAGTGGGTCATCCGACCTCGTCTGTAACTTGCAATGTGTTCGTGTTTCCTCGCTGACGATTTTTAGTGGAACAACGTCTTTTGAAAACGTTATCAAACTGCGTGCTTATTGATCGGCCCCCCACAGAATCCCGTCTCGCAGGATTCCCCTCTACGCTAAAAACATAAAACTTTCCTTTACCTCGTAGCTTAATCTACAGGTCTTCATTTCTTTTTCCATCCCAGCTTCAGCCCGTGAACTCTCAACTTTAATCCTCCTCGCTGTGCCCCCCATCGGTACTTTCTGTCACCCCTTCCCACTACGCCTTTTCCCACGCCCCCCCTCAATCTTCTGACCTCTGGCCTGATCGGCTCGTTTGATACTTGGCTTTACGAGATACCTCGTGGGGGACCCTGATCTCGCATTCGGAGCTTTCAATCACGACATCGCCTTGGCCTGTCTTGGTTCACTTATAAGCCCGTCTCCTGCAACCTCGTCACCTCTTGTTCATCCTTCAGACATGGCAGAACTGTTCGCTTAAACCAACTAGTCATTTATCCGAGCACATCATCAGCACCCTGCCTGCGCTCACCCCCTTCCTGGCTTTGCAACCTTCTCAGCACCCGGTTGATTTTCCGTTGTGAGCGTGTCCGGCCTCATTATATATAGCAACCTCTTCCCGTCAACTGCAATCTCTCGCAACAGTTTTTCACCATGCCCTCCGACTTGGGCACGAAAGTTGGCCACGGCATGGCCAAGGCCCTCCGCCTGCAGCTGCCGGAAAAAGATCATTCAGACCCTGTCACCCGCGGTGAGTCGGCTTTCTCTGCCGGCACCTTCGATACATACTCCTATGTTGAGCCCGAGCCCACCGCAGCCGAATGGCTTGAGGAGCTGGTACCCTCTGCGCGAGAAGTTGGCATGTACTTCTACCGACTCTTCCCTTTCCTCGCCTGGATTACGCGCTACAATGTGCAATGGTTAATTGGGGATCTCGTTGCTGGTATTACCGTCGGCGTTGTTGTTATTCCTCAAGGAATGGCATATGCCAACCTTGCAGAGCTGCCAGTAGAATTCGGTCTTTATTCGTCCTTTATGGGTGTTCTGATCTACTGGTTTTTTGCCACGTCAAAAGATATCACTATAGGCGTGAGTTACATCGTCCTACTCAGTTTTTGCCAAAGCCTTGCTAACGCAGCTCATAGCCTGTTGCTGTTATGTCCACCCTGGTTGGAAATATTGTCACGGAAGCTCAGACAACGCTACCTGACGTCGAGCCGCACGTCATTGCATCCTGTCTAGCAGTCATCTGCGGTGGAATCGTCTGCTTCATGGGTCTGGCCCGCCTCGGGTTTATCGTGGATTTTATTCCTCTCCCCGCTATCACGGCGTTTATGACCGGATCAGCTATCAACATTATCTCGGGCCAGGTTTCCACCATGCTTGGCGAGACAGCCGACTTTAGCACTAGGGGAGCCACCTATTTGACGATCATCAACACCCTCAAGTATCTTCCAAGCTCAACTTTGGACGCTGCCATGGGTGTCACTGCTTGCGCCATGCTGTACATCATCCGCTTTATTTGCAATACTCTTGCAAAGAAACAACCCCATCGTGCTAAGTTGTGGTTTTTCATATCGACTTTGCGTACAGCTTTTGTCATCCTATTCTACACCATGATCAGTGCGGCCACCAATCTCCACCGAAGGGACAACCCGGCTTTCAGCGTGCTAGGCACCGTGCCCCGAGGTAAGTCTATATAAACTACTAGACTAGTTGCTGTTGATGCTCATAATTTCCAGGTTTCAAGCACGCTGCTGTTCCTACCGTCAATGCGGAAATCATCAAAACATTTGCTAGCGAGCTACCCGCCGCCGTCATTGTTCTCCTCATCGAGCACATTGCCATTTCAAAGTCTTTCGGGCGTGTTAACAACTACACCATTGACCCTTCCCAGGAGCTGGTCGCTATTGGCGTAAGCAACTTGCTCGGTCCTTTCCTCGGTGGCTACCCCGCAACCGGATCTTTTTCACGAACTGCCATAAAGTCGAAGGCCGGAGTTCGAACTCCATTGGCAGGTGTCATCACAGCCATCGTGGTTCTTCTCGCCATCTACGCCTTGCCTGCTGTTTTCTGGTATATTCCCAAGGCCTCTTTGGCTGGTGTGATTATTCACGCTGTTGGTGACTTGATTACTCCCCCCAACGTTGTCTATCAGTTCTGGCGCGTCTCTCCTCTCGACGCAATTATCTTCTTCATTGGTGTCATTGTCACTGTATTCACGTCAATCGAGATCGGTGTTTACTGTACTGTTTGCGTCTCCGTCGCGGTGCTTTTGTTCCGCGTTGCAAAGGCCCGCGGTCAATTTTTGGGCCGTGTCACAATTCACTCCGTTGTTGGCGACCATCACTTGGACGAGGGCAAGCATGCACTGGGCGATGTCGACCGAACACGGTCGATTTTCCTCCCCATCAACCACGCTGATGGATCGAATCCCGAAGTTGAGATTGAGCAACCTTTCCCCGGCATCTTCATCTACCGTTTCTCCGAGGGGTTCAACTACCCGAACTCCAGTCACTACACGGACGGGCTTGTTGATACTATCTTCAAACAGACTCGTCGTACAAACCCGTTCTCCTACGCTAGGCTCGGCGATCGTCCCTGGAACAACCCAGGGCCCCGGAAAGGCCAACAGGAAGAGGATCCATCTCACCTCCCGACCCTTCGAGCGGTTATTCTTGACCTCTCATCGGTTAACAATGTCGATGTTACATCGATTCAGAACCTCATCGACGTCCGCAACCAGCTCGATATCTATGCCGCGCCTCGCACCGTGCAGTGGCATTTTGCCCACATCAACAACCGCTGGACCAAACGTGCCCTTGTCGCGGCAGGCTTCGGCTACCCAACCCCATCTTCCGCTGACGGCTTCCACCGCTGGAAGCCCATCTTCAATGTGACAGAGATTGAAGGCCGGTCCTCAGCCGCTGCTCACGCCCAAATGGTGGCCAACGAGAATGCACGCCAGGCGAGTGCCCATGGCGCTGATATCGAGAGGGGCATCAAGCCTGATTCAAACTTGCACGAACGTGAGACGCACGGCATTGAAGAGTCTTCAAACTCGAGCATCGGAGACGATGACAAGCTGCAGCGCGATTTGAAGGATAGCAAGGCATACCGGAATCGCCGAAAAATGGCTGTGGTGCAGGGTGCCAACCGGCCATTCTTCCACATTGACATTACTAGCGCGTTGGAGAGTGCTTTGGCGAACTCGCCCGACGAGGAGCCTACCACGCATGACCAGGAACATGTCTGATTTCGGACCTTGTCCTGCTATATACTCTCCCTGGACGGAGATATAACATCTTTACTTTTTTTTCAATTACCCACCTTTTGTTGCTTTGAAGCGAATCTGTCGAGTCAATCCCCGTCTTAATTCTGAGTTATGTTGTTGAGCGGACTGTCGCTACCAATACCCCTGCAGACTAGGCCTCTTTATAGACATTGATAACATGATGCTGATGCATCTTACTACACTTGCTCCGAGCGCCTCCCGAACCGTCCTGACGCGTAATTCATTTCCTGATACCTAAATTTAGCGATGAGATACGAGGTCCATGTCACTAAACCTTAATTAAGATTCCGATGAATTATCTGATCCGAGCGTCACCCGTGCGCTTCGACGCCGGAGTCGGAGCCAAAGATTATTCCCGCCACAAGGTTCGACTCGTCACTTAACTTAGTACTCCATTGGCCCCTCCTTATCTTTTTTCTTTTGATACTTTCGTTACTGCCTAAAACCGTCAAACGGAAAGAACTAGACCCCTCTCGCTCATGGATCCGGTCTAGGCTTTCCCCTTTTTTTGACCTCGTCATGCTGGAAAGGCTGAGGCTGAAATACCTGATGGTGATATGGATTTTGTGCAATTCTTTCAAGAATAGTAATGGCCTAATCTACGTTATGGGAGCCTCCGGTTGAGGTCTGACTGGCCCAAATGGCCGCATCACAGTCTCTGCTTTCCTCAAGTGTGAACCCACCAGGGCTGGATTCATTCCTACCGGGGTATCCGAAGAATAACCCGCGCCAATCATAACCCTTGAATCCACACGGACTGACAGGCTCCATTGCCGGCTGTGTTGCTGATTGCATTCTCGTGGTTATACGCGGCGCATCGGACTGAGTACAGGGTGTCGTTGGAAGATGGGCAGCCTCGGTAGAGGGTTGTTTTGTTCCCGTCATGTCATTGTTTTTAATCACTGCTGTGACGGACGACACCGCGGCTGATTCTGTTGTTGTCAACGTAGATGACGCCTCGTCGTTGTTGTCCTGGTTGGACTGACGAGAGAGGCCGCCTTCAAGACTCCCTCTTACACTGGTGCTGTTTAGGCAAGATACCGGGTCTTGACAAGAGCTAAGATCAAGCATAGTTATAGAGAATTCCGGTTTACGAATATGTATCTGTTCGAGAATGGCAATCGGAGGACAAGCAGATCTGTTCGCGTGAGCACCGAAAGACAATATGCTATAGCTTCTTCAACAACGACCCTTTAGACGGTGTGCTCATCAGATCATTCTTCTTCAAGATTACTTACGTACCGTTAAACATACAACTTATCCCTCCGCGCATACCTCCCCCGCTCGACGAGACCGATCCTTCCAACACTGCTATGAAATTGTGCATCTCCAATCAACCCCAGCAAATTCAACAATTTATCGTTTCTATAGAACTCTGCGGCATGACCCACGAGTCCGGATCCAGTACAGTTACCGACATCATTCAGCCCATGAGTGTAGTCCGCACCAAACCGGAGGAAGCTATATCCATCTAGGGTCTCTGCCCATCAGCGCCGGAACCCACACCACAGCCCAAGGCTCATGCAGCCGAATGTCCAGATGGCAAACATGACGGCGGGAATGAAGGCGGGGATGAGACCTGGCCCGAGAACCTTTCCGGGCCGAGAGGTAGTGAGGGTTTCGGCGATATGGGTTTGACCTTCAGCCGCGCTGTCAAAGGTATGCCATCTGTCTGTCGTACATGAGCTGCAGTACGTCAACGGCGTAGGCGCGCATGAGCGATTTTCGTAGATTTTCGGCTTGGAGAAATCTTGGATACGCCTGGCTGATGTTGAATAGGAAGGATTCGAAACATATCTTGTCTTCGAAATGTTATGAAATGGGTTCGTCGTAGATCATCACGTGTCATCATACCTCAGGTTATTCTCCCGCTCAAATGGTGCTCAATCCAGCCCTATCCAATCCAGACATTACATCAATTTGGGGAGTAGGTAGGCAGTCTACCGGCCCAGCGCCTGCAAAAGCGTCTGCAAGGCAAATGCATTCCCTACCTCCTCTTCCTCCAACCCAAGCGAGGCCCGAGCATTCACGTGTTTACCTGGTCTGTCCACGGTATAATGCAAGTTCTCACTCTCCTTCTCTAATTTGTCAACCTCCATCATCAACGCACAAGTCGCCACAACCCGGAAACTCTGCAGCCCGTTCCATCTACCGCGTCTACTTTCCGACCTGTAGTTATCTGCCTCTGCGGCCACATGCGCGCAGGCGAGACACCGCGTCAGGGAATCGAATTCGTCATTGTATCCTGTGACTGGACCCGGGGGACGCATTTGGGCGAGGATCCAGGAGGCGATGCGGTCGAATTCATCCTTGAGTTTTATGGAGCGTTCGCGTTGGCGATGGGTTTGGACGCCGGTTGGGTTCATGATGTGTCCGATGAAGACCTCGAGTTCGGTGATGGGGTTTATGGGATGTTCAGAGAAACATGTCATTGCTGCGGAAATGGCATCTTCGTAGCTGTTGAGAGAGTGGTTAGTGATTGGTGAGCGAGGAATTGACAGGTTGGATGGGGACATACGCAGATCGAATTTGACGGGCTGTGTTGACGTGATGCTGCCAGGTTACTGATGCGCCGAGTTTGAGGCACCGTACAGTAAGGGAGTCGACCATCTTCTTCCAGAACGCGGTAGGGTTGGGTTTTGTTGATGTGCGGATCTCCTCGCTCCAGATCTTGTGTTCGTCGATGGCTCTGTAGAGCTTTCCGAGGATCTTTTCTGAGCGATAGTATTTGTGAACGGGACTGAAGCCTTCGTCGTCGTTGGGGTTCGGGCGTATATAATAAGGCTCGAGCTTTATATACTCTTTGTCGTGCACGTATGCTTGAGGACCTGGTGCTAGACTGTTGGGTATTAGTTGAGCGCTTTGGAAGCTAGTGATGGGAAGTAGGCTCACAAATCAGGTCTGTAGAGGTTCCCCCCTTTGGGCATGTCCTCGAATTTTACGGGTATACCGGTCTTTGAGAAATCCACTGCCGTCGAGTGTAATTGTGCGAGCTTTTTACAGTCGGAGTGGGAGGTTCCAATATCCATCTGGTCGGCGAGGATCATATGTTTCGTGGCGATGACGCCGAGACGGTCTGATTGCATAAAGTCAATAAAGAATTCCGCCATGTCTTCTTTGGTGACAGCACGGCCTATATCGATGGCATCGACACGGGGATAGTCGGCAGGTGCAAATACTTGCGATGGTACTGCTTCCTCATCCCAAATGATGTTGTACAAGTCGCCATCGAGGTCCCCTCCGCTGAGCTGACTGGGTAGGTCTCTCTTGCCTTTCTTATTGAAGATGATGCAGTTCTTGTGCTTCTTTAGAGGGTGGTCGCCGGGGGGTTGCCTGTTGGTAACATATTGAATGTCCCCATCATACAAAGCTGGAGAGCGAGTGACCAGGATGCGGCGGGAATGTGAAGGTGGAGGGTTGAATCGGTCGGTCATGGTATCATAAGTGACGTAAACTTCGTTTTCTTCGAGAAAGCCGGTTTCATCCAGGATGCCGAAAAGAGTGATACCCTTTTGCACGGGAATGCGTGCCTTGTGCTTCAGTAGCCGCAATTCGCGGAGCACCATGGCTTCGACCACGGAGCGGAGAAAGGGAACTTCATTGTAATTCAACTTCAGGCGGTTTATTAGAAGGAAGAATTTGTAGAGCTTGATACACTCGGCCACATCTTGCCCTTTGAGAAATTTTGCTGTATTCTGGGTGGTCGCTGTGGCGAGTCGTAGCTGGTCTACACGCATACCCTGTAGCTTGGAGAACCAGCTGCCGGACACACCCATATCCTCCATTATTTTGATGATTTGTCGATTAAGCACCAACGGAATTGGCTTCGACGCGACGTCGCATATTTCAACATCGCGCATGTCTGTGCTCGGGAACTTGATCATCGACGGTCTGATATGGATGCGAGAATCTTTCAGTTGAGAGTCAAGAGATAACATGCCTTTTGCACCTCCCAAGCGGATTTGGAAAGAGGTTGGGAGTCCCTTTTTGGCTGGCAGGACACTGCGGATCGCGGTCACAGCACCCCAAGAGATTGTGCCAACACCATCACTGAAGACTCGAGAATCATCTTCGGACACGACGTCGGGTATTTTCCAGACTGAGATATTGTTGTCCTTCAAGTTGACCGCAAAAGGTGTCTCGGAGAACGCTTGTCCGATTCTCGCGGCACACTTCGCTGGTGAGGTTATCGTGGTGAAGGTCCCGATGGCTTTGATGATCGAGAAGTAGGTTTGCAAGTTTTCGTTGTCGTCGACAAATGGTGCAGAAAACTAGTCAGATCAATATCAGCCACAGTGTTTCAATAGAAAGCCATGAGATTTCATATTAGACGGAGAAGTGAGATATGTAAAAGGCGAAGCTTACCCAAGCTGAATGAGATCTCAAGGATGAGTGGGAAAACCCAAGGAATGTATAGGTACGACCGGCAATCTGAAACCCGTTCCTTAATACACTCTTGAATCTGGCAAAAACGTCATCGTTGTTCACCTGCGGACTGAAGTGAATATCTTGTCCGTTCTCGTCGCAGAACTGCGCACGAACAAAATACTCGTGATGATTTGGGAAACGGCGCAGGATTCGATTCATAGGTTCCAGCTCAGGGCCGTGCAGGGTGATTCTGGAAGGCGTAACCATGATCCTATGTATCAAAGCTAGATTTTGACTCGGGCGGGAAAGGAGACCGTCTGCTTGGATGACGCCGTCACGGAGGTCTTGCTCGCTTTCCATGATGACGCCAAGCAACGAGTCGACGTTGAATTCCTCCGGATCGCCAAAAGGGGAAGGCCAATCAATCAGGTTGAAAAGCTTCTTTATGGAGGTAATGGAAATCGGCTTCCTTCCTGCTGATTTCCTCGCTTTGAGCACATCTGCGAGTTTCTTGGCAAGGCCACGGACTGTAGACGGAGGGAGATAGGCGTTTTGGACGAGCGCTTGGAGCTGGTATAGGAAGCTGAAAGGGAGAGTTCCATCTCTAGTATGTGAGCGTAGCTCTGTCTTGAGCGTGCTGTATTGTGACTGAAAGGTTCCCGAGTACACCGACTGGTATTGGTAAGGAGTTAGTGTCAAATCGTGGTCCTTCAGCAGCTCCATCTTTGTTTCCATGGTATGCTCAGCCACGTGAAACTGGTAGACAAGGCATTGGCCGACCAAATCAGAATGCCTTGAGCCAAGTGAGCAAAGACGGGAACGGGTTGGACCCGAGCGGGATGCACCCTTGCTAAAGTTTAAAAGAAGCGACTGTTGCCCGGGGTTGTTGAAAAAGAACAACGGCACGTCGGTCAAGGTAAGAAGCATCGAGCCGGAGGTCCACACCAATTCGGTGACCGTGTTGATTGGAATCCTGATGAGGGTATTATTGTCCAGTTTGACGATGATGTTACGCTTCTTGAACGTGATGATCCCGACATCGTTCCACTGGATTTCAGGGACGTATACGAATTCATCATTGGTAAAAGTCGTATAGCCACAGCTATATCTCACAAGGCTAAAAGCGATTGAGTGACCTTCGTCCTCAACAATATGCGTGGGATGTTGGCGCTCATCTGCGGCGTGTGAGATAGCTTTGAGGGCGAAAGCCTGGGGCGGCCTGTTGCTAATCTTGCAGAGGGCGTTGCAGCCAAGCAGCTTCAATCTTGAGGTTGGACGCCTACGGCCATCTGTGTGTACTTCCCCATGTGCAGCTAAGAACCTCGAGCCGTCCTGGTGATAGAGGAAAGTGATATGGGCGTAGCTTCTCTTTTTACCCTTGTCGCAGCCATAACGGGTGATAAAAAGAGCCGTCAAGAACGGCTTGAGCTGATCTTTCAGCCCATCCTCGGTGAGATCGACGGAGAGGTTATGAATGAAGACTTCCACTTTGACGATTTGTTGAGGTTAGGATTAAGACGCGATTCTCGACACGGGATTAGAGGGTTGATGTGAGTTGACCGACGGTATTGGAAGGAAATGAGGACTCGAACAAGGGGACAAACAAGGTGAACAAGATGGGCGAGACAGCTGGAGACGATTAAAACCGACTTGATGGATGATGGAAGACGAAGGAAGGAAGAAGGTGTTGTGTTGGAGAGAGAAAAAGTGGGGGAGAAGTGATTGGAAGATCAATAAACGCCATGATCGACACATCCCATGATCAACACATCGGAGCGATCCTCTACTCCGTACCCCAGATCGAGATCTATTCTATCTTCACTCTCAGTCTCTCACCCTTTCTCCTTTCTTATCCGTTCTTATCCTTGCTCATCCTCACTCTCATCACCCCCCCTACTCAACTATCATGTCTTACGAATGTGGAGATTGCAACGATGTCTTTTACGGTGAAGACGATTGGCACCACCACATCAATAACTACAATCACCGTTACGTGGAATGCCAAACCTGCGACCGAACCTTTCGGACTGAGCGAGCTTGCGACCAGCACATGGACAGTGTTTACCACTGGAGTTGCGATACCTGTACAAAAACGTTTAGCTCCCAGAACGGGGCAGACAACCACATGGACAGCCTTGACCACTGGAGTCCTCAATATGAGTGTGAGACCTGTACAAGAACGTTTACCTCCCAGAACGGGGCAAACAACCACATGGACAGCCTTGACCACTGGGGTCCTGAATACGAGTGTGAGACCTGTACAAGAACGTTTACCTCCCAGAATGGGGCAAACAACCACATGGACAGCCTTGGCCACTGGAGTCCTCGATACAAATGTGAGACCTGTACAAAAATGTTTACCTCCCAGAGCGGGGCAAACAACCACATGGACAGCCTTCGCCACTGGAGTCCTCGACACGAGTGTGAGACCTGTACAAGAACGTTTACCTCCCAGGACGGGGCAGACAACCACATGAAGGCCGATGCTCACTACATGTACTATTGCACGAGCTGCAACTGCAAATTTCAGGATGAAAATAACTTACGAGCTGTACGAATCAAACTTCGCACTGAATTAATACTGCAACGTTGTCTGACTCTTCCCAGCATCTTAACTTCAACACTCACCGCGGTATTCCGCCGGTGACACTGCCTGTAACGGCAGTGGCGTCGAGTGCTATCATTGCCACAGATCATTGACGAAGCTTTCCGGCCTGAATCAGCACCTCAATTCTCTATTACACAAACAACAGGTCTACCACTGCCCGAACAGAGGTTGTTCGAAGCCGTTCACTGCCTTGGCATGACTCTTCAATTCCTTGAGAGCGAGACTTGTTCCTTTATGCGATTCGAGAAGGTACAGGCCAGTATCGGGTCGGTGTTCCAGAGAAACCGACTTATTTCCTTCTGATGTACTGTCTTTAGCGGCCGTCTTACGGTCATTGGAGATATTCCGACTAGGTTGTTTAAGCAAAGGAGTTAGCACGGAGCATACGTAGGGATGATCTATGCGAATATTTGAGTATTTCTGTTAACAATGTTACGACAAGCAATTAATTTTGTTAGCAAATACCTACCTTGTGCATGCATTTGCTGTTTACTTTGATGGTTCTCCCACCTGAGTTAAGGGCGTCAGGGTTCGATGGAAACGACATTTTTGCAGAGAGCATTCCTTGAAAATATAATAGAGGTGAGCATCTTATAGAAGTGCTGATTTGTAATAATCAAGGCTAATGAATAGTAATCATTCCGTCTCCGACTGCTATCACCGCTTCGGACTGTAGACGTTTGATCTACCCCGTCTGCTTGATCAAATGGACTCGAACTCCCTATTGTTGACTATTCTAGGTCCGCATTGTTCTATCTGACCTCGTCAATTGCCGGGATCCTCGCACCGCAGCCCTCAACACCACAATGAGAGCCCTACTCTTAAACCGCTCGCTCCCAAGACAACTTCTTAACTTCACAACCGGTTCCTCCTACGGTCAAAACGCAAAGACAAAAGAAATCCCAATTCCCCCAAATCACTCCGGACGAAGTCTGGTCCGCGTGCCTGCCGTAAGACTCAACCCAATTGACGTCAAAGAAATCGACTTTCTCTCCCCAAACAACAGTGTTCTCGGCTGCGGCTACGCTGGTGAAGTCACCGAGGCCGATCAGAATATGACGAACCGCTGGAAAGTTGGAGACAGGATCGGGGTTTGTTTATGGTGGGCAGTATCCCGATATCGGGTCATTGGCGGAGTACCTCAAAGTTGACGGGAATCTTGCGTGGAGGATCCGCGACTCTATGAATGGCTCTGAAGCGACTGTATATAGGGTTCCGGCTGTTACTGCTGTGCTTGCGTTGGTGGATCTGGGGGTTCCGCAGGAGGGTATTTTGCATGGAGGGAGTAAGAATGTTAAAACGCCAAACCTGATCTACTGAGGATCTTCAAGCGTCGGGCTCTTCACAATAGAACTCGCGAAACGAGCAGGACTGCATGTAATTGCGGCTGCATCGCCGCGCTCTTTTGACCTTGTGAAACGCTACGGGGCGGACGCTGTCTTTGACTATAGATTGCCAACAGCAGCCAGCGACATCTCAACCGCTTATCCTATCCTCAGCAAAGCCGTGGACGGTTTCTCTGAAGGAACATCTACTCAATTCTGCGCCGATTTATGGCATCCGGACGTGCGGTTACCCTATTAGATGGGGGGCGTGGTTTCAAACAGATCGGGCGTCGAGTATAAGGTCCTCATGGATTTTATGGTCTTTGGACGGCCGTTTTCGATGCTGAAACCGCTCGGTCCGGTGTTCCTGGTTCGATTTGAAGATCGCCGTGTTTTGAGTCGGGTTTATGCGGCTCTAGATCGACAGTGTCGTGATGTTAGACCACCGCCGATTGTGGTGAGGAAGGTGGGTTTGATTTTGATGTCGTGTTAGAGGAGCTTGATAGGCTTTGCTCTGTTGATAAGTAGGTATGTTCCAGACGGTGAAAGATTCGCACCTGAGTGGACCCGTGCGTCATGAATCACCCAGTTCCCATTTCTGACATGAATCAGAAGCCATTTGAAATACTGCATTGAGGCGGGCAGTTCCCCTTTGAACGACAGGACGAGGGTGTCAGAAACAATTGACTAATATATCCCACCCGACAGTGGAGCGGCAGGTTACAAGCGAGCAATTGAACTACACAATTGCCAACATCTGAGGGCTTTGAAGCTTATGCCCTGCTTGACAGGCACGTCGGAGTTACCGAAATCGGCTGAAAGATCTAACAAGCCGATTGACCATTGGAAGAAAGGAAAACTGGTACCTAAATGAGGCGCTAAGTAAAAATGAAGCATCTGATGTGAGCTCGAACGATATGGTTACCTAATTCGGTTCAGCCGTCGGATTCGGACATAAGAAAGAAATCTTGCTGCCTACATAAAGATTTAAACGGGGCCACAATAAAAAGCTTAACTCGACTTGGCTATTTAGCCTGACCGAACGACCAGCATCACCATGCCAGAGATCAAAAAGGCAATAATAATCGGCGGCGGCCCAACTGGCCTTGCAGCCTCGCTGCTCCTGAACTGCCCCGAGCGGAACAACATCCAGACTATCAACATCTACGAGCTTCGCCCGGAACCCTCAACGATCGGTGGCGCAATCGGCATCCCGGGTAACGGCCTCCGTCTTCTGGACCGTCTGGGCGTCTACAAGCCCTTGTCCGAGCGTGGTTCTCTAGACTCTGATCTCATTATGCACTCCGTGTCCGGTGGACTCATAGGAGAGGCTGATTGGACGAAGTATGTTAAGCAGACTATTGGATACGGGTATATGCGCGTTAAACGGGCTGATCTCACCGATGTACTCCTCGACGCCGTAAAGGCGAGATCGGGGATTGACATCCACTACGGGAAGAGAATGATCTCCATCCAAGAAACAGAAGAGCAGATTACCGTCCAATTCGACGACGGAACAGTCGATACAGGGGACCTGTTAATCGGCTGCGACGGGATTCATTCCGCAACCCGGAACCTCTACGTCGATCCAGGCGTGAAACAAGAATATACCGGCGTCTCCATTATATCCTCATCAATTCCCACCTCCTCGCTCCCAAAAGACCTCGTACCAAGATTAGGGATGAACGCAGTCTTCACAACAGACGGCTTCTTCGCCGTAATCCCCTGTACACCATCCGGCGACGAACTATTCTGGTTCTTCTCCGGCGAGACACCACTCCCTGAATCTGCCCCAGAAAGCGAAGACACCCGCGACGGCTGGGCTTTGCATAAACAATACCAAACCTCAAACTTCAAATATAACCTGCTCTCAACCCTTTCCCCTGTCACAGGGTCCTGGGGCTCAACACTCCGCTCCATAATCACCCACACAGACACTGTCCAGTTCTACCCCGTCTACCGGCTCCCCCCCGGCGGCCGCTGGACCCGCGGCCGGTGTATCCTGCTCGGCGACGCGGCGCACGCTATTCCCCCTCATACAAACCAGGGTGTACCCATGGCGATGGAAGATATATTCGCCCTATCAAACCTCCTTACCCAGAACAAAAACCAAAGCCAAAATAAGGTCAAACAAAGTGAAAACTTCGGGGAAATATGGAACAAATATGCCGCTATACGCCGCCCCCGGATTGAACAGTTTATCCACAAGGCAGGCATTGATCAGAGTGTGTGGAAACGGACGGGGCCTTGGGGGTTATGGATTAAGGAGTGCGTGCTTATGGCGGGTTGGTGGGTTTATGGGGCTCTTGGGCTTTCCGGGTGGGGGATTGGACAGGGGTATTTGGTCTATGATGTCGAGGAGGTTTAATCTTGCGATGTGTGGTGTATTGCGTGCTTTTTGTTTGCTTATTACTCTCATAGACGACTCTGTTTAACAAAAGGCCTTACCTACGCCCCACAACAATAAAGTAGGTCTCTATGCAGCTATGGTGCAACATCTCTAGAACCCTATAGGGAGAAATAGAGCCTCCTACCCTAACCTCTAGACATAAATAAGGAAGCTGCAACCCACGTCATGCCTTCCTTCCTAGTCTTACCGATAGACAAGGAAACTACAACCTAGATCGTACCTTCCTTAAGTAGAGATAGGAAAACAAGGAAGGCACGACCCTCGCTCCTTCTGGTATTGGGGGTTTAAGAGAACGTTGGCCTGGGCAGAGGCTACCAGTTTCATCTTTTATTGTCTTGTATAGACAGAGCCATCAGTGGCTAGGGTATTAGACAGTTAGTATCCTAGATAAGTAAACCATCCATTTAAATCCCTAGGTATTATCCACATTATTCAGAGATAAAACGCACTCTAGTAGAGCAAGAAAGCCCCCCCGATAAGTCCCAGAACCAACACAGCCATAGATGCCTTCGCCGAAACAATGCCAGCTCCATCATCATCACCGCCTCCACTCTGCGTATCATCGGAGTTGTCGTTCGAACTATCAGAGCTGTCAGAGCTATCATCGCTAGAGTCACTTGAATCATTCGAATCATCCCCAGAAGGCCCCGTCGTCGTCGGCCCCGCAGTCGTCGTATCATCCACACCCTCCGCCGCAGTCGTATCCGAATCCGGTGTCTCAGTCGGCGTCGTAGCCGTCGCCGTCCCAGTCGGAATCAGAGGTGCAGAAGTAGTCATCGTCGGGTCATCAAGCGTAATCGACGTATCCTCATCACTTCCAAGTCCCCCCGTACTATGAACACAGATATCCGTCCCTCGGACCGCCGAGCAAAGCCCTTCACAGCATAACCCAGCCTCGCCACATGGAAGACCGTTGCATTCGCTTATTTCGCAGGCGGGGACCCCGCTGAGGGTTGTGCAGGGGGATCCGGACTCGCAACAGCCAAATCCGCCCGGGCACACGGTGTAGCCGCCGTCCGGGCAGATGTCGTTTTGGCGGCGGAAGATTTTGGGGAGGGTTGGGGCGGCGGTTACGCGGGCGCCTGCTGGGTGGGAGGCATGGACGTAGGTCAGGTGGAGGCTTGTTAGGGCTAAAAGGGAGGGGAGGAGGAGGAGGTGCATTTTGAGTTGGACTGATGAATTAGATGAATGAGAATGGATTGTGGTTTGGGAGGTTATGGTAGAAAGGGTTTGTCCTGCAGGTGGGAATGGAAGGGGAGTCTTTATTTATACCTCCCCCTCACAACAAAGATCCCGATATTTCTCAGTACGAGAAAGCTACTGCCCAACCAAGACCCAAAACGCCTTGCGCTTTACCTAGGTACCGTTTCCCGCAAACTCGGCATGTCAAAGCGAGGCGATACGAGACCCCTCAGCCCTAAAGGATTCTCAGCCAACCGTTTTTAAGACCTAAAGCCTATACCAGCGCCTACCACGGTTTGGGGCACGATACGCGAGGGGAATCATTTCTGTGTCGACGCCTCCGGTTCGTGGACTCCGGGCGTAGGACAAGTCGATTGTGTTGTATACTGTAGGCTCGAGGGTGAAAAGGGTGTCATTGTAGCCGAGTGTATATTGACCGCAAGCTTGGAATCGGGCCTATTCCAAGCGGAGAGTTCCATGTTTGCGGCTGAGCGCAAGCTTATGAACTCTTTTCAAGACACGGGGGGTCTGAACTCCGAGGAGGACATGGGAGGGTACTATATATATATTGTCCCAAGGTCTTGGTGCATCGGGCTGAACACGAGCAGTGGGCGTTACCCGCCGCTTTTGAAGACTCGATGAACAGTCACGCCGTGGAGCTTAGCCTCATACCTGGGACCATGTAGATCATCTTCATGCGATGTAACCTCGTCTTAATTGCGTTTTGTTCATCTTGAACCCAGAGTAACTCTTAATTTGACCTGTCCCTATATCAGTATGTCCTGTAGGCCAGAATAGGACTAGCGGCCCCCAATCTTGGCAGTCATCAAAAGTCGATTAAAATCTCACTCTGTGACACGTTTTCCCTTTCACCTCGCCTCAACTTGCACTTTGTGTAACACGGAAGGCCCGGATATTCTCAAAGTGCGACAAGGCTGCAGAACATGACTGAATCCGTGAGATTCGCAAGTGAGTAGCTGGCCTATGGACATGGTCCGATGCTAACCGAACAGGTCCCAATGAACGCCGCACAATCAGTCGCGAAGACGTTGGCTACTACAATGCTCTTCTTATTGGCGCAGTCTACGAGGTTTGTGATGTAGATATTGCCGAGGCGAAGTCCTTCATCACTCCTCTGGAAGCATGCATTGCAAAGTACCCCTTCCTCAACGTGATCGTCAAAGACAAGGACACCGAGAAGCCGTATTACGAGGCTGTCTCGAGCTTGAACCTGGAAGACCACATCTCGATCGTCTCTAATGCCATTGACATCCAAGGAGATAATGAAAAGCTTCAAAAAGCCATCCCGTCGATTCTGGACCGGCCATGGCCCGCTGAACTCCCACCATGGCGAATCATTGTCATTCCCCTGGCGTCACAGCCCGAATCCAAGCTCTCACGCTGCTTCATCGCATTTGCATTCTCGCATACTTTGGGAGACGGCATGGTCGGACTCACCTTTCATCGAACCTTCCTAGATGCATGGCACCGAACCAGTCAACCCACGAAGACCCCTTCGTTCTTGGTATCTCCTCCAAGCGACCTCACCATCCCACCCCCCTTCGACACCCCCTCCCGCCTTCCCATCTCCTGGTCCTTTCTCCTCAGCCCCCTATTATCTGTCTACCTACCAAAGTTTGTAGGCAACATGCTCGGCCTCCGCGTCGGGGCAAGCACTGTCGACGCGGGAACCTGGACAGGCGCCCCTATCTTCTTCGACCCATTAGCATGCAGCAACGGCACAAACAGTCGCGTCCGTCTTCTTGAGATCCCAGCACCTCTAGTTGCAAACGCGCTACAGGTGTCAAGAAACCACGAGACAAAACTCACAGGAACAATGCATCAGTTCATCGTGCGCGCATTACGCAAGGCTCTTCCATCAAGCGCCACTAGTGAAAATGAAATAACAAATCTGGTTTCTGGCACGGCAGTTGACATGCGAGCCTCAATTGGAACGCCGGCGTATACATGGGGTATGTTCGTCTCGGGGCATTACCAGGTCCATCAACTTCCTGAACCCTTATCTGCATCTTCCAAAGAACGCACCTCGCCTCTATCAGAACAGGACTGGACATCCGCCCAAACAATAACAAAAGCTCTCTCCGACTGCGCCTCCCGTCTACACGATCAAGCAATCGGCCTCCTCCGCTACGCACCCAGCATCCGAAACTGGACACTCAGCAAAGTCGGCACGAGACGGGACTGTTCATACGAAGTTAGCAACCTCCTCGCATTCGACGGGACATCCAGCGACAACCCTACATATGAAGACAAAGTCAAAATCTCAAAAATGGTCTTCGTCCAGCCGGGTAATGTACTCAGCGCGCCGCTTGTCTTTAATGTTATCAGTGTCAAGGGCGGGAGTCTTGTCTGTGCAGTTAGTTGGCAGGTTGGGGCTTTGGGGCTTGCGCTTAATGAGGAGGAGGCCTTTGTTGAGGGGGTTTGTGAGTCGATGAGAGGTGATTTTGAGAATTTGGTTTGATGCTTTTAGATGTATAGATGGCCTTGTAGATGGAGGGCGCGGTGCTTGCACTTACTGTAACTATATATACGCGTATACCTTATGAGCGCCTAGACGATGAATCCAATAATGATAATACACTAGTTATATCTAACACAAGAGATTTTTATATATCGATATACTCCTCGCCTCCAACGGACTTGATGCATACAGTGGATTATCAGGCATCAGCATTGTGGCCTAGATTAGTTCCCCATCGTTCACGACAACTGCCTTTTACACGTATACCACGTTGGTACCTTATAACGGCCAAGAGGGTTACCTCTTGTTGTCTTGCTCGATACGCCTCCACTGCAGGACGTCTTATCAAGTCTGTGTCTTGTAACCAAAAGTTGTTTGACTAAGGATCGGAGGATCTCACGAGGCTCCCTACGCTCCGCTGTATTTTGACTACAGAAGACATGGCCCCCAGCTTTGATGGTTGGCTTGTATAGGACATCCTCCACTTTCAGTACTGAGATTAGTTTCTGCTCGCTTCTTTCTGCTGCCCAATTCCGGGCTCTCAGAAGTGGAAAATAAGTAGACGCCCGAGCTAGTCTCTACGGTCAATTGACGCCCGAGCCCTGGATGGAGAAAGCATCGATAAACTGGGACATCACTCCATAACAAATTCTGAGAATAGAAGGACTGGGTTTGGGAGCTATCAGCATTCACGGTTTCTCCAGAGTATTGAGAAGTAAAGAATCAGTCATGGCGCACTAGAGGTGAGTATGCCCATCAACTGAGCCCTAATTTCAAGATATACCTCCGTCGGCACAGGTGAACACATGCTTGCTGTATCCGGCTTCCAAAGCAGCTGCAAGGGCTTCCTACTTCTGGCGCTGACTGGGGTACTTCCCTCGGACTGTGAAAGTTGGCTTTGCCAACTTTCTCGTGAGTGACACGATTCTCGAAACAGAATTGCAGACCGTTGAAGCTAGCCATATCCCTAATATTTCGTGCCTTATATTTGGCCGTCTTTCTACTCCCGTCATTGACGAGCCCCATTGGCACACGCATAGGAAACCTTGTAGTCCCCAGCTGCTCGTAAATCTAACCAACAAATTCAATGCCGAGGAAGGTGCGATTGTGGTTTGCTCCTTCCTATACTAAGCAATTTATTTAACTAGGCAGGAACTACCCAGCTGTTGCTTCCTTATTTTATATATAATATCTAAGGAAGGTACGGTTGTGGGTTGTTCCTTCCTATACTAAGTATATCTAACTAACTAGACAGGAACCCCCCTTACAGCAATACTCTACCTGTGAGGATTGCTCCTTCCCTCTCTTTCAATGCCACGCCACTCTCTCTGTGGCTGTAGAGCTGGCTTCTGATACGTAGAAGGGCCTCGCCAAAAGATCACGGAAGCGTCATGAGGTTTGAATGGAGTCGTATATTTCCGATGGAGGACATCATGCCAGTTCAGCCCCTGGAAGAGCGGGTGGGCCTCCACTTCGCCGGCTCCGTTTGCACCCAAGCGTCGTGTATGATTTTTATCGAGTAGTTTGATCAAGATGTCTCTTGCCGCGAATAGCAGGCTTTCAGAGATGTAGCTCCTCATTCAAGGTCTTATGCCGTCGCTGGTCGCCGTTCTTGTGGTAAAATGGGGGTATACCTGTCAGCATCTCATAGAGGATCATCCCAAACACCACTAATCTACTGCACGAGAGGCGGTTTCGTTCTCGACATAGACAAATATGAAACATCAAACTGAAACGGTCGACTGCCCACGAAATCGAGGTTCAACCACAGCATCGGCCTCCGCGGGTGTTGATTATATCATTTGGCCCCTGTCGTCTTCCTCCAACAGCTAGAGTCAATATGTGTATATATTCAAGCCGATCAAGTCTGATAAACAAGCCTAACTCTCAAAGTGGTTATTCATCTTCGCAGCACTGCGCTGGGTGAGACCTGTTAATACACTTGAAACGACGATATTGTCTATAATTGGGATGGATCGACATTCCAGCCCTAACATGCCAGCCAAAGCATTATTTAGCCTATACATAGAGATCGTCCCTTCGTCGAAATGACTGCTGGCGATCTGCAGGTAGCTCCAGCAACTTTTGCCTAATATTCGAAACACCGAGTGCAACGTAGATGACTCCGGCGGGGTTGGGATCATATTCTAGAGAGCAGGATACTTCATTTTACCTAATGTACCGTCATACCAATGGTAGAATCTCCGGCTGATCTGTCTTTCCTTTTACCCACTCGAAGCGAGGGCACGGGTTATGGTATATAAACCTGCAACGCCCCCTCACTTATCTCAGTCATTCACACAAAGAAAGAATCGCCATGAAACTACAAAAGCCCCAGCTATTCAGCGCAGCCCTGCTAGCAGCAGCCCGCAGCACGGCAGCCCAATGTGCCCTCCCATCCAGCTACAGCTGGACATCAACCGAGGCCCTAGCACAGCCCCAATCCGGATGGAGCGCCATAAAAGACTTCACGGCCGTCGTCTCCAACGGCGAACACATCGTGTATGCTTCGTTCGCTGATGCATCCGGTAACTACGGCTCCATGGCCTTCAGCCCCTTCAGCAACTGGTCCGACATGGCCTCCGCAACCCAGAATGCTATGAGCGAGGTTGCTGTCGCGCCGACACTCTTCTACTTCGCTCCGAAGGATATCTGGATTCTGGCCTACCAGTGGGGTCCCACTGCCTTCTCTTATAAGACTTCTAGTGATCCGACCAATGTGGATAGCTGGTCTTCGGCGCAGCCGCTCCTCTCCGGGACGATTTCGGACTCTGATACCGGGTGTATCGACCAGACTGTCATTGCAGATGACACGGATATATACCTCTTTTTTGCGGGCGACAACGGTAATATCTACAGAGCTAGTATGCCCCTCGATAACTTCCCCGGCGACTTCGGCACCCAGTCTGAGATAATCCTCACTGATACATCGAACAACCTCTTCGAGGCCGTGCAAGTCTACACGGTCGACAACCAAGCCACGCCCCAGTACCTAATGATAGTCGAAGCGATCGGCGCAAACGGGCGCTACTTTCGCTCTTTCACGGCGGACAGTCTGGACGGGGAGTGGACGGTGCAGGCGGGAACCGAGAGCCAGCCTTTCGCGGGGAAGGCGAATAGCGGCGCGGCTTGGACGAATGATATCAGTCATGGGGATCTTGTGAGGATGGGTCCGGATCAGACGATGCCTGTTGATCCGTGTAATCTGCAGTTGCTTTATCAGGGCAAGGATCCGAATGCTGCGGGGGATTATAATGCCTTGCCTTGGGTGCCTGGGCTTTTGACGCTCGCGTGAGTTGGTATGGATTTGGACGGGGTCGGCTATGTACGAGACTTGTATCTAGGTCTTTAGTTTGTATATATGTACAAGTAATCCTACTGCACGAACAGTAACGGCTTCAATTTGCTAACGGTACAGTATTTGTTCCCAGACTACCAGGTAGACAGGATACGATGATTCAAGAGAATGTCAAAAAGCCAAATCAAATATCAAACATCCCCAAAATTGAGTTCCAAGAACCTACAACTTCTGTCCAGCAGTGCCCGGAACCACATTCGCAACCTGGCCAGAGCCAAGCGCAGCGATAGGACTATACGGCAGCGACGACGCAGTCAAAGTACCGGTAAGAACCGAGTTAGTCGAACCACCCAAAGCGACATCATTGACAACCGCATAGCCAGTGTAATCCGAGTCAGCGAAGAAGATAGCCCTCGCAGGGCAGTCCTCGAACGCAGAGCTCTGGATCAAGACCTGGGCGTCCATGCGGCAGTTCACGCCCGTTTCAATCAGGCTCTCCCAGTAGTTGTTGATGATGTGGACTGTGCCGAAGCGGACGGACGGCGCGCGGCTGTTGATGTTGTACCAGTAGTTGTTGGCGTAGGTGATGTGGAGGGCGCCTAGATCTTCGTCTTCGTTGCTGTCTGAGTGGCCGACCAGAGAGCCTTTCCACTGGACGCTGTTAGTGAGGTAGAGGGAATTTGTTAGGGGGACTTACGTGGTCGTGGAAGTAGGTGTTGGAGACGGTCACCCATTCGGCGGCGTGGGTGATGTCAAGGAGGCCGTCGAGGTCGTCCTTGCCCCCGCTGAGGTCACCAGAGATATCACAGTGGTCGACCCACACATTGGTCGAGGCGTCGATGCCGATAGCATCGCCGTTGTCAGCGTCAACCTTGGCGATCTTCAAGTTGCGCATGATAACGTTGTTGACGCGGCGGATGTAGAATCCGATACCGGTGAGAGCTGAGCGGTTAGCAGAAATCCATTCAGTCAGCGTAGGAACGGAACGTACAGCTGCCTCTTGCACCGTAGATGGTCTTGTTGGAGGTGGGGCGAACCCTCGCGCTGCCTGAGATGGAACCAGAGACGATGATGGTCAGGGGTCCAGCTCTCTGGGCGGCTTCAGTCAAGGCCGCGAGGGTGCTGACGGTGACGGTGGCACCGGCTGCACCACCAGTGGTACCGCCGTTCTGTGTGCAGTATCCGATGGGGCAGCTCTGTGAAGCCTGGCGACGCGTCAACTCGCGGCTTTCCAGCTCCTTGGTAGGGGAGGCGATGGCAACAGCGGCCAGGAAAACAAGGGCACTGAATCTCATCGTGGTGATATGGTCAAGTAGAAGAAGCTATCTGTGTTTTTTGTCTGCTCTGTTGTCTGTCCTTCTATCAATTCACATCAAGAAGACCCCGAGACCTTTATACCCAACCTCATTCAGCCAGCCATCATCCACAACTCGGAGTATATCCTCTGCAGAATCAATCTGAAGCCAAAGCAAAACATCCAAGTAATTTCCCCAGGCCAAGAAACGGCATCCCTGTTTCCCCTCCAATGGCACGATGCCAGCCCTGCAGATCACACGGATCCCCAGCCAACTCTCCGCATTTGTCACGGATGCAGCCGATTTAATCATAAGCAGGACGCTGTCGTTGGAGCAAAATGCCTTTCCATAGTGTTTCATGCATAAATGCCTCTGTCAGCTGCTGCTGTCGCCTTGTGATGCCTATACGAGGGCAATGTGATTCGCGGGTAAATGTTTTTTTGTGGAAGAATTTCTATACGAGCTTTGATTTGGCTTACTTGATGTTTATGTCTGTGAGCCATCGTTGCTTGCGCTTTAGCAGTGCCATCAATCTTGTCTTGTCTCAAACAATCTGAACATGTTGGTCTCAGCAGTCAAGTTTGCCCTGCTCGCAGCTATATCCGTCCATGGACACGCTGTAGTTACCGAACCCCCTCCTCGTGGCGTGAGTAGCTTAGCCACAACTTCAACTCACCAACGCTGAGAACAAACAGACAGGCCCATACCATGAAGAAGCATGCGGTGCAGCCGTAGTCGACGTCCTTGAGAGTGGTGAGCCATCCCATCCTAACCAAACAGACCACCAGGACTAATATCACTTCTCAAACAGATAAAGCCGGCCCGATAGAAAACGCAATGCTAAAAGTCGACGCGGACTACAACTGCAACGCCTTTCTCTGCCGTGGATACCAGTTCGAAGACAACACCGACACCGTGCTGGCCGTCGCCCCGGGCGAGGTGCTCTATTTCCATGTTAATTTGATTGCTGGGCATCATCCGGGTTACGCTGTGAGACTCCTTGTTTTGCTTTTCCTGCCTGCCTACTATATCTTTAGAAATGGCAAAATCTAACTGATAAAGAACGTCTCCGTCGTCGACACGGCCACAAACGAGGCTATAGGCGGTCCTCTTCGCTCGTGGGATGACTGGCCGAATCATCTGTCGGGCCCGCCTCGTAATGATAGTATGTCCCTTTCTTCTTTCTTTTCGGTGTAAACGGGTAACCTTGAATAGTTAATTACAATGTGACGATCCCGGACTCTCTTGGTGAGACCTGTGGTGAGGCTGGAAGCTGCGTGATACAGTGGTACTGGTATGCCAGCGGCAACAAGCAGACGTACGAAAGTTGTCATGACTTTTACGTTGAGTAGGGTGGGATTACGATAGTTTCTTTTTGGAGATGTTTGTTCTAGTGGTGGTTAGGGTAGTGGTGTTTATTGTAGGGATGTTCTTGTGCTAGTATCAGATTCAACCATGATGAATTCCGACAGGGTTGCCACGTCCAGTTTATGCAGTGTGATATGTATCATATGGAGGCCTAGGTTATTGGTGGATTTAGACCAGGTCATTTGGCCACCTCTTGACCTGGCTTGTAGAGCTGTAGGGCTCCTGACACGATTTCCCCGCGTAACAACGCATAGACAATCTCCTACCAGTGAACTGCCCCAGGATGGGGTGGATACCCTCAATGGACCCTCTTACGGCATTGAATGGAGGACCACTCGCGCTCGACACAGCAAGGCTCCGACCACGGCGGTCAATTTTGGTTCGGCTTGGGTAGATGGATGATAGGAATCAATGCCAAGCAGAGCCAGGTCTGATTTGCGGGAGATATAGACTACTACAATGGATAGGAATGCCAATATCCATTCTTATGTTCCGTCTAGCTACTCGTCCAATATCATAGTCACATCTAAATACTCCCAGTATTATAAGGAAAGACCGATACTACCTGATATCTGGATGTATTCAAGCCACTCGGGCTATAAAGTCTATCTATAACAGCCACGCCACAGAAACCAAACCAGTACCATACATTTAACCCTACTTCAGGTCCTATGATACATGGCAACAGGCTGATGCAGAGCAATGGGGCTAATAACTTCTTGGACCCTTGCGAGGTGTGGATCCGCTGCTGAAAGGCCCTTATGCAACTATAGCGTGTCTGAAGTAATTGAATGTATATATGTATAGCTTTAGGATCTTGGCTTTATTTCTCGTAACGGCTCGGGTCTCGTGAGAGCTTTGGTGTGGTATTAATCTTATACTCACCGTCGCATGCCCTACAGAGCTATGGATGACGGTATCTAACAGAGGCAATACTTTCCTTGAAAGTTGACAATGACTAATTCTCCTAGCCCCTTCTCGCCTTCAAGAGTAATTCTGAATGCGGCAGAGAAGAGCATAATCCTAATCAACCTCGGTGATAAAGCCCCGTTAACTAGAGTATCAGTCTACAGGGAGTATTATCCCCCATTAGGCAGTACTTAATCATACAAACGCCCTAAGCCTCACCACGCTGCCCCTGCCCCTGCCGCCCAGCACTAATCTGCACGTCTGTGACATACGAGTCGAACTTGCGGAGATTAACCTTCTTCTCGAACCTGCAGCTTATTAGCAACCCCATCAATAGAAAAGAAAAAAAAACATACAACTCATCAATCTCCCCGGGCGTCCTCCTCGTCACCTCAGGAAGGATAAACCACGCAATCAAAACCGATATAGCACCGGTAGCCGCGAAACTTGAGACGAGACAACTTGTTAGTATTCATCCACCAAGATCAAAAGCGAAATACCAATGGACAGGAGAGGAGAGGAGAGGAGAGAGAGAGCGTACAAGAAACCAGTCTTAACCCCCCACTGCGTCGCCCCGCCGTTGATCATCAACGGCGTACAGAAACTAAACATGATCGCCACCATATTTGACAGCGCTAGGGACCAGCCTGCTGTCTGTGCGCGCAGCCGCTGCGATGGGATCTCGGCGGCGTAGGCGTACCCGATTGCCGAGGCGCCTGTTGTCGAGAATGTGGCGAGGCAGGCGAAGAATATCTTTTCGTATCACCAGTCCGTTAGAGATGAATTGGAGGAGGGATGGGGGATGTACCAGGAGGGAACTCAGAGATGACTGGGTATAGTCGAAACAACCAACAATTCCGAGAGCCAACACGGAGAGAACGGTCACGGCGTAGGGGTAGACGGTCAACGGCCTCCGGCCGAGACGGTCTGTGAGGGTACAGGTGGCGAGCATTGAGATGATCTGCACGCAGGACAGAATGAGGGTGACGAGGAAGGGGTCTTCGTTTCCGGCGTATTGGACTGGAACATGGATTAGAACTGAGGCGAAAGTACCATAAGAGGACGTACAGAAGTAGGTAGCGTAGGTGTTAAACACAGACAAGCCAACAAACTGCTGCGTGATCTTCGGCCAGGCGGCGATGACGAAGCGGAGGAGGTTTCGGCCTTGGAAAACAGCCCACATGCCTTCCTGTTGGTCGCGTTGCGCGATGTGGCGCTCTTCCATGATTGTTGCGGTCATGATGCCCTGGTATTGTTAGGGCTTGCTGGGAAGGGAAACGAAGAGACGCACGATCTGCTCTTGTGCATCATATCCTTCAACTTTCCCATTGCAGACCTGGAGGACCTTCTCTGCTTTCTCGAAGCGGTCTTTTGCGACGAGCCACCAGGGGGATTCCGGGAGGAAGATGAAGATGATTCCAGCTATTCCGACCATCGCCCACTGCTCGTTTAGACTGAGCTCAAGAGAAGCAATGAGAAACCCACCTGGGTGTAGATAGGCGTCCGGAAATTATACGGATCGCTGGCGTTCAATCGATTGAGAGCGACGGAGGCGAAGAGCTGGCCGATCACGAACCAACTATATCTATTAGTACCGACTTGGATTGCGGAAAGGGAACGTACAAGCTGTATGCGTTGATCAGAAAGCCTCGCAGCTGGGTAGGTGAGAGCTCGGACAGGTACAGTGGCATGGTTGACTGCAGCATCCCAACGCCCATGCCGGAGAAGAGTTTTGCGACCAGCCAGTGGTCCCACTGGGTTGCGAAAGACTCGATGAAGACGCTCTATCATGACCATTAGCTGTGCTTGTGGAGCGGGAGGAGGACGTACTATCACGAAGGTGAGCCAGATGATGTACAAAGCGACCTTTCGACCGTACCCTTCAGTGGCATATTGGAGTAGCTGGCAATGTAAGCACACTGCAGAATACCTCAGTAAGGAGGGAAGTACAATTTGACCAACGGTCTGGCCAGCAGATTGAATGCCACCCCAGGCTGAGATGTACTTTCCCTCGATGATCAACGTTTCCGGGTTCGCCATCTGCTGGATGAAGCCCTTGTTCGAGACGACACCGCCGTTCAGATTGATTTCTACCTCGTGTTAGCACGTACCAGCCTTCTCAATGAAGGGTATGAGTGCGCCTCACGGTATCCATCAAGCGAAGCACTGAACGCAGCCGCCATGGCAATCATCGTGACAACCTTGTACCGCCCCAAACTCTCCCAGATGCTAAGATCATCGAGGGTCGACCGCATAAGCGGTTCACCCTTGGCCACTGCCAGAGGTGTCTCCTGAGCAGCAGCCTGCTCCACCATCTCGCTCTGGGATTTCTCGTTCTGCATGGCGCTTTGGATCTTGGAGTCTTGGGTCTTGGATGAAACACAAGCAGAAGACTCTTAAAAGGCCAGTAGCGTGAACCCCGCACATGATTTATATCCTGGTCGTCTAGACCCTCGTGTCATGACACCCCGAGGTTCTCGAATCCCCTACCCCGGCTATTGATCAGCAGCGAGGTCATTTGTCGGGGAATCTCCAGGATCCTGAGGATGTCCAATGCGGGGAGACTCTCTGGGCAGACGTGTGCCACCGGAGTGTTAGTGTGCAGCTAGGCGCATTCGTGCCAATCGGTTGATTTGAGCCATGCTGACTTGGAGACGACAAGCTTTAGCCGGGTCGGGGGCGTCGGAGCCGAGAGAATCATGACATGAGATGAAGTCTTCTTCACTCGCTCGTCCTTATACCGAGGCGGCAATTGCTTCTCTTGGTGTTTCCCACGGGGTCTCCGCATCATGGAGTTATCCACCGGTATAAAAGAGAAGAGCTTATCTCCGGATTCATTTCCATACACCACCAGGCGAAATGATCTCCAAACTCTCTGTTGCCTGGCTCGCCAGCCAATCCGTTTCCGGAGCAATTGCGCTTTCTTTCAGTGTCCCTGCGTCTCCGCCATCCAATGCCAGCAAGCAGCTCTCTGCTGCCCCTGTGGGCGTTTCGTATGTCTCAATCTCCCTATCGTCGATTGCACTAACAGAGTAGTCTGGAATTCTTCACATTCCCCGCATACATGAACGACGTCGCGGCGACAACAACCTGCCTGCAGAACTTCAAAGACCTAACAGGTGTATGGCCGCCTATGAGGATCGGAGGAACCACTCAGTACGATCATGGCCGGGACCTTGACAGGACAGAGGGTCCCATGCTAACCAATACAGAGACCGAGCAACCTACGACGCCTCCTCTACCGCCGCAGTCACCTACTCCGTCGCTGACCCCGACGACGCCCCGGAAACCCTCACATACGGGCCTTCCTTTATCACTCTTGCTTCGGAGTACGCCGGCAGCGTGGTCCTTGGGCTGAACCGCCGGCTTAATGATATCACTAATACAATCGCCGCGGCGAGTCTGGCGATCAGTGAAATGGGGAATCTGAATGCAATCGAGCTGGGTAATGAACCGAATTGTGAGCCCCTATCTTTCAAACTTCCCAGAAGAAAGAAAACTAATTGAATCAATCAGTCTTCACATCCACCGATCCAATCGCGAACGGCGCCCCCTGGACCGCCGCCGCAGACTACGCCTCGCAAGTAGCCTGGCAAGACGCCGTGTGTGGAAACACATCGACGACCGAAATCATCTCCGCAGGTGTCTACTTCGGTACATCGCCCATGAGCATCCAGGGCCTGAGCGCCGTCGAAGGCGACGCGAATGGCTATGTTAAGGATTACTGCTCGCACAATTACCCGCAGTCTCAAAACACGGCGAACTTGCCCAGTCTTATGAGCCATAGTGCGATTGCGGCGCAGATTGCGCCGTTCCGGGCGGATGTTGCGGCGGCGAATGCGATGGGAAAGCCGCATGTCTTCGGGGAGACGAATTCGGGTATGTTCTCATCCTAGGTCCTTTGTTGCAAGTGCAGTGCTAATGCATTGTAGCCACGCAGGGAGGCGGTGGGATTAGTCCGACGTATGGAGCTGCTCTCTGGATTGTGGATTATGTGATGCAGCTTGTTCTCATGGGGAGTCAGGTATGTATACCAGTCTTGAAGGGATGAGGGATGAGGATGGCACTGAGAAGCGTAGGAAATCTACTTCCACCAGGGAACAATCGGAAACTGTAACCACGCCCCCTCCCCTGGCTTCTCAAAGAGTCTGAACTAATATGATAAAGGCCAATACTGCTGGTGGGGACGCTACACAACCGGAGCCCCCTACTACGGCGCCTACTTCGCCACGATGGCATTGGCAAACGCAGACCAGATCGCGCCGCTGGACGACCAAAGCACCTCCTACGCAGCCTACGCAATCTACGAGAATGGCGAAGCCGTGCGTGTCCTCTTGTATAACTCCGATTACTATACCAGCGGGGCGAGGCCGTCGCAGAGTTATACATTGTCCGGATTGTCTGGTTTGAGCGTTACAGCGAAACGATTGACAGCGGCGTATTCGACTTCGAGGGTTGACCGGGGTCAGAGCCCGACGCTTGCTGGCCAGACGTTTGGGAATGGGGATTGTGCGGTGCTGGGGACGGAGGTTGTTGAGACGGTGGCTGTTTCTGGGGGGGTCGCGAGCTTTACTGTTGGGGCTTCGGAGGCGTTGTTGGTTTATTTGTAGTCTGCGTGATACATGGAACTCGGTTAAATCAATGCGAGAGTGTCGGGGTAAAGAAGTCCGAGATCAATTGCCGGTGATGCATAAGTAGTTGGAGACCCTGTCCTCTTTGCAGCCAAATCAGTAACAGACTGCATCATGAAGATATCACCAGAAGAGCAAAAGGTCCTACCCCCATCCATTCCAATCCTTTCCAACCCTTTAATCCCCACTAACAAAATAGACAATAAACACCCTCCAAAGCAACTGGATCTGGACTCCAAACTGGGCCGACTCCCCACCCTCTGCAACAAACACAGCCGGCCAAGTCGTCCGTTTCACACGGCACCTAACCCTCTCCACACCACCGACAAAAGCCCTCCTCCATTTCTCCGCCGACACGCGCTACAAACTGCTTATCAATGGACTCCGCGTCACGGTTGGGCCAGCCCGCGGGAGTCCATTGCTGTGGTACTACGATACACTTGATATCGCGCCCTTTCTTCGACAGGGGCGGAATGAGGTGAGGTTTGATGTGGTTCGGTATTTCGCTTCTGTGAGGGGCGCGATGCCGTTTCAGAGGACTGCTGTGCCCGGGTTGACGGTTTCGGGCTGTGTTCAGACGGAGATGGAGCTTGTTAGCTTGGATTCTGCGGGTGGGGGGTGGGTGGCGTGTGTTGAGGAGGGTGTTAGCTTTCCGATGGGGTTGGCTGATGATGTTTTTCTTCATGTGAGTCTTCTATTACGGGAGCTGATGGGGGCGGAGCTGATGGGATAGATCAACGAGCGGGTTACGCCAGCTCCAGCACAGTCCGTCACGCCGGTTCCGTACGGGCTTAAAACGCTGAATGGAGAACTCGCGCCGTGGAGGCTCAGACCACGGGTGATACCAATGTATGAAGAAAGTCGGGTTGCGGTTGACACAGTTCGATCATGCCATAGTACCGTCCCTTCGGCCGAGTGGCGGGCGTGGCTCTCAACCGGCAAGGAATTGACTCTCGCTGAGGGCTCGTCGCATACTCTTGAGATCCAGGCAGATGTGCATTCGACGGCTTTTCTCCGCTGGACGTTCCAAGCGCAGCGAGCGTCGTCCCTCCGGATGAAAGTGACCTATTCAGAAGGTTACGAGCTTGAACCGCGCGCCTATCCCTTCTTCCGGTCGAAAGCCGATAGACTTGATGCGGAGAACGGACATCTTGTTGGGCCGTTTGATGAGGTTGTTCTTGATGTCGGTACAGATGCAGAGGCAGTGATATATGAGCCGTTCTGGTTCCGGACATTCCGTCTGCTGAGACTTGAAGTTACTGTTGGATCGGGCCCGGTGAGTCTCGTCGCGTTCGAGGCAACACAGGTGAATTATCCCATGGCTATCAAGGCGAGCTGGGAGGATGCAAGTGACCCAGAGAGCAAGGATATCTGGGCCGTTTCGATCCGCACGATGCGGAATTGCATGTTTGACGGATACTCCGATTGTCCGTTTTACGAACAGCTCCAGTATGTCTTCTCCTTGGATCCTAGGTCGTGCACGACTAAGAGAACAGGTACTCCGGCGACTCGCGCTCCGTCGGCCTCTTTCACTACTTCCTCTCCGGCGACGACAGACTCATGCGCCAGGCTATCACCAGCTTCTCAGCATCAATCACAGCCGAAGGCCTAACGCAGTCCCGATTCCCATCGCACGTTCCACAAGTGATAGCCGGGTTTTCACTATACTGGATCTTACAAGTCTGCGACCACCATCTCTTCTTCGGCGACACGGCATTCTCGCGCTCCTTCCTCCCCCGGATTGACGGCGTGCTGGATTTCTTCGAAATACATATCGACGCGCTCGGTCTTGTGAGCGGGCTCCCAGAAGACGTCTGGCAGTATGTCGATTGGGTTACAACCTGGGGCGCGACAGATTCACACCCCGACAAAGGCGTGCCTACATCCGGCCGGGAGTCCAACCGGCATACATACTTTAGTCTCCTCTACGCATACGTCCTGCAGCACGCAGCGCGGCTAGCCCGAGATGTCGGGAGAGGAGCCGGGTACGCACGGGAATACGAGTCCCGGGCTGGGGCTCTGCAAGCCGCGGTGCGGAAACACTGCTACGACGGGTTATTCTTCACGGACTCGACGGCGGATGTTGCAGGGCAAGATGCGTATTCGCAGCATTGCCAGGTCTTCGCGGTCCTTTCGGGAACGGCGTTCGCGGAGGATTCGGCGCGCATTCTAACAGAGGCCCTGGCGAACCCCCGGTTCTCGAAATGTTCGTATATGATGCGGTTTTATGCGCTCCGTGCGCTGTCTATCGCCGGGGACGGGGTCTATGAAGGGTTCTGGCCGGAAGCGTGGGATCCCTGGCGGAAGATGTTGGCTCACAATCTATGTACCTGGGAGGAAGATGATGTGCGGCAGCGCTCGGACTGCCACGCTTGGGGAAGTGTGCCAATCTATGAATACTGTGCTGAGGTAGCGGGGATTCAGCCGATCGCTGCTGGGTGTCGGAAGGTGCTGTTTAAGCCCCGGCTTGGGCTTAGTAGGCAGTTGACGGCGAAGGTTGCGCTTGGGAGGGATAATCTTGGTGTAGTTTCGTGGAGGACGGGGGCAGGTGGGGAGATGCAGGTTGTTTTGAGCTTTGAGAATCCTGTTGATCTTGTTAGTCTGTTGCCTGGAGGGGAGATGGTTGAGCATGGGGTTGTTGGCGAGGTGCACTTGGTTCACTTGTTACGGTGACGAGCTTGGGGAGTAGCCCCGGAGGGCCCTTTTTCCGACCCGGATTTGTCAGATTTCATTCCAGTAGTTAACTACTAACTACTTATATGCACATTCAATTATCCTCGCTCTCAACTCCAGTATCACCTTCCACATCATCTGTCTTGTTTGCCGTAGTAGGCCCGGCTTCTGCCACCGCAGCACCTCCCCCTGATAGAGGTTTCTCCAGTTCAGGCACATCGTCGATCGGCCACTTTTGCCAAACCTCGACTTCGGTGTCAGTTCGGCTATCAATTCACAGTCAGTCTCTGCAGATGAAAAGCGTAGAATGTGTCTTACAAGGACCACATCCCATTTGCCGTGCGGACATAGTTCAGAAGTTTCATGTCGTGGCGCTCATCCTCCGTCAGATGGAGAATCTTGTCGAGATCCCTCATGAGCGGTTTATCAAAAACCGGGTCAGCTGGGTACTTGGCTGCACATGAAACCGCAACGACCTCATAAATGCGCGGATAGAAGCCCGCAAAGACCCAATCAACCAAGGAAATAGCACCATCATCCGCGAGGATGATATTCCGCCGGCAGATGTCGCCGTGGCAGAGCACAAGCGGGGAAGCCGAAAGGTCAATCGTGTCATTACGGTACACTCCGCGTTTCTTCGCGTATTCATTGCAGGCCGCCAGGCGTTTGTTCATGTATACGTTCATCTCCTCGATGGAAGCGAGGGGTGTGTGTGCGGGTGTGCCTTCGTCGCCAAACAAGTAGCCCTCCACAATGTCACCGTCGACGTCGACGGGGCCGGGGATCGATTCTCGTATCTGTTGTAGGCAGGCTACGATGGTGGCAATTCGAAGCACGATGTCTTTGCCAGAGTCGGGGTCCAGATCGGTGTCCGTCAGCCTTCGCCCTGGCATGTTTTGCATGACGATATACCCCAGAGAAGTCCCTGATCGGTCCGACTGGATATACCGGTAGATATTTGGGATCCGGGCGATACCTGGATGGAGTGTCTCGTGGGCGAACTTTTGGGTGGCTGCTTCGGATGCCTGCACCCCGCCAATCTTGACTACGATCTCGTCGGACAGTTTGACGACTTTATTTCCATAGAGTATGTCCTCAAGGCCTCCGTCCCTTTCATGGATTTGATGGCACAGATCGACGATGAAGTCGTCACTAGCAGTTTCGATGTCAAAAGGCGCCATGGTGACTTGGTGAGCTCGAGGATGAATTGATGGATGGATTATCGGATGCTGAATAAAGAGACGAATTATATACCTGTAGTAGACAAAGAACTCAAGCATATTAGCAAAGAGAACCTTGGTTCTGCCTGATCTTGCTTGGAGTATCTCATTCACATAAACTTTCCCCTCCTGTGTAGTAGACAAAGAACGCAAAGTGTGTTTCAGAGGCCAAGTCTGCCCGAGCCTCGATCTACCCCAGAGTAGGAAGCGTTCTTCCCTCTCTGCACATTCAAGAAGTATTGGAAATACGGCTGCTCCATGTTTTTTGTCTTTTGTTGGGGCGAATGCATTGTGGTCTTGATATTGGCCAGGCTGAGCTGCATCAATGGCGTTAGGAGATATGGACGATCGGTGTTAGACTTCTTCATTATTGTATCTCGTTTTTCCTTCTAAGATCAATGTGAACGACGAGCAGAGCTTTCGAGCTCGTTGTCATTGGAAGTTGTTGACTCAACCGATCCTGCAGCGCCAGGAAGTCTTTAACTGCCTCGTAAGCACTCGCGTGATAGCTAAGCTCTATGTCCTTCGGTTTGCGCAACTCTTGTCGAGGAAGGCCATGAAAGAGATCAACAAAGCGAAGATTGGCTTATCCACCCACCTTAGAAGTGAAAAAGGCCCAATGAGGTAAACTGGGATACGGCGTAGTCAACAAGCTGGCTATGTCGGGATCTCCGGTGCGTCATCTCTTATGTTTTCAAAAGAATTTCACTAACACATTATATCCAGAATGGGCAAGTACCAAGCGTTGAAGGTATCTACGGGGTATCACTGAGTGCATCTGTCAGGCGGAGTGAGACGATGGAACAGTGCTTTGAATGCTCCAAGGCAGTATATGTAAAGCATTCTGTGCTCGGGCTCGGACATATCGGCCCAGTCGCCTACATCCGGTACGACCGGCGGTGATAAGTCTCTTCCTCTCACCTCACCCAACCCACGCCATCAACTGCAATCTACATCTCACCTCACCACGATGCAAGGTGCCAATGTCTACTGCCACTCCTCAACCCGTCCGGAAACGTCGACGCCTAGCCCACTCCTGTACCGAGTGCCGTCGCCGCAAAGTCCGATGCGACCGGACAAGACCGTGTTGCGGGGAGTGCAAAGCCATCGACTCAGCCTCGTCCTGCGTTTACGAGGATAATGACCGATTGCCATATCGTCACGAGTCGTCTCGTCCGCCTAGTAATACCCGGCAAGAACCTAGACCGCAAGCTGGTCCCACAGCCGCCCAAGCTGTCCCGGACAAACTCCAAGGAACTGTATCGAAAACTCGGGTTTTCGGTCACGGACATTGGATGAATACGTTCTGGATGGTATGTTTCCCTCCAAGGTCTGTTCAGTGCTCATGATTCAGGTCGAAGGACTCAGCGCCCTGCAACCCATCGGCGAGTGCTATGAGACGCTTTTCCGAAGCTCAAGCGAGAATTCACCGGACGAGGTTGCAGATACGATTGCCGATTGCAAGAGGCTGGCCCGGCTGGTTAAGATGAATCGGCCTAGTCGGAGATGCCTTCCTCCGGATATCCCTCGATCATTTCCGGATCGGAAAGTTATGGATGAGCTTGTGGAGTTGTACTTGACTACATTTGAGTCTTGTTATGGGATTGTGCATTATTCCTCGTTTATGGAAGAGTATCGGAAGTCTTTAGACTGTCCTCAGTCTGGGGAGGGTTCTTTTCTGCTGCAGGTTGCCCTTATACTATCTGTTGCAGGACCGTTACACGCCGATGCCAATGTCCGCCGGGAGATGGCGGCGAAGGCTCGAGTTTGGATCCAGATGGCGCAGGCATGGATTTCCGGACCACTTGAAAAGGACCGCCTAACTTTGAAGGCCATACAAGTTCATTGCCTGCTGCTGCTTTCCCGCCAGGTCAATCAGGTTGGAGCGGACCTGGTTTGGATTTCTGCAGGCACGTTAGTGAGGCTGGCTATGCAGATGGGTCTACACCAAGATCCTTTATTCCTCGGGGAGATGACGCAAGAAAAAGAGCTCCGAAGGCGGCTGTGGTACACCATCCTGGAAATGAACGTACAGGCGGCGTTGGACTCGGGCATGTCACCGATGATCGTGGAAGGGGACTACAATACTCAGCCTCCATCCACGGACGGCCTAAATACCGACGAGACTGGTCCAGTGTTTCAACCCCTGCTGGCAACATCCCTGCCTGTCCGGCTGCGGGCTACAAGGATGATAAACACCATGCAGCAAGAAGCATCATACAACCAGGTATTGGACCTTGGAAAGGAACTAGCCGCGGCTTGTCGGGACGCTGCCATTGCAATCGACCAAACACCTGTCAACACCTTTGCATCCAGCTTCTGCAGTCATCTGCTCCGACGTTTTACTCTCTGTCTACACTACGTGTACGCTCTGAAAGCACGAACGAACCCAATTTATAGCCACTCGAGACAAGTCTGTGTTGAGTCGGCCCTCGATCTGGTCTCCCTGCTAGATGACGAACTGTACGCCCGTGTGCTTTGCACCGGGGGCGGCATGTTCCGCGACATCATCACGCGGGGGTATTGCTTGTATTTCTTGAATTGAGTCCAGACCCTGAAGGCGACACCTCCATCTTCGCGAAGAAAAGAATGCGCGCTCGTCAAGAACCACTCCTCCAAGACGCCCGTCGCGTGGTACAGTACACCAAAGACCGAGTCTCAAACGGCGATACAAACGTCAAAGTCTTCGTGTGTCCAAGCATGATGTTAGCGCAGGCCGAAGCTCGGTTGGACGAACTCCCTGTGAAAGAAGCCATCACAAAGGCTATGCACAACAGCTTGAGCACCTGCCACGAAATGCTAAAGGGGATGGCGCAGGAAACGCATATAAGCCTCAGTCTGGATGACTTTTGGACTGGAATTCCCCTGGACCTCAACCTCGGGTCCGATTTTGACTCGTTGAATGATGGGATATTCGACTTTGATTTTACGTCTCCGGAGTGGACAGGACCGTTGTTTCAATAACTATCTGGAATAGCTGAATATCTAATCAAATTCTTCACCATCGATAGCCGGATAGTCAGGGAGCGTCCACCCCTTCCGGTTGTCATCCTCACGCAGGGCCCACGCCGCAATAATATCCAGTCTCAAGCACGAGGTAACCCAGACGAGGCAATAGAGGATGGTAATGCCGAAAGCCGAAGAGGGAAATTTCCCCAGATAGTCATCAGTGTCCGTCAGACCCTTCTGCACCTCGTCCATGAACGGCCTGAGCGTTCCATCATACGCCTTCAACGCAGTCGTGAGATCCTCTTTCGCAACAGGCCCAGCCCCGTTTCCACACGCCCTCCCGATCTCCCCAGCAAGCACGTATGCCCCGACCATCGCCGACGTCGTCCCCATCCCGGTCATAGCGGACGGACAGTACCCGGCATCTCCCACCAGCGCAATCCGCCCTCGATACCAGCTGTCCAGCTTGACAACACCCATCCGCTCACAGTAAAAGTCATCAGCCTTGACCAGACCGTCGAGAATCGCCTCACTCTCCCAGCCCGCATCGCGGAGAACACCGGCCAGTGCATACTTCTCCTCGTCGGTGTCTCCCTTGCTCGTGGTTTTCAGCCGCTCCGAGGCCGTCGCTTTGCAGAAGACGTACGCCTGGTATCTCTCCGGGTCGCTGCGGCGTGTCATGATCCCTCTGCCGCCCGTCGCGATGAACGCAGTCGCATCGTATCCTTCCCCTGCGCGCATCTCCTGCGCAATCGTACAATACCCCGCGTACACACCCAGCGCGTGGAATCCGGGGTTCGCTCCGTCGCTCTCGTCAAATCCCATCATCATCTTCCTCATCCGGGACCCCAGCCCATCAGCGCCAACAACAAGGTCGAAGACCGAGGATTTTCCACTCGAGAACTCAACTTCCACTCCATCCTGCTGGTTAATAACATTAACGCCCCTCACAAACCCCCCAAATACAAACTCCACCCCACCCCGCTCCAAACAAGCGCCATGCAGCATCTCGCACAAATCCCCGCTCATGATCTCATACTCCGTCGAGAAACTCTGCTTCCCCTGTCCTGACCGGTTCGCGGGGAAATACCCCCACGTCGCGCCCTGTTGTCGACGACGCGCAGCCCTTGTTCGGCGATGCACTTTGTCTTGAAGGCCGGTTCTAGGCCCATGCGGCGGAGCACTTTGATTCCCGAGCCGCGGAGGTCGATTTGGAGCCCGGACGTGCGCAGTGAGGGCGCGCGCTCGAGCACTGTGATGCTGTGGCCGAGTTTGGAGAGGAAGAAGGCGAGGGATGTGCCTGCGATTCCGGCACCTGTTATGAGGATTTTCATTTTGATGATTGGTGGAGAGATTGGATGGAGAGGAGGAGATGTTGTGTAGTAGTAGACTTAAGAGGGATGGAATGGTTTCTGGAGTAAGTTGGATGTATAGGGTTATATAGCAGAACCGGGGATCGACCGGGTATCCTGATCGGCCGTAAGACCGGGCGTAAGTAAGCATTGTACTGTATCCGTATTTTGCTGCCTGGAGATCAGTATCCCCGTGCTACGGCCGACAGCAGCCGGAGTTACGTCGATCACACTAACTAGGGCTCGCTCACTGGCTTTCAGTTTACTCTAGTTCCATACCATTTACCCATCCATGTTCATGACTTTATATACCTGTATAAAACCACAATCCAACTACCCAATTACCTAAAAAAACTATATACCAAGCCCAGAGACCTCGACCAATCAAAGCTTCCTAAGCTCCAGACCTCCTCCGAATCCGACAAGGCCATCCATACGGCACAGCCAAAAACCTCGTCTCGAATCTCCACGCCCTCTCCGGCTCAATCTGCTGGATCTCGTAGTCGCGCAGGACCGTCGCCAGGACCTTGGAGAGCTCGAATTGCGCGAGGTTGCGGCCGGGACATTGGTTGTAGCCTGCGCCCCACTGGGTTCATTAGTATCATTACCTATGGAAGTAGGGGTGGTTATGGAAGTATTATAAAAGGAGGAAGTACATGAATCATAAACGAATCCATCCTCTTCGTATCCTCCTGGAGCCACCGATCAGGGTTATAGATCTCGCAGTCTGGGCCGAAGATCTCGGGGTTGCGGTGGATGACCCAGGGGTGTACGCTTAGGAGGACCTTTCTCCTGTTAGTATCGTGTACGAAAGAGAAAGATAGTAGTGGATGGAAGGAAGCCATACGCCCTCTGGGAAGTATCGCCCTGCGATTGTGATCCCGCCGGCTGGGACGACGCGGGGGAGACTGTGTGCGACGGCGGGGTGGAATCGGTATGCTTCTTTGAGCTGGTCGGTTAGCCTTTGCTACAGCCGTCATAAGAGGCCAGAGGAAGAGGGAAGAGGACATACACAAGCCTGCAGAAACGGCAGCTTCGCCGCCTCGCTAAACTGCACAATAGGAGAAAGCTCCCCGCGGCGAACCGCATTGTCAATCTCCTCCTGAGCGCGCTTCAGAAACTCCGGCCGTTGAAGAAGCTGATAGATGACGACCTGCGCAGTCGCACTGACAGTCTCAGCGCCGGCGCCGATATTCGCAACAGCCGCGCCGAAGATATCCTTCTCTGTGATTCTCTCCGGGTGGCTCGCGCGGACATCGAGCCAGCGCTGCATCATATCGTGTCTGATCTCGGGATTCTTCTTTCGGTTGTTGACTGCTAGCAGGCATGTATCGAAGATATGCGAATTCGGCTGGAGACCTAGACGGCTGACGAGTGGGTTTCCGAGCGTGAGGTTGTGGAACCAGATGTAGTAGCCCATTATGGAGATATAGTAAACCAAGGCGCCTGTATTCGCGATCGCATTCCGGATGTCGGTCCCCGATTGCACGAAGCCGAAGGATTGCGAGAATGTGACTTCGCCGAGGACATCGAAGGCGAAGAAACTGAACCAGTTTTGCCATTCGACGGGGGCGCCGGAGGCGCTGAGTTCGTTGAGTCGGGTTTGGAGGGTTTGGAGAACGGCGTCGATGTAGGGTTCTGCTTTTGTGATGTTTGAGAGGGAGAAACCTGCTGAGAGGCTGCGTGTCTTCTGGATATGCCGTGTTGGGTCGAGCTCGGACATTTGGTTTATGTATTGGTGGTCTGGGAGGCTGAAGACGGAGTAGAATGTGCCCTGCTGGTGTTAGTATCATTTCTTGGGTTAGTAGGGTGTAGGGCGTACCTTTGGGATATTGGCGTGAAGGAGCTGCTTGACTGCATCTGGATGAGAGACGCTGACTTCATTATCGGCGATACGAACAAAGTGGCCTGCAATGTTAGGATCTGGCTGATTCCGGCGAAGATGCGTACCATGTTCTTTGTGTAGTTTGATGACCTGCTCCTCGAGATGACCCTTGCAGACATGATACACGCGCCAGAGACTGGAGAAAGAAGCAACGAACGGACCAGGGATGTCCCTGATCGAAGTCGTGTACTTTCTATAAAGAACGCGCAGCAGAACAGCCACGGCGAGGAGACCCGAGACGCGGTGTAAGCTCAGAGAGGTAGTATCTGACATGTCGAGGCAATCTGATCTGAAGTTAGCAAAGATGATGGAAACAGGTCTGGAGAGAGAGGTCAACGAGGCGGGAGGCAATGAGGCAAAAGTGCTTCGGCAAAAGTCCAGACAACCCCTCGTTCAAGCATAACCCACCATCGTATCTAGACCGAGAGTCGACCATTCAGAATACTCTAGTGAAACGCTAGACGAGATCGGCCGAGTCTAGTCGGGCCGTCCCCAGCATTTGACATGCTAGTCTAGTCTATTAGCTCTTCGCTGGCCATTCGCGAGTAAAGTGACATGTCTTTGCTCGCTCTATCTCAGGTCGGAACTCATCCCACGTGGTAGGGAGTTCCACCAAGCCAATGCCAGCAGACGAGAACAAAGTGTGAATGCAGAACTCCCTGTATAAACTCTTATATTCTCATAGCGATGTGATTGGCCAGCACGTCTCCCGAAGGTTAGTCTGGTCTTGTGTTGATAAGATTCCTCCACCTCATTTACCATGGCTTCATCAAAATGAGGCCTCTTTTCTACAGCTTTTTTCTGGCACACATCAAATTTGTTCCTCTGCGCGTACGGTATCCCAGCTTATGCCTCAATTCTTCCTCCCCCACCCAGCGAAGATGCATGACTTCCACAACACTCAAGCCACGCGTCTTCCCAGAATCGGGATTCGACATTCTAGACTCTGCCGTGCCACTTGAAGAAGAGGCTTTACCGAATTATCTGGCGGAGCGCTACTACCCAGTCCGCCTGGGCGAGGTTTTTAACCCTCGATACCAGGTCTTGGTCAAACTTGGCTTTGGCACATCCTCAACCGTATGGTTATGTCGTGATCTACTGTAAGCTTCACGCGCGCCTATCCTGAAATCAGCTCATCATAACAGCCATGGACGTCATCTGGTCCTCAAAGTCCACGTCCGTAGTCGAAGAAAGCTCCCAGAAGTGGAGATTTCCAAGAAACTAAAGGCTGTGCACGGGACGCAGGTCGGTGAAAAGTACGTGAGGCTTGTGTTGGATTCATTTCAAGTTACAGGGCCCCATGGAGTACATCCCTGTCTGCTCTACGCGCCTGCTGGTATTGACATTCGCGATTTCATGCGGTGTCTTGAAGGTGACACTTTGCCCGAGAATATCCTTCGCCCAACCTTGCGGTTTCTGCTTGTTGCGCTGGAGTACCTTCACCGAGCAGATATTATCCATACAGGTACGTGTAGCTCCAGTAGACAACGGAAACGTCACTGACCATTCACCAGATGTCAATTCACACAATATACTTCTTGGTGTCGATGACGACTCGGCTCTGACACAAGTCGAAGATGAAGAGATATGTGACCCTGCGCCTCGGAAGCAGCTGTACGATCGCACGATATACGCTACTCGGGCTATGCCTCTGACGGATGGCGAACCCATTCTCTCGGATCTCGGAGAAGCTCGAATAGCGGAAGGAAGACAGACCGGGTTAATCATGCCCGATGTGTACCGAGCCCCGGAGGTGATGCTAAGTATGCCTTGGGATAGCAAGATTGATATATGGGCTGTTGGACAAGTGGTACGGTCCCTCTCTGACCCCAACGGTTTATCGTATTAATTGTGCTTTCAAGGCGTGGACTTTATTCGAACGCGGACATCTCTTTACCACTCGACGCCTTGAAAAATGAATCCGACCACGCTCGACGTTTTGCGGAGATGATATCGCTATTAGGACCACCACCGCCTGAGTTTCTCAAACGGAGCGAGGAAAGCTTGAAGTACTGGGACGAGGATGGTAAGAAAGATATTGCCATGTTTTCAAGTAAGATCCTAACTATGGCAGGTACATGGAGAGGACTCGCAGAAATTCCGGAGCAATCTCTCGAAGATCGTGAAATTCGGCTCGAGGGTGAAAATAAGACGCGATTTATCCAATTTTTACGGAAAGCTCTACACTGGTTACCAGAGGAGAGACCTGGTGCCTTAGACCTGTTAGCAGACGCGTGGATGAGGGCAGGTGATTATTAGTATCTCTTGTCTCGACTAGGCCTACGTTTGTTTGTATGCAAGGTATCTAGAGGCCCTTCAAGATATGTAACCACTCAAAAGCCTTAACCTACGTTGTTACAGCGGAAGTTTTTTTTATAGTCTCTTGGGTTTGCACTTCGGTTTTATGTGCGACGGCGGGTAGTAAAGGTGTAAGGTACAGAATCTTGATTTAGATATATATTTTCAATGATTTTGACACCGGTCAAACTTACAGTATGTGTACTCAGAGTCCTTTACCCTTCCCTATATCTATGTTTATTTACCAGCATATCACCGCTCCATCCAATATGCAGCCAGGCTTGATATTTCCCAATCGGTGAGTGCGGTACAGGGGGATGGAATCCGCAAGAGTCCGAGGTCGGTATGCCAATGTAGAGTGTAGACCTTCTCTCCATTCACCAGAAGTTCACTGTATACTAGCAGTCTGTCATCGGAATAGCAAATTATAACATCGAACCATTCGGAATCTCGGATATCTCGGTCTACCCACCCTCAGCGGGAATCTATGGATATCTACTGCTAGTCCGCAACGTGTTTCCAGAGTTTCTTTTACGATTATAGCACCTTGAGGGTTGATAATGATATATCAACGCGCGTCTCGGATCCAGAACCGACGGCGTATGCAGTGGGTCTATATGATGGAAATTGTGGCATGCCTTGACAGAAATGCCCGCGGTAATAGAGCAAGAAAAGATAAAACCCACGTGCAGTGGTGCAGCAGGGTGTGGGATAGGGTCCTAGGTAACAACACCATGTTTCTCTGAGCATCTACATCCTGGTATTTTATTTTCTGAATAGATACAATGGATAATATACAGTAATCGCTTTAATCAAGACCTGACGAAGCTTCATCAGGAAATTGGGTAGACTCCCACACTCCCACAATCACCCACAATCCACTTTCTATAGTGATGCAGATCTTTCTTTTAGGAAATCAAGCCCGAGTCTTCTCTGTTAACACCGACGGTTTTCATTCCTCATAATCAACCATTTCCAGCTGAAGGAGTTATGGTTCTTTTTGCAGGATGCGATGAGACAAGGATCTACGGTCTCGGTAAGGGTCTCAAAGATCACGCAAAGAGTCTAGATAGATCATCTTGAGCAGAACTGCTAACCCAGTCCCACATACAGACTCGATGTTATCAATCTCCGAGCCTATCTCTCCGAAGTGGCGCCGAACGACGATCAAAATGATTCTGCAGGAACACCGTTACCACAATATCCACTTGCTTCAGACACTCGATAGAGACTCGATACAGTAAGAGGAGTTTCAACTTTAGCCACCTCCTCGCCGTGCCACGCAATTGCGTGACGTCTCCCTGAACAACCATCAGACCTTAAATACGGAGTACTAATGAGCTTCATTGCTGGTCATGTAGAATATCAACATTCTTTACTTTCCTTTCTTACCCAACATTTCCTTGACCATGCGCCAATCGCGCAACGCTCTTTTCGCGCTGGCCGCCTCAGCCAGCGCAAAGTCTCTCGCTGATGTCTGTACGACATCGAACGTCCGGTCTGCCCTACCCTCTAATGGAACCCTCCTGGGTATGGACCTGATCCCATCTGCTGTGACCGCGACTGTCTACAACGCCGACTCCACCTCCAATTCTACCTCAAGCAGCAGCAGCTCTACTTCGTACGACTACTGCAACGTGACTGTGGCCTACACCCACACCGGCAGGGGTGACATGGTCAACGTCAAGTACGCGTTCCCCAGCCCCTCGTCGTTCAAGAACCGCTTCTATGTTGCCGGTGGTGGTGGCTATTCTCTCTCGTCCGACGCGACTGGCGGTCTTGAGTACGGCGCCGTCGGCGGTGCTACCGACGCTGGATACGATGCGTTCGATTACTCCTATGATGAGGTCGTTCTCTACGGTAACGGGACCATCAACTGGGATGCCACGCACATGTTCGGCTACCAGGCCCTCGGTGAGATGACGCAGCTCGGAAAGGCCCTCACCCGCGGCTTCTACGGCAAGGCCGCCGACGCAAAGGTCTGGACCTACTACGAGGGTTGCTCCGACGGTGGCCGCGAAGGTATGAGCCAGGTCCAGCGCTGGGGAGAGGAATACGATGGTGCCATTACAGGTGCCCCTGCCTTCCGCTACGCCCAGCAGCAGGTCAACCATGTTTTCTCCTCTGCTGTGGAGCAAACGCTTGACTACTACCCGCCTCCTTGTGAGATGGCCAAGATCGTCAATGCTACTATCGCCGCCTGTGACCCTCTTGACGGCCGTACTGACGGTGTTATCTCCCGAACGGACCTCTGCATGCTGAACTTCGACCTGAAGACCATCATCGGCGAATCCTACTACTGCGCCGAGGAGACTTATACCTCCATGGGCTTCGGCTTCAGCAAGCGCGCCGACGGCAGCTCCAGCTCTTACCAGCCTGCCCAGAACGGCTCCGTCACGGCGCAAGGTGTCGCCGTTGCCCAGGCCATCTACGACGGTCTGCACAATTCCGACGACCAGCGCGCATACCTCTCCTGGCAAATCGGCTCCGAGCTCACCGACGCAACGACAGAGTACAACTCCGACACGGGTGCCTGGGAACTCTCCATCCCCTCCACCGGCGGCGAATACGTCACCAAGTTCGTCCAGCTCCTCGACCTCGATAACCTGTCCGACCTGGACGGTGTCACCTACGACACCCTCGTCGACTGGATGCACACCGGCATGGTTCGGTACATGGACTCCCTCCAGACCACCGTCCCCGATCTATCCACCTTCCAAAGCTCCGGTGGTAAACTCCTCCACTACCACGGTGAATCAGACAACTCCGTCCCCGCCGCTTCCTCCGTGCACTACTGGCAGAGCGTCCGCCAGATCATGTACCCGGATGCTTCACACGCCAGCAGTCTTGAATCTCTTGCCGACTGGTACCAGTTCTACCTCATCCCCGGCGCAGCCCACTGCAATACCAACTCCCTCCAGCCGGGCCCCTGGCCCGAGAACAACATGAACATCATGATCGACTGGGTTGAGAATGGCAACAAGCCGTCTCGTCTTAATGCCACTGTCTCTTCTGGCGATTACGAGGGCGAGACTCAGATGCTTTGCCAGTGGCCTAAGCGTCCTCTGTGGAAGAATGGTAGCGATGCTTTTGACTGTGTGGACGATGAGGAGTCTGTTGAGTCCTGGACTTACTCGTTCCCTGCTTTCAAGGTGCCTGTTTACTAGTCGAGCCTTGATTGACTGTCTATCACTTCGGTATCCTGATTCGCGTTCTTCCATGATGCAGTTGGATTAATTGCCTTGATTGTATTCTACTTTCTTTTTTCTCTTCGTGGTGACGCTCTGCCTCGCAGACCTAGTCTGGACTTTGTATGTTAGGTACTCTCTGAGAAATTGCTTCACGTTTATATCTTCAATATTATGCCTGGGTTTACTACAGCACTAGTATCGTGGATAATAACGAGCGGGTACATACTGCCGGAAACAAAATCAACGCAGCAGTCGACCGTAGCAAACGATCTCACCCCGAATCAAGTCCCTAAGTTCAATTTGCTATAGACATTCATGATCGAGTCCGCCGTGACCTATATCCCGCTAATACTTCAGACATTCCTACAATTTCCACAATATCCGGTTCCATATATTGGCCAGCAGCATCAGCCCCAGATCACATCTCTTCATGTCCCTGGGCTTTAACCAGTAGACTGCGAACCACATCCTCCGGCAGTCCCGTCAGATGTGCTATTTCCGCCACCGTCCGGCCACTATCTCTCAACGATTTGAGATATTCTCGCACCTCCAGTCCATCAGGTGCCGGGTCTGTCGTCTTGTACAGTTTATCACGGAAATCCAGCGTGAGGCGGACAACTTCTCTGGCGGCGTCGCGCACAGGAATGAGACATTGCACCCATCCATACAGAGAGCCGTATTCGTCGGATGCAGCCTCGCCAAAGCCGTGCGCTGAACACCACTCGTTAAACCCGACTCCGTACTTGCCCCAGGCTAGAACGGAAAATCGGTAACCCCTGGGTTGGAGGTCGTATGGGATATCGTCAATGGATGTGGGTGGAATACATGTCCACAGGTACCGATTTCTGTAGTCCATGTGAGTAGAGAACGGATGTAATAAAAGGAGAATATCAGAGAATATCAGAAAATACATGCAGTTACTGACATAATACTTAAGAGGGAGATTGACAGTCCGTTGAGGGGAAGAGATAGAAACTAAACTCACGCAATCTGGTGACATTGTCCATCCCACTTCAGTGAACCGTCAGAACGGACATTTGCATTCTCCTGTCCATTGGTTAGGTTCGTTCCGTACGCGTCCTTCTCGGGGTGGTCGTCATAGATATCATGACCGGTTGACATCCGCACGACCTCATTTAAGGCACAGTCACCCTGCACCAAATCCCTCTTCGATGCCTCCCCGCCATGACCGCCAGCACAGTCGAAATATGTCGTGTAACGTTTCCGGCCGGTCTTCTTTACAACCTCGATCCAAGTATGATCGAAAAACCTTTCCCATAGACCTTTAGCACCCCGGGCTGGAGCCAGGCACAGCGACATCGTGCTTTCACACTTGACTTCCGGCAGAAGCTCCATTCGGAGGTTGGCTAGCTTGGGAATGTCGTAAGCTGGAAGGCCCATGGTCTTTGTACTGTCCATACTGAGGTCGTATGCCACTTGAGGTTGGTTACTGTGACGGCCACCACTTTCCAGTGGTCTGTGAAAAACCACCTATCTTGAGAGAAGTAGAATGTCACAAGCTCCACAGGGCCAATATCATAAACATCTGTTACAGCAAAGACATCTTTGTGCCCACTTTCAAACGGGTCGTCGTGGGTCAAGCTGTTCTTAAGCTCGACAGGATATCTAGTCGCGTGCTGGTGATTCTCAAAGACGATTTCAACCTTATCATCCGTGCCAGCGCCGATCTCATTCGAAGTAGTAATACTGACAATGTAGGTAGTATTCCCGCCAGAGAGGCCAGAAGCAAAGTCACGCAGTGCACCAAATCCTGCGGCTCTGCGTGAACGGCCCTGGTTGAGAGAGTGTTGTCTGCGCGGGGCAACTAAATAGCTGGTCTTTCTGACAACGGCCATTCGGTCCTTTTCTGTCTCAGCCGTTGGAATAGAGCTTTTCGACAGCGACCAAAGTGTAGCTGGCGCAATGGTACTGGCATCCACCAGGACAAGACTTCCCTGAGTGAGCGTGCCCTGACTCGCCACAATCAGCCCTGATCCTTCATGCGTGATCCGGCCCCCGACGTAAGAAAACCTCTGTCTTGCGTCGTCGGGAGACCAAATGTCAAGCTTCAGCTGACTGCCAATGCCTCCAGTGACAGTAAGCGCAAGAAGAGAGGAGGCACAGAAGAAAGCGTTGTTAAAAGTGTACCATGATTGCTCGGGTGAGCCGTCCTTTTTGGATCGAACGCCAACACCGCTTGCATCCACACCAGATAGAACAGCATTTGGTGCTATTTCGTTGAAAACAAGCTGCCTATTGCTGAGACCAATCCACCTCTGCTTCGCATCTTTGAGGTCCAGTCGCGCTGTAACGACGGGACGAACACCTTTGTCGTCTGCTTCGCCAGCCGCTAACGCCACCGTTGGGTCTTTCTTGAGCAGAATAGTGCCATTCTTCTCAAAGGACCATCCATGACGTGCGCCACTCCAGAATGGACTTTGCAGGTAAATCACGGAGCCGAGTTGAGACGCATCCTTCGGCAGCACTGCTAGACCAGAATCGACATGGATAATCCCCCCGATGGCTTGTTTACAGAACTGATCACGTAGTTCAATCGCCACCTTGTCCAGAATCACCTTGGTTTCCATTTCGTGAGAAGGACATCGCATCACCCGGTTCGTGCCAACGTTTAAGAGAGTCCCGGTCCCCTCTCTTTCCCAGTAGACCATTCCACGGTATAGTTCTGATGGCTTGTCATTATTGAATTGTCTTGTACCCTCGAAGATCGGTTGATCCACTCTGCTAGACCAGTAAGAAGGATCAGACCCCCAGGATTTGAAGCGTATATCTGCCCCAAAGGTATTTCCAGTGCCTGGCCATGAAATCCGTGATCCTTGAATCTCGACTCCATTGACTACCGCAGATCCCCTGAGAACAACGAAGCCCTGAGAGGTCAAAGCCAAATCCCCCGGATAGGCCCATCTCTGACTCTCTGCGACAAGAGCCCTCGTGCCATAAATACCGCCAAAAATGCCACAGAGTTCGTCAGGATTCGCCCCAGTCATGGCGGGCGATGTCGCTGCTCCATGATTCTCGCCGGTCACATCGGTCCGGTTTCGCGTTAAGGAGAAGTCTGCAGCCAGACCAAACTCACCAGCCCAATATCCGACGAGTTTGGAATCCATATCTCCGGGCGCAAGACGCCGATGGAGATTTCGCTGGATTTCATCAGCAGTTCGTGCGACCTTCCAGATTCGTACCTCAGCCAGGTAGCCTGATAGACTCAAAGCGTTCTGATCAACGGCACCGATAGTGAGACGGTCAATTGAATTGATATTGAGCGGAGGCTCCTTGTTCCCAGATTTAGTTGTCGACAGCGCCTCGCCATCCAAATAGATGTATCCTTCGGCCCCTGAACGGACTGCGGCAACGTGATGCCATTCTCCATCGCAGACACTGACACCGGTGGCTTTAAGGATATTCCAATAGCTTCCGTCGTCATTCATGAAACTGACTTCATGTAACGCGACAGAGAGCGCAAATCCGCCGTGGTTGTGGTTGGGGCCTCCTTCCTGCGCTTTTCGCGCAACCAGTGGGTCTCCACTGAAGGTCTTTACCCATGCTTCGAGGGTGAAGGCTCCAGTGCCGAAGTTGTACGCGCTGTGTGAGGGACAGGAGAGGTAGTTTAGGAAAGATGGACTCAGACGATACGAGAATACGTTCATTGTGAGACTTGATGTGTGAATAACAGTTGTGAGCGGGTTAGAAGAGGAATATTTCAGCTTCTGAACTCTGTCTCGGTGCCCGATGGCTGTTCTGTATCAATTTGGGCAACACTTATCACCATTGGCATGCGAGCGTCGGGTAACAAGGAAGCAGTAAGCACCCATCTGCAAGGATGACAACTGATCAACGAATAAGTTACCAAGGAACGGTCGTTCTAATTAAGCCACAATGCAATGGACGACAAAACCGGAATGGACGCAAGGCTGTAACTCAGTCCAATGGTCATGGCAGCTCTCGTCTATTTGTAATAGCTTCATGAATGTCAGTTTTTGATTGCATAGACTCCCTCACTTCAAAGGTTTTGCTTACGGCGGACCATGGCTTCTTCCTAGGTATTGTGGTAGTAACTGTTCGATTCTTATACATCCTCTCGTTTCTTTCAAAACCACCCCTACCAACCTTCAAGGAACGAGCAGCTTTCCTCCTTCTTCATTGATCGAGGTCAAATGGCCAGATTGACCTCAGGGTCTTTTCGTCTCTTACCGGCTCATCATCATCTAAATCTGCGTTTGTTAAGATAGCTTGTAACGCCCTATTGAAGAGTTCCTTCTGGCCTGATTGTGCCGCTTCCCAACCCTCCGGGGGTACCCAGCCATCTGACGCTATATTTAGCGAGCTAGCCAACTCAGTTCGCAGGGTATCTGCTGCCTCAAAGAGTTTATACTCCTTCTCATGTTGTTCAAGTTCTTCTCGCGTGGGTAAAGGATAAGGACATTGACCTTCGAATCCTAGCTCAGTCCAAAGCCGAGCAATCTCAATCATCGTGTCGCGTAAGCCCACCGCACCATCGTTCCATGTTCTAAAACAACAACGGAATGGTCGAAAAATGTCATCATTCATTAGCCTTGGGCCTGCGATTTTTGGTGTGTAATACTGTGAACAAGCATCAAAAGCTTGGGCGCATATCTCATCTCCTTCTGCAAAGTCCGGAACCTCGTCTGCGTACCAAAACGCCGGCTCGATGCTAGCTGCTTGCCAATCGAAAATGCTAGTAATAGCAGAAGGATTGTTATCCGAAACAAATATATTCCTCATATGCAGGTCCGGATGGAACAATAATGGTGTGCTGGAATTACTGATTTAAGGATTTGCGGACATTCGCTTTAGCACGGGACGAGTACACTCTAGAAGAGCCAAATGTGTTTCAGGCGACCCATGATACATCGGTCTCCCGGGCTCGGTATCCACTGGAGGGACTCTTGACAGACCAGCGTCAACAAGACCATCACAGTATTCGTCAAAGGTCAGCCCTAACGGATTCTGGTGGTAAGCACAATCGTCTAGGTAGCGGGAGCGTCGACGAAACTTACATGGGCCAGTGTTTCGATGATCTCTCCAGTAGACAGTACCGCAGTGAGGCCCAACACAAAAGCCATCTCCTAAGGGTTGTTTGCTAGCACACCCAAGAGTATCGTCGAAGTATATACTCCCAAAAGCTGGGAATTCCAAATTGTGGACTTCCGTTATCGTCTCGTAGATTGCCTCTATGCAGTCGATTTGTTGTGTGATAGTCATTTTATGCCATTTCTCCTATAGTGGAACGCCAGTTGCATGTTCCATTATTATATATTCACTGCCGACGGTATTTGTTTCATCGCTGGCGTCATAATTGTAGTCAAGGATTCTTGGTATGGGGATATTCGTCTTCGTTTGTACTTGATGCATACCCTGGTCAGCCTTTGGGTAAGTGTGTGAGGAATCGCGATAAGCTTACAGTAGCGAACTGTAGCAACCTCAGACATAGTGTTCAATTTCGCAAGTCCTCCCAAGCGATACGGGAGCCTCGCCACAATAGTCTTCGAGCTGTCCAGGGTGAAGATAAAGACTCTGTTGGAACAACCTTCAATGTTTTGACAAGTTTCTATATGGCTTGCTTCGGGGCATAGCTTAATAACCTTCTGGCAAAGAGCACCAAAGTTGAATTGGATATAGCGCGAATAGGTCTTCAGTTTATCATTCCGCAACCAGCCACCGCCCGTGTAGATATGGGGCTTAATTTCTAGTCACATTAGGACAAAAACCAAGTGTACGACAATAACAAATGGCTCACCTAGTTCCAGCCCTGTATAGATCGTACTTGCCGTCGAAATCGTTGCTCCGTTGGCAGGCTGCAGACGAGAAGTCAAAGAAGTTGACAGGAAAAGGGAGGGTAGAAATGAAGGGCGGCCAAGTCGACTTCGTAAAGCCCAAAGCACAGAGCGTCTCAAAGTCAGCAGCATCTGGTTATGTTTTAGAAGACATCCGTTGAGAAAATACCTGGGGGCTGAGAATAGAACGAGCTCTAGCTTATATGGTAAAGAAGCACAGGCACGCCCCTCCAACTCAGTGGGGGTCGTTCCACCATATCCATTGGTTCAGAGAAAGCTTCTTTCGGTCGCTGATGATGACCCACTCAATCGAAAGCAACGACATGAGTTCTAGATAATCATGGATCTTGCCGGACTAGATTGCAAAGTCTAGGTTGTGTGCCAGCTCTGTTTTGCATAAGAGAAATCACTTCTCACCAGACCACAACATGATGAGTCATCATTCACATTGGTCCTTCTTCACTCTTCGTCCCCTCAACAAAGATCAGCCTCTCTGTCTACGCGGCTATCATGGCTACACTCATGAAGTGGGCCACAGAGGTGCTTCGACGGGCCTCCCTTCCTCTATGTTTTCCTACCAGCGGCTTCAAAACTGTCCGTCCCTCGGACGTGCTTGACGAGGAACGGTTTGAGCAGTTCAAACGCGGACAATATTATCCTGCTAATATTGGCGATGTGATTTCCAAATACCAGATTATGGGTAAACTTGGTTTTGGGACTACTTCTACAGTGTGGCTCGCTCGTGATCTTGAGTAAGTTGGGTAGATCTACTTATTCTAACTAAATACTGACCCACTGATACATTTAGAGTTCATCAATATGTGGCTCTCAAAATCTACACGCGTGACAATGGTAACCAGGAAGAGTTTCAGATCTATAAGCAACTACATCGCGGGAATTCATGGCACCCTAGCCATGCTCATATCAGAAAAGCACTAGATATCTTCACAATTCCCTGTTCTAGCGGTGACCATCCGTGTCTTGTTCAGAAGCCAATGTGAGAAAGCTTCAGGGATTTACTATATCGTAATCCTAACCATCGATTTCCTGAAGATCTACTCAAAGTTAGTCTTATACAGATCTTTCTTGCACTTGACTATCTGCATACTGAATGCAAGCTTGTCCATACTGGTAAGACATATCTGTATAGCCTTATCAGAAGCTATTGCCCTAACCTATATTCTTATAGATATCAAAAGCGATACTATTCTTCAAGAAATAGAGGACAAGTCAATCCTTGAAAGCTTTACCCAAGCCGAGCTAAAGAACCCTTCACCCCGCAAAATGGTCAATGGTTGTGGGCCAGTCTATGCTTCACGACGTTTCGACTTGCCAAAGGTATTTGGCCGAGCAGTGCTAAGTGATTTTGGCTCTGCTGTACAAGGTGTTGAGAGGAGGAATCATGATGCACAGCCAAATATTTATAGATCGCCAGAAGTGATGTTGAAGACTGATTGGAGTTACCCAGTCGACATATGGAATGTTGGTGCTATGGTATGGGATTTATTCGAGGGAAGACACCTTTTCTATGGAAATGACCCTGATGATAAGGGGTACTCGACCCGGGCACACCTTGCAGAAGTCATAGGAATGCTAGGGCCACCACCTCTGGATATGCTCCAGCGTGGAAAACGAAGCGATGAATTCTTTACTAATGATGGTAAGTATCAATTCCTCGCTCAATGCGCTTTCCAAGGCTTATAAAGACACAATTACAGGGAAGTGGAGGCAAGACATAGACATCTCGACAGGGACTTTGGAACTATCAGAAGAGTTCCTTGAGGGAAGAAATAAGGAGATGTTTTTAGCTTTTATGAGAGGGATGCTTCAGTGGCGACCTGAAGATAGGAAGACCGCAAAGGATCTACTCCAGGATCCGTGGCTGAATGATCAACTACAGTAGCTTGGGTTTCTATTGCTCTGTAATGCTCTGTGATATCAGCAAGGTATAGGGCGGACAGGGTGATCAAAGTGCGCCAAGTCTCGCAGTAGCGGGGCAACGACTGCACTAAAGACCTTCTCTTCGAAGCGCTCGTTCCCAAAGCAGGGGCCGTCCACGCTGGGCCAGAAAAGACAAGTGTGAACAGCGTCATGATAATTTGAGCCACTTTCGCGGTAGACCCTACTTAGTAGCCTCAAGGTGGTGTGAAACTGGGTCGACGCTATATCTCCATGATCGTCTTCGGGTACTTGTAGAGATACGAGAGACTTGCCGAGAGACAACTCTGTTAGGACTAATGCGAGGGGGAAAAGGATACGGTTGCTGATGAGCGGTGTTGATGAATCGTTTATGTGATCTGAAGGAAGAAGCTGTGAGTCCAGCGGCCAAGAAATATATAGATTTTCCGGCGGTGCATCCGCGTCACCGTTGTACGCTGTTGGCAGATGAATATCGCAACAGCTCCATCGTGGTTTCAACCAATTGCTGTGGTACTGCATCACGCTACAGGCAAGCCCTGCAGCGATGTAGAGTCGGTCCCGCCTATTACTGGCCGGCAAAGCCTCCTGGAGCGTTCTCAATGGCATTTCTTGTTGACTGCAGCGCACAGGGCGCATCTTGTATCGCATATTGAGGTTGGGCTTCGAAATGAGATATGCAACCCCATCTAATGGGGTATGTCCGGAGAAAACGGAGCACATGTCTCCTATAGGGGTCTCGACAGAGGCCGTACAATCCGCGGTCTTAATGGTTCCTTGTGTGGTGGTGGTAATTTCGAACCGAACCCGCGAGGCACGCCCGGTGGTCGAGGACTGGCTCTCATTCAGAGTGAGATTCGTTACAGATAGACTTTGATCCTGCTCGCATGTCTCAAACTCAACCTCGCTCCATCCCCAAGTACAGGTTGTATTCTGTACGGCAGAAGTGGAAAACGTCACTCGCACCTTCGGGCCATCGCTGTACTTGGCCTTCTCGGCTAATGGATTCGACCTGACTTGCAAATGGGCACTGTGGGAGTCGCGGCACGGACAGCTCCAATGCGATCCGTGCATAATTGCTTGAAATATGCCCTCTGCATGTCTTCGGACCGCCCGAAACTGCGGTAGCAGCTGCCCCCAAGGGCTACGCCTCTCCCGGTTTGTCTTGCTCTGGCTTGACTGCTCGATTAACGTTTTAAGGACATCGTTTACGTCTCTGATTTGTTGGAGAAGGTCGTCGTAAACAGCCTTTTGCATTACTTTGAGGAGGAGGACGATATCTTTCTTCGATGGGATGTTTATCTAGGTATGGCAGAATTAGCAGCTGTTTTGGTTAATGCCCTTTATGAAAATCAGCAACTTACGTGCATTTGCTTGGTAAGATCTAAATCCAATTTCTTTGCTAGATGAATGATCATGGAATAAAGGCTTGACATGTTTTCGAGAAAGTACTCGTAGTTGCGATCCAGCTTTATTCGCAGCTTCTCCTGCAAGACGGGGTTCTTCCACGGATCGCCATCCGGATCGTTTATTAAGTCGCGTATTTGATCGTCATCATGAACCACTCCGTCCAGTGCCTGCTCGAGATGGTTGAGAAAAATAGCGTGTTGGGTCTTCAGTTTCAGGGCGTAATCTGCCAACGTCCGGTGGTACCGTCGCAACAGCTTGATCTGCTGGATACCGCGGGCATAGTTGTCGAGCTGGTTGACCAGGAGGGGAAGGACAGCCAGGACCAATCCAACTGTCTCAACTCCTATGACCATTTTAGATGACAATGATGCCTGTGTTAATCGTGAGGCTAGAAATGTGACTGACTCTCAGCTGGCGTCAGCATCACGACCCCGCACCTGAGGGAATATCTGCTGGCCGAATCCGGTTGGACCTTCCATCCATACCAACTGACACTGACGCGATGTGGATGATTTCTGATCTGGTCCGGATTTGTCTCGCGCAGTTCTTTGACCTAATATTTGCTGGCGATGCCTTATTGAAACAACAAACGGATATTCCGCTTCGCGCCTGGAAGGATGAGCGGAGCCGTCTATCTCTTTGGGCTGGCAATATCGGTGCTCATAAAACAGGCCAGTCCTCCCTGGACTATCGTTTAAGAGATGCATCACATATCCGAAATCAGATCATTTTGGTTCTCGAGGCGATCAAGAAGGTATTTGAGGACCTTGAGCAGATGGCTACCACACACGACCAAGACGAAAGGGGTCTTGATGACGGCGACGGCGACGACGACGAGATCCAGGCACTATGCGAAGAACTCGACCTTGACATCCATAGTGAAGAGACCGAAACGCAGCAGCTTTACAACAGTCTTGTAGAAAACATCTCTCAGCTTTTGAGATATCGATAACCTTGAGGAATCCAGCTCAGCATGATCGACTTGTCGGCACGCACAAAGTAGATGCAGAGCCTTTCAAGTTCTTCTATCAGCAGCATGTCTCGCACAAGTACCCCGACGCAGAGAGTGCGATGGTACATCATATCAGCTCTGCAATGGCGCGACAAAGAGCGATCCTGAGATACCGAGAACGGCACCACCAGAAGCTCCGTCAAGGCTTGCATACCGAGGATGAGGGCACCACTACAATCAAGCTGTCAGAAACTGTTGCCAGTTCATTCAGAATGAAAACAGTAGCCCCGCAGTCAGACGACCTCGCTAGCGAATCCGGCGTCTCTTCTACGTCCTATGCGGCGAGTCTGTTGGATGGAAAGGAAAGAGTCACAATCCCCCCGCTGCCACGACAGTGGACCCCAGATAGGGCGTTCGAGTGCCCTTATTGCTACTTCATCATTAGTATCAAGGATCGTCGAGCTTGGGCAAAACATGTGTTTGGTGATCTATCGCCCTACATCTGCATATTTTTAGGGTGCTCGATGGCAAATAGACTATTCGATAGTCGGAAAAGCTGGTACAATCACATCAGACAGGCGCATATGTCTTCCAGCAACAACGACAGGAGTGATAGTCGCATATGCCCACTATGTAAAGACAGTTCCACATCCCGTGAAACGTTTGGAAAGCACGTGGGCCGCCATTTGGAAGAGCTGTCGCTTTTCGTCCTTCCGAGGACGGCTGAAGAGGAAGAAGATAGCGATGCCGAGTCTGAGAAGCAACACAGTTTCAAAGGCTCTGAAGATACCGATGGACCTGTGATGAATGGACCAAAAGCAGCTGGTACAGAGAGAGAACTTGCCGAGCCAGATACAACGCAGTCCGTACACGGCGAACTTTTATTGTCTTCGAGCGGCGAAAGCCCCCATGTGCGCTTACCATCCACTATCGCTGCCGTAGATGGCTCTAGTCGACCTGAACAGGCAGAGGAGGGGAAAGAAGAAGAGAAAGAGCTGGAGGACTTGGAGCCACGGCAGGGGGTCGGTCGCTGGCAATCATACTACGAAGGCGAATACGTCATTTACCAGAGTGTCATAGAGCCGCCTATGGGGGGGATAATTCACAGTCAATCTCCGATGGACCATTATGAGTCTGGTCCGCCTCTATCCGCTTCAACCTACGCCAATACCACCGGCCTGCCCGCCCCTCCGTCTCTATACTCCCAGCCTTCGGGGTACTACCCTTATGCTGAAGCTACTAATCTGCCGGTCTATCACGATAGTTCGCTCTCGAGGCCAAGGGAGCAACGCATGCGTCGTCCCTCAATCTACGAGGGACCTCCTCCAGATGACTACGGTACTTCCAAGGACGAGGACGAGGACGAGGATGAAGAAGAAGAGGAGCTGAAGGAGGACTTGGAACCAGTCCTGCAGCAACAACCACACCCCGCGCATATGCATCCCCGTCAGATGCGCCCACGACTACCTTCCCACTCTATGCATGATCGCAGCGAGGAAGAATATTACCGAACAATACCACCTCCTCCGGTTAAGCATAGAGCTGCTCCTCGAATCATCCAGAGTCTCCCCGAAATTCCACGCAAATCCGCGACTACCGCCTCTACCGTGGAGAGCTCTGTGAGTCGCCGTCGCCGGCCTATATATTACGACTTGCCTGTTGGCGATGAGATCGAGGAGGAGGAGCGGAGCGCCGAACAATATCAGGCTTCTCTCTCCGGTAAGAGTCGCGGAGTGCAGGTACCTCTGACTGCGGATGCCTTGATGACCAAGGCCAATTCCCGCGCAAGAAGTGACAGCGGAAGCCACAAAAGCCAGTCAGCCAGCAGCCGCGGTAGCAATACTCGTACCGGCGTCCTAACCGCCACCCGTCCTGAGGAGGATAACAACGACACTATTATCACGGCAAACGGAATGACGATAAATCTCACGCAGGAATCTGTCGAAGGCAAGCGCATCAGCTTGCGTACAGGCCTCACTGGAGCTGTTGAGTTAAACATTGAATGAAAGCGCCCTAAGAAATATCTAACGGGCAGTTCCAAAACTACGGACGCAATCAGCGACTCCAGAAAGGATAACAGCAAGTCCGGTCGTGCCGTCCGCCATACTACTTATACTTAGCCAATCTATAGTAGCATCAAGCAGTGATTTTGGCGTTGGCTATCCCAGACAGCCGAGACAATGGACATACTCCGACCTTGGGCGATTGTCGTCATACTGTGTCTGGGCAGTACAATAGCAAGAAAGCAACTTTTCCACAATTCCAGCTGCTGCCTAAATGTTCAAGGCATGGGAAGTCTCAGTCGTTGCCTCGCGAAGACACAGATGCATCCATTGATGTCCTCGAAGTTGGCCAGGATATGACCACGGACCCAAGATTTCAGATCCCTGTTATATGTCATGCGTACTACAAGAAGAACTACACCGTTCAACTCCCGGATGCTCAAACCAGGGACCACATTGGTATTGATTGGGTGGACGCGGATATCAATGACTCTTCCGGGCCTATCAAAGCGTCGTTTCCAGCCAACCGTGAGGACCCTCTTCCCGAGGCTTGGGTTGACACTTTCAAAGGGTTGGGGCTCAAGGCTGTGGGAGACCCATTCTCTAGCCTATCTCTTGGGGGGTATAGTAACTTGGCTGCGGTTTATGCTGAGACAAAGACTCGCAGCTATGCTGCCAGTGCTTATGGGGCCCCAGCATTGCAAAAGGGTGTGCAGATCGTGACTGATGCTCGTGTCCACAAAACCTTATTCAACTCATCGGAGTCATATGAGATTGGGTTACAGCTACCAGGTCAGTATTCAAGGATAAATTTACTCTTTGAACGCAAACAAAGAAGTCATTCTTCGTGCTGGAGCTCTCAACACACCCAAGATTCTCGAGCTGTCTGGTATCGGAAACGAACTGGACACCGCAGTCACCATCCACAACCCACACGTCGGTGAAAACCTCTAGGACTATTGAATGACCGGTATTAGCTTCGAAGCTGTCGACGGGGTAGTCACTGCCGATCCTCTACTTCGCCAGGAACCCGAAGCCATCCAGACAGCCATGCAGCAATTTACCGAGCACAAAGCAGGCCCTATGACAATAGGGGGCGTCCAATTGAGCGCCTCCATACTCGCTCTCGACTTCCATACCTCAACCGAGCAGCAAACCAACACAATGCAGGAGTTTATCAACAGCCTGCTTCCCAACCCCGACGACCGCAACAAATCCATCCACAATATCCTCTCCCAACCATAAACCCTAACTATATCACCCATCCCCTAGACATCGAGATCATGCGGAACCTCATCGATGTTGAAAGACTCCATACACATGCACCCTCTCGACATACCTCAAGCCAGACGGGGTCGGAAAACGGCACCATTCCGATGCATTCCTGACAGACCTTGACTCGGCAAAGAGGTATCTTCGCGGCGATGATTTCCCTGGAGAAGGGTGGGGTTGTAGATGAGAGGCTTGTTCTTTATGGGACTCGTAATCTACGAGTTTGTGATGCGAGTGTCTTTTTGCTTATTCCGGCGGCGATATCATGATGTGATTAGTGTTTATGCGGTTGTAAAGTGGGGGGAGGATATTATGGGCGCTTATTTGATTATTTTTGGACATTGGACTGGCATTGGTATCTTGGTGGTTTTGCTCGATTGTATCCGTTAATTCAATGTCTCTAATCACTCCATCAGTTTTATTTTACTCACTTTCATTATACTTCCTCTCTTTTCATTCTATATATAAACAGGATACATACAGAAAGCAGCCCAAGCAATTGTTCCATTCAGCAACTGTCTAGGGCGATCAGGACGCCATAAAATTGGCGTGCAGGTCTGTGCGAGAGACTTGGCCCCAGGCGATCTAAGCCCAGAAGCGAACAATCAAATACGCGCCCAGTTCTTTTTCCATCAGCCCAGGTCCAGTCTATAATATGCTGCCTACTCTCCGTCGAATTCGACTATGGCTTATGACCCTGTTCCAGCTGTCACAACCCAGCATCATGGCTATTATCGAGACTGTTCGGGCAGGACCCTGGGGCCAACACAAATACCAGCTCCTTGACGAAGCTCGAGAGAAATCATACTACTACTACGCCCGGATGACGAAGAGGACTTGGACCATGGCTTGTGCTGTAGCTGCGCTGGTTTTCTTCCTTTGGTGTTTTCCACCATTCCCGGCAACATTCGACCCCATTGCCAATGAGCGCCTGTGCGATCATCCCATCTCCATACTCGCGTATGATGCCTCGCAAGCATTCAACAAAACCTTGACGCGCCAGTCCAAGTCATTGGACGAGGCAGTCGCGGAATACCGTGGACGGTATAACATGCCGCCGCCTCCTCACTTTGATAAATGGTTCGAGTTTGCGAAGCAGCGGAACACGATGTTGATCGATGAATATGATACGATATTCCATTCTATGTTGCCTTTCTGGGGGCTTTCGCCGGGTACAATACGCTCGCGTGTCAGGGAGGATCTCGGTTTCGATAACAGGGTGATGGGCATCGCTATTCGCAATGGTGAGCCCATTCACCTAGGCAACAGCCAGGGAGATTTCCAATCAGTCGCGACGTTAAAGCAGTTCAGCAAATTTGCGCAATTTCTGCCGGATATGGATCTTGAGTTCAACATCCACGACGAGCCCCGGGTCGTTGTTCCGCATGAGGAGTTACATAGACTGGTAACGAAAGGCTATGTAGCTCAGGCTCGCTTGAACGGCAATTCATCATTGTTGGGTTATTTCCCCGATACGAATCTGACTGCGCAACCCATGCCAGAAGTCTTCACGAGCAGGTTTAATGATTTCCAACTGCAAGAAACCTGGCTTTACTCCCGACTATCATGCTCACCCGACAGCCCGGCTATGGACCTCGATGGCAATGCCCCAGACAATACTAGTGCTTTCGCCGTCGAGCCTTTGGGTTTTGTGTTCAATCAATCCGCCTCTAGCGATATTTGCAACAGTCCCTCGCTACGTCATCGTCTTGGAATCTTTGAGCGGCCTAATGCCTTCAAGATCACGAACGAGCTAGTCCCTATGTTCTCAAATTCACACCTATCTTCGTTCCAAGATATCCCTGTCCCTTCGTCATGGTACTACGAGAATGTCGACGGCTATGCACCAGAAACAGCTATTCCATGGGATGAAAGGAAAGGACAGATTTACTGGCGAGGAGGCACAACCGGAGGGCACAGTCGTGGCGGATCATGGCGCAATCTGCAGCGACAGCGAGTGGTTGGATCACTGGAACACGACTTGGGACATCGCATCTTAGAACGCAAGGAAGATTCCACCTGCAGCATCGGGGGCGACGAAGGCTGGAAAGTCCGCGAGGCAAACCAAACAGAGCTCAGCCGATACTTCAACGCCCATTTCATTGATATCCACAATTGTGATGCGGACTGCTATGAGGAGACAAAGTTCTTTCACGTTGTAGATCGAGACGGTCAAGCCGAGGCGTGGAACTACCGCTACTTATTGGATATGGATGGCCACGCTTACAGCGGAAGATTCTATGCCTTCATGCGTAGCAGGAGCGTTCCGCTCAAGCTGACCTTTTTCCGGGAATGGCACGACGACGTACTCATACCATGGGTCCACTATGTGCCTGTCAACAAGGATGCCACTGACGTCCCTGAGATTGTGCGTTTCTTCGAGCAGGATCCTGCCGGCCAGGAGATTGCGAGGGCTATTGGCGAGGAAGGGCAGTCGTGGGCTGCTAGGACGCTCCGAAATGATGACATGGATGTCTACATGTTCCGGCTTATGTTAGAGTATGTTCTTCCTATGGATGTCCCGTGAATGTCTTTTGCAATGCTGACTATGCGATTGTAGATATGCCCGTGTGCAGGACGACCAGCGAGAGAACTTGGGGTTTATTTCCCCAAGCTTACCCTAGGACTCCTACTGGTCCATATTGAACTGTATAAATATTGCATGTTTTTGTTCATAGACGCCAATAAATCTATATACTATACAAAGTATCGCTTTGCCCCTGGTCACTCCACCCGTTTAAAGCTTGCGGCTGGAAAAGTTTACCTTGGAATGGCAGCCGTAGAGTCATCGGCCCCGAAAACTTAGACCAGGCAGCTTCGAACAGGAGCTCTTTCCCCGAGAGCAAACCAGAACTGCCAGAACTGCCAGAACTGCCAGAACTGCCAGAACTGTCAACCCTGCAATATTCCACTGGTCCAAGTTCTTGAAGGATCGTTCCCACTGTCGACCAAGACCATCAACTCCATCAACATGGCCGCAAACGATACGTGCTTTATGTGCGGCGAGGATGTCCAGAAATGCGCGCATGTCATTTCCGAGGCCGATAAATCTGTATTTGCCACCTTGATACCCTAGTGATTTATATGCTAACAGTACCTTCTGTAGGTTTCGATCCTCAAAGCCCGCGGGCTAATTAACTTCAAACTCACCTCTGCTATGAATAGCGTTGGCCTATGTGCTACCTGCCATATCAAATTTAATGACCACTGTGATCCGAGGCTCATATTCTACCCATACGATATCACTTTCTTCATCCGCTACGAGCTTCGTGATCGAATAAGACGACAAAAGGACGGGTCAGGCCGGAGGGTCCCTAATGCCAGCCAATACGGCAAATGGAGTGGATTATACACTAGGATAATCTTCAAACACCATGGTCTAGATAGCCCGGATGTGGGCGAGCCAGCAGCTTGGGGAGGGGCACCCTTGGCGGCTCTTCGGAGGGCATTCGGGGTTATGGGCTGCCCCAGGGCGGCAGGCATTCCGAGGCTAGATTTATTGGCATTAAGAGAACTTTGGGACCTCTACTTCAGTGACGATGACACTGTAATTGATGTGATTGCGGCGAAATACCGCGTGGGTGAGGTTGGGGACGACTTTGGGCTCGGGGATTGTGTCGACGACCAGGATGCGCCAGCAGTGACTGCAGAGGGCGAAGAGGAAGCGCCTGGAGGAGCCGAAACTGATTTGGAAGCTTTGGACGAGGAAGCCGAGGGGGATGAGGATGAGGACGAGGATGAGCCGCCCTGGAAGAAGCGGGCAATTGCAGGGAGCTTTAATTATGCAAATTGGTGCTGGGACTTTGGCCCCGAGTCTACCTCGAACGACAAGGCTGAGATGTCACTTCTCAGGCCAAACTCTTGAATACCAGTAGGATGGAGCTCGTCATCAAGCAGATGTATTATTCTTGTGAATCACAGATGGTACATGATATCTAAAACATGAAGTCCAGCGCCCATCCTCCTACAACAATACCCAGGGCAATCCCAACAAGACCGGTTCGCGAAAGCATGAGAGCTGACGCTGCACCCGTAGGAGCAGGTTCGGTGTCGTCCTGTGTCTCGCTCGCATCAGCGGTGGGTAATGTCATGGTATCGGTCTCGCTCGCGTCAGCGGTGGGTAATGTCATGGTGTCCGTCTCCGTCCGCGTCATTGTAGCGTCGGTCTCGGTCTCGCTGTCGCTCTCTGTTTCGCTGTCGTCGTCGTCGGTACTCGTTGAAGAAGGCGTAGCGCTAGGCCCGCTTATCACTGTCGCCGTCGCCGTCGCAGTCCCAGTCTCACTCTCACTCTCACTCTCACTCCCAACAGTGGTAGTAGCAGTCGCATTCCCATTCCCGCCGCCGCCAACACCACCACCAACCTCAACAACCTGAAACCCCAAAATATCCACAGAAGACTCCCTCGAGAAGAACTCCGTTGCCATTCCGGCCGGTTCACCCGTGCACCGGTCGTTCGTGAACAGCAGCATATTGATGTTCCGCTCGTCTTCGCCGTCGGCTGTGAAGAGCTGTCCTTGTTCGTTGTGCACGGGGATGCATTCCGACGGACCTGTTCCGCTCTCGGTTGTTGTGTCGCCGGAGGCGTCTGTCCATGTGAATGTCCATGCGGTGGTGGTTGAGATGAGGGGGAGGATGAGGATTAGAGTAGGGAGGGTTGGTGTTTTCATTCTGGAAGACTGCTTGGCACTTGTCTGGTTGACTCGACGCTGGGTGTGAGAGACGAAAAGAAAAAAGCTGAGTCGGGAGCCTGGGATGGATGGGGCCTTGTATTTGAATCCCGGGCCCGACAATTGCTTTGCTCTAGTTACTCCGTAGTCCATGCCCGTGCTTCAAGCTTCGCTCCTTGGCAGACGGGATGATGTTCGTTTTAAGCAATAGTGGACGCTCAGTCGCGGACTTCCTTGTCCTGTTGGATCATGATGCATGACGATGTTGGACGCTGATGCATGAATACCTAGGGCAAGCCCCGGAAACCACCAGCTATAGAGCAGCCAAGAACACACACGGTGTCTTCCCATCAGCAAGCCTTGCGTGTGTTATCCTTCCAAAGAAGAAAGAAGCAGATGTTGTTCTGCGAGGTAACCCTACCTCGTATTCGCTGCAGATCACACCCGACGGCCCCATCCAGCATCCAATAATCTTTGGGCTTCTTCGGTCGAGCCCGGTCGATTCATTTCCGTGGTCCGTTTCGAAGGCGGAAACCGATTGTTAAAGATTAAATTCTGCAGGAGTGGTGTTTGTCTTGATTCTTGACTCTTGACTCTTTGGGTTGCGAAGTCCGCGACTGGAGTCTGGCATTGGTTACATATTCCCCGTGGGTTGTGCAAAGCCGTGTGGAAGACGCAAAAGCTATATCGCATTGTACGTACTGGGCCATGATACTTAGGAATGGGATCCCTGGGTGTTGAATACGGTTTTGATTGTTTTCAGGAACAGGGGCTGCCGTTAAGAGATATATCTCGGCAATGTGGAGCGCCGAAGTTGCACCGTGAGACCCACGAAGGCCGCAGCCGTTTTACATAGTTGATACTCGGAATTCTCGTTTCCATGTAAAGGCGACGAGCATCGTCGGTTGACGATTAGATCAGGGCTTAGAGTCTTTTCTGGTGCTTGGTGGGCATGGTGATATTTGTTCCGTGGACGCCGTATAGGCATTCTTGACGATTACATTAGACGCCGGAAACTGTTGGAATGCTCTGAAATGTACTCGCGAATGCCCGGGGAATAGAAAAATGGCCTACATGTATCTATACCAGCTGGCCTGGGCAATATTCGACTTGTGAAGTGGAAAAGGGGTCCGAAATAGCTTTGGTGGCCATCCTGGCAATTCCTTTCTCTTACCTACCTACCCGGAAGTTCAATTTTCCCCAGAAGGCATACAAAAGGCTATGCTTGATACTGAGCGGTATGGAGATGTACACATAATACGGTGTCTGTCAACGTGAACAGTCGCACTTTTCACCGCATCGATGGGAAGAATTCTTGGCCGTGGTAACGAAGATAGCGTTTAGCGCGAGCAGTAAGCTAGATACCCTTGCGTACCTGCTTGAAGTCCACTAAATTCCGATCTGTGGATGTCAATCAAGAGCTCAGGCCATGATTTGGCAAATGGGATGTTCGACACAGCGGCAGACAATGACGGGCTGTTCATGGGATGTGGTATCAAAAGCTTACTCAAGGCACAATGTGTCGGTCAAGGCAACTTGATACTCTCGGTTAGTTGCTTGGGCGTTGAACTGCCGCGAACTCTCCGGCAATGCCAAATAAGGTTATGAAGTGGCCCGAGTCAAGTATCGGGGTGTGAACTCTCGGACCGAAGGTCATGTTATGAGCCAGGAACACGGCAGTCTGATCGGGGAATCAACATCGCTAACTGGTATCCCATCGCTAAAGTCTCTTACGAACGTAAAAAGCCCCGGGCACCTCCAGCCTCCAATCGACATCCAGACCTCATGATCTTTCTTGCGTTTCTTGAGTGCAACAATCCTGCTATATAGTTCTTGCTGCTCGGCCTTCATAGGATCAGCTGTTACGGCCTACGGAGAATCCGCTACCAAAAAGACCATTGCGTACTATAGGGTTGAAGAGAGGGGATGTGATACCATGCCTCCAGAGAATATCCCGATTGGTGGCTATACCCACCTTAACTTTGCGTTCTTATTCATTGATCTAAGGCTCTATACTATTGTTCCTATGAAGGCCGAATTCCCTGATCAGACTGCTGTGTTCCTGGCTCAAACAATGGTACAGAGCCTTGGATCAATGAATAAGAACGCAAAGTTAAGGTGGGTATAGCCACCAATCGGGATATTCTCTGGAGGCATGGTATCACATCCCCTCTCTTCAACCCTATAGTACGCAATGGTCTTTTTGGTAGCGGATTCTCCGTAGGCCGTAACAGTTGATCCCGGGCTCATGTGTACACAATTGGGCCATGACGCAGTTTCGGCGGTTCTGCCTCTCGACGGTGACCTCGTACTCCCTTGTACTCCGTAGGGGTGCTATTACCGCATCTGACCACTTAGTAGACAGTTCTAGGTCGAGTTGCTTTGTCGCACAGAGCAACGCGGCGGAACAAGATTCAATTACCTGGGTATAGATCTGCTCCCTCATCGAGAACGTCAATGCCCAGGCTAGTGAGAGAAATATCGCCTCTCCTCGCCACATCGTACACTCACCGCTGGGTGACGGTGCTCGATATGCTTTAAAATGCAAGCCATGGCCCAGCTAAATCTGCACAAAGTAAGCCGGACCGAGGGCCGGTCGGTGCGAGCAGTTGCCACTTTGAGCTATATGCTCAAGGCCTGAGCACGATATAAAGAGGGAATTTCAACTCCGCTTCAGCCTCGTGCGCTTGATCGCGGCTAAAATTAGGACTGGCTGTTCGGTCAAGCTTAGTTAGCTCTTGGGCGGTTCGCAGTTGCGTCATGCATGGTGATGAGAAGCTGGAAGGATTGGAGCTAGAGGTGAAAAAAATGTGATGCTGAAGATCCTTTGTAGGTCGCTGAGATCATCACGCGGTCACCCTAAAGTGAGGATAAATCTGACAGTGCGGCAGCTCCCGCTACGCTTTGTTTGAGGGGAATTGTTGAGTCTTGAGATCAGTGGAATAGTTAGCGCTGATCAGTTCATCTCTTTGTTCAGTTTGTTCAAGGTGGAGGTGGAGGTGGAGCTCGATTTCTTATCACATCGTCACAGTCCAAGCTCCTCGGATATCCCCGCAGACGCTGCAGCTGCTGCTAGACTCGGGTTCATGCTAGAGTAGACTGCAGAATCAGATTCAAGTTCAAATCACGATCACGTGTAAAGAGAGACTCAGACGAACCCCTTGCAGTGCTCGACCCCATTAAATAGGGGGAATGATCTCTAACAAGTGTTCCGGTCCTTTTTCTCCAAGTCCGAGGGAGGTGAGCAGAGACGTGATTTGGCAGCGAGGAGAAATTTACGCGCCATGCTGGGCCCTGTGACACCGCCAAGACCGGTGACATGAACGCTGATTGGCGAGTCAGGTGATGAGACCTGCAGATGAAGAAAGTCAAGCAACAAATCAACAACAACTGCGACAATCTTGACAATCTCGATGCTCAGAATGCTGTCTTACGATTGATTCACTGAACACCTGGGCGGACAGCCGATAACCCCTGACACAAATGAATTCTGGCTTCCAGCGTGCTCGTTGGCGTATTCCGCTTGGACTACGCCTCGTACTATCCATGTCCCATGCCTTGTACTGGGTCGTCGTCCGCTAATTGACTGCGTGGACGCTCTGGTCGTCGAAGCCCTCAACATCCCTGTCCCGTCAGAAGCGCCTTAATGCCCTTGGCATGAGCTCCCATTGATGGCTGGAGATTCTGATCGACTCTTGCCGCTGCCTTCGTCGCCTTTCTCACCTCTGCGACAAACTGCTTCAATCTTAATTTGTGGACTCACCAGCCTCCTAAGCGACTCTTGATATGCGATATATTCAAGGCGAAACTCCCTTCTGTATCACCTTCTAAGCCGATCTGCATCACATCAATCACGTTCTGTTCTGCGCTGTTCCCCCACCTCGACACCCCTCCGCCATCTCGTCCCATCATCCCAGTTCGACTGCTCATATCCCACCAGCCTGTGCACCATCTGCTATCTCCTGCATCCTGTGCTGCCTCTAGCCTGCATATTTCAAAATTTTCATTTCTTTTATTCGCATTCCAACTCTCCTACTTTCCGCCTTTTTTTGCCGCCCATTGCCTTGCCTTGCACAGTATATCTCCTCTCTCTCCGCATACCGCTAGTTGGCTTACTGACCACCAAGTTTTTTTTTCTCCCCTAGGCAAACATCCTTGTCAGACAGACTCGGCAGTCTTGTCAGTGGCCGCTGCATAACTAGCCTTACTTCGGGTCGACACTGAGAGTACTTCTGTCCATGCGCCTACTTCCTGAGCGGGGATGCTTCTGACACTCTCAATTCCGTTACGTCGGCCTTCCCTCCTGAGACGCTCCCTCCAGGGCCTCTAAATTGCACCTTGTGCGGACACCGGAGAATCTGTGTGCGTATAAGGGGGCGGGCTTGTGAATTCAGCGTCTCGTTATCGCATCGGCCTCCTCCGCGGGAAGAATGGTTGATGTGGCATGGAATAGAGTCCCAACTCCAGATACTCGGCCTCCCAAAATTCAATCCGTCGCTTCTGCCATGCCGGTCCAAGCTCAGGTTGCTCCCTCGCAGTTCGATGCCTGTGCATCAACGGCATCGCTATTCCTCTATGCTCAGGGCTCCGACGTATTGTGCCTCCACCATGATACACTAGCCCTAGAACGGCGATTTGAAAACCACAAGGAGGACATTATCTTCATCTCGGTGGACAATGTCAGTGAACGTGGAGCTGGGAGGCTAGTAGTGAGCTATGATGCCAGCCGGACGGCCATAATCTGGGATATATTCACAGGGAACGTCATCGCTCGCTTTGCTTCCTTTGAGGAATTGAAGGCTGCTTCCTGGATGCGGAACGGCAACGTCGCTTTTGGTATGTCTTCCAGTTGTGAATCGGTCAAATATCGTGCTAAATCCACCTTAGGGAATGAGAAAGGCGATGTGATTCTTTTCGAGCCCTCTACTTCAGACAATGTCTCCTGCCGAACCATTTTCGATCCGATCACGGCGTTGGCACCCGCCGTGGACTGTCGAACCTACGCAATTGGGTGCGTCTAGCCAGCAGCTTCAGATTCACACGATTAACCTTTATTTAGATACCAGAACGGATCTATTTTGATCGCGACGCTCCTGCCCACGTTTACCATACTGCACACTATGACCACAGCTCGAGGACCCTCGCCGATAGTATCGCTCGCTTGGCATGCCTCCTCGTCTAAACAAAAGTCTGATATGCTTGCTACTATGTCCGCCAATGGGGACCTCAGGGTTTGGAGTGTTGCAAAGCCTCCCGGGAAGGAGGCCCCGCGGGTGATTCGCGTTCTGAAAAGATCCGACGCCTCTTCCTCGTCAGAGCCCAAGTGGATGGGGTGGTCTAAGAATGGAAAGATTATACAGTACTTAGATGGGTACGTCCGCGGGTTTATCCTCAGCTCATGATTCATGACTAACGAACGTGATGCAGCGAAACATGGGCGTGGGACGTCAAGACCAAGCACATCACGTACGAGCCAATCCCGACTATTGACAACCCCCGTGGGATAGCGAACTATGGATCCACAGCATCTCTTTTCACACTCGGACCTCAGTTTACAGTTCAACAATATGACCTTGACAATCCAGCAATGGTGGCAAACGTGCAACATGCTCCTGCAAACTCCATGACGTCTGCCCTGGATCAGCTGAGAGCGCGGACCAAGTCCCCGCGTACTTTGCAGGATCCTCCGGAGATTCGAGAACCGAGCTCAATGTTCGGTTCAAGGCGTGGCCAGTTCGACTCTAGCGGGATCGAGGCTGTCAAACATCAGCGGGCAGATCTGAGTAGTCCCGAATCATCGCGTGGTCGTGCGGCTTCTACCAGTTCGAAAGCGTCCTCCGACAGGTATAAACCAGTGCCATTCTCACCCCCAAGCAGGTCGGCACATACTGCGACTTCCTTCTCATTAACATCTGCGGGCGGCGGTAGAGAGACTCCTCAGCCGTCCTTTGCATACGCTTCGTCCGTCTCCATGTCTTCTGTGAAGAGTTCCCGGCCGGGATCGCGCTTAAGAAACGAAGTTCAATTTAGCCCAGCCGATAAGAATATCGATCTGTTTCCTTTCACTCGGGCGCGCCTCAATGATGTGCCTTACAGGACTCAACAGCCGCTTGACGAAGCCCACATGACACCTGACGATTTACGACGACAGATGTTGAGTATGGTCTTTGGCTGGGACGGCGATATCGAAGGATTGATCAAAGACGAATGTACGTATCCTTTAATGTGCCATTATATCACACTAACCATTGCATAGTATATCGCCATCCCCCAGGCAGTCCCGCGGCCATCCTCCTAGCGCAATGGATTGAAGAGTCGGATACGGATCACATGGTCTCGATGATCAGTACCGGGCCAACATCAATCACGGACTGGATGTTATTGGCACTGAGCCAGATGAACGGTCAATCCCAAGCCAATAAAGTTGGAGAGGCGTTGGTTCAGAAAATGCTTGAAATTGGTGACGTGCACACCGCGGCCACGATCCTGATTGGCCTCGGAGACCGGGACGATGCTATTGAAGTCTACGTCTCACAAAACTACTACATGGAAGCGATTCTCATGACCTGCCTTGTTATGCCAACAGAATGGCAGCGGCAGTCCTACCTTGTTCGTCGATGGGGAGAGCATGTGGTGGCTCACTCGCAACAACAGCTGGCCATCCGCTGCTTCATGTGCACCGGGGTAGAGCCTTCTGATCCTTGGGCTTCTCCGGCTGTCCACCAAGCCAACTACGGAGGAAAAATTCCTGGACGGTCGCCAGCTGCATCCCCGGACCCTTATCAGAGCGCTGCTGGCCTACTGCGTCCGAACTCGCAACCGGTAGCACCGAACCGACAATCCCTCAAAGCACCGTCGCTCAAACTTATCACCAGCTTCGAACCGCAACCAAACCAGCGCTTCCGGTTCCCGGGTCTGAAGTCGGATGATAGAACCCCTACTAATGCCCCGGGAATCACCCCTATCGCCGAGTCTGCAGCTGGGGGATCTGCCATTTCACCCGGGGGTTTTGGCTCGTACCGACATAACAACATTCAGAGTCTTAACAACGCCATGAACTCCCACTCCCGGTCTGGGACTCCTGCCTACCCGAGACAGCGCCTACCGTCTATTGGTGAAACACCAGTGGACGTTCATCCTCCGACCTTCATGTTCAAGGAACCCAAGAAACTTGTCGACTACGGATCGACGTCGGAAAATGACGACACTAGTCAGAGCCAGCCTCAAGAGCCGGACAACGATTCTAACCTACTGTCGTCCGCGCGATATGACCCTGATGACGGATTTAAACCAAGCCCCCAGACAGCCGTCCAGGCAGCCGCAGACAAATTTGCAACAATTAAAGGCCTTCCTTCTCCAACTCCCGGTATCTTCGAGGCTTTGAGGGAACGGTCTGACAGTCGGCTCAGTACAAGGGATCGCAAGCCGGACGGTTTGCAGCTACATCTGCTAGCTGGGGAATCTTCGCACGATGAACAATCAGATTCTATGGCACCTAGCTTTAGAAGCCCTCCTTCTACTGCAAACAGCTTCAGCACGACAAAAAGTCCTAGCGTCAGTGGACGGAGCATTGATCAGTATATCAATAGCCTCGACGAGGCGAGCTACCATTCACGAAAGCATCCCGGTCAGCGCCGAGGAAGGCGAAACACAGACGACTCAACTACACTACGTGCCGGCAAGACGAAGTCTAGAACCGCGTCTAACGATACCCTTGGGCGAAACGAAAAGCGTTACGTCCAGCCCGCCAAGCGATCTCCTTCTTCTCCTGTGCCTATGTCCCCAGATGAAGTGTATGGCACTAAGCACACGTCTAAAGCTCGCAGTACTAGCCGAGTACGAAAGCCACGATCAAGGAATTCCTCCGAAAGACGTCAAAATCGCTCCTCTAGTCGACACGCAGCTAGCCGTCTTGATGCGAACGATGTATCCACTCGTGGACGCAGCAACGACCGGCAAGGGCTACGGAATGTATCTCCGCCTTCGCCTGTGCCAATGACCAACCCGGAAGACGCTCTGAAGTTCGTTTCGAGCGACAGGGAAAGAAGGACACGCCATCGCAGCCGTAGCCGCCGTCCATCAGCTTCGAGACGCGAACCATCTGCTGACGGTCGGCAAACTCGACCGGGATCTCGAAGCCGCCAGGAGTCGGATTCCAAGACTACACCGGAGCATGAGGTAAACGCGTTTGTTCCTGATGATTTGGTCAAACTCGATGCTACCACGTACGAAAAGTCCCAGGAAATTGCCATAAGGCCGAGTAGTGCAGTCAAGGAAATATCCGTCCCCATTCTTTCGCCAGCGACCTTTGGCGAAATAAGGAGAAAAGAGCTTGCTGCCGCCGAGCTCGAGGCCCGACGACTCTCTCTTGCGCGGAATCCATCCGCGCCGAACATTCCCTTCCCTGGCGAAATCCAGTTTACTCAAGGTGCCTTGAATAGTCCCCCGTTTTCCGTTCAATCTTTCACACCCCGTACCCCGGGTCGGACTATGATACCCGCCAGCAAACCGTCGCCAGAATACCCAAGCAGTTCCGATTCGAACTCATCCCGAGCAGGTGTACCCTTAGGCCTGTCGGCGACGCCCAGGGCAATGCGCCACCCTAAATACAGCGGGCCTACAGATAGCGAACAGATGCCTCCTCCACCACCACCGCCTCCTCCATCTGCGCCTCCCCAGACAGACCACGCACCCCTCCTTCTCAGCGGTGCAAGGTATCAGAGCGAAGCCGAGCGTATCCCCCGCTCTATGTCTGTTCCAGTTCCTGAGATGCAATCCCCCAGTCGATCCCTCGACATTCCAATGCATCCCAGATTCAACCCGAAAATACCACGCAGCCGCTCATCAGACCGAAACAAGGCAATGCAACAACACCAAGGCGAAAGCTCGCGCGAGATGTCGATGACGTCTGCAGCAGGAGCAGGGGGTGCGTTTAATTACGGACCTTCCCCCGTTGCAGTCAGCATGGAGCAAGCAATGGAAAAGGCATTGCCGCCTATACTCCCGGAACTCCAGCATCTCAATGCTCACACTCCCCCTCCCCCTCCACCCCCACCTGCTCCCGCTTCCACCGCTTCGCACCGTGAATCCTCCGGGACAATCGATATCGCCATCGAGAATGAAGGTATCGGCCGTCTCATTACGCGCGCGATGACTGCAGGTCCCACGCTCAGTACCGAGTCCGGACCGCCCAACGGCATCAACAGACGCATGTCCCTTGAGCATCGGCGGAACCGCAGCGTCAACGAATCGTTTAGCGCGAAGATCCGGAACCTAACGAGGCGAAGCAGTCGGGGATCCGATGCTTGGGGGTCTCCTGAGAATCGCGTGTCCCATGGACATGGGCACGAAGGCTTATCTGTGGCTGATGGTCATGGTGGTCGTAGATAGTTTCATTGAGTTACTTCACTTGTTTATGATTGTTTCTCTTTCTTTTTGATTTGTTTTGGTTTCATACATTCTATCATGATTCATGACGAATTTTCTTTTTCGATTCTACATGCTTACCTTTTTGATGACGATTCTTTTCTTTCTTTTTGCGCTGCTCATTACTATTACGGCATTACTTTGATTTGATTTGATTTACCCTCATGTGCCCAAGTTATTTTCCTCACCACAGCCCAGCATGACTACCTACTGCTATCATTATTTCTATACCCTTTCTCTTCTCTTCTTCTCAAATACAGTATGAACTCAAGACAAGTACAGCCGGACAACCAGATAACAGAGGGACAGACAGCCGAGCATCGCGAGGCCTATACTCAGCTTTCTTATTTTCAGCGGTTCTTATCTTATTTCATGTGGTTATTTCTTTGCAGACTAGCGACTAGCGACTAGCGACTAGCGTACCTACTCGTCTACACAACTAAACTGGGGAAGATTGTCCGCGAGGACACCATGAAGTGGTTTTTTTTGTTGATTCTTCTCTTTTTTTTGCACCTTGCGATGGGGTGTTCTGGATGGGATCGAGCATGGGATGTAATGAGTGACTCAGGGGGGAATGGACTGGATATTGAGGTTGGAGGTAATGACTTTTATTGAAAATGAAATGATATTGGAATTGAGAGAATGAATAAACTCAATGCCAGGAGCGACAGTATAACTATAAAAACAAATAAAAGGCTGTGATAGTACATCGCTGATAGATACAGTATGTCCATTTTGAAGCTCTTTAAGCTCTTTCCTCCTGTAAAATCCTCAAAGATATGTTCCCCCTGTAATTGTTGGCTGCACTCTCATTGCGTTGTGTGAGTTCCTTTACCACCACATATCCTCTAGCTCCACCACCCTGTCCGCTTCGCACCTCCGTCGGCATCGCTTACTCGACTCTTCGCTCAGCCTCGAGCATCCGGTCAAAGTCGGCTTGTGCCTTGTCTCGCTCCGTGTTGTCATTGCCAACCGGGGCGGATTGACCGGGAGAGGTGTATTGAGTTGGATGGGACTGGTCGCCCCGTCGAACGCGATCCCAAGCACTCCCCTGCCCGTAGCTCGAATGTCCTGCTGTACCACGGTACTCTGGCGCTGTAGGGCTCGCGTCATCGTCGTCGAAGAATCCTGTTCCCGTGTTCTGGCTCTCGGGGGGCGCTCTATAGCCGTATGTGCTGGTTCCGACGGTGGGCGAGGCCGGCGAGTCAGTAGATGAGGCTGGTGAGTCATTTAAGGATGACCCTCCGTCCCAGCTCTGCTCATGAGTATCCTCTTGAAACGTGGAATCTCCCCGGGCGACATCTCTTCTTCGCCGATGCCCAAGGACGCTATGCCAAGCAATGATTTTCGAAGATTGTGCTCCTCTTTTGCTCTTTTCTTCCGCACTCAGCTTCCTACTTTGGACAATTGACTCCTCGACTCGCGGATCCATCAACTGCAAGCCCAACGCTCCATATACAGCTCCTAGAACCCAGCCATTGATAGCCCAGAGGCCGAGCTTCTTGATTGTCGTCACCGCAATCGCCCTGAAAGGCACGGTGCCCTTTGCATACATGTTCGACAAGCCGACAAAAAACTGTCTTAGTGGCGGCATAGCCTGGCCATGCGGGGCGTTGGCCATGACCAATTTGCGGGAAATTCTTTGTTCGGTAAAATAAACATGCGCAAGACCAATCTGCCAGCCCGCTAGCAGGATCGCGCGCCGCCTATAGATCCCTCGACTATAATTTTCAACTAACCAGTCTACCTCGGGTTGGGTTAAGGGGTGGCCAAATTGCACTCTTTTGAGGTCGGCGGTAAGGGATAATTCTTCTGTGAGCGTTTTTGCCCATGATTTTTGCCCGAAAAACCCGGCGTACATGACCCAAAGACCAGGGCGCGTGATCGCGTCGGGTCGGAATCGAACATCGGGTGCGAGTATATTTATGGTGCTGAGGACGCTGTGTGCGAGTATATTTGAGTTGATAGAGTCAAGATTGCTGTATGACATGGTGAATTGACTTGCAGTGAGATGCCGGTTGTATATGCGGGGATGACGAAGAGTTGGAGTTGGAGTTGGAGTTTGTGTTGACGATCTCGGGCTTGTCACGTGCTTCCCCACACTGAATTGTGTTCTCTATCAAAAAGATGAAATCTACGGAGTATCTCAGTCCTCTAACTATGTATGACTCCGGGTGCCAACCTCAACCATGCACCACCACCGCTCAGCCGCTCACTTTCTACGAATCAGACTTAATTCCCCGGAATCTATACAGCTGCTCCCTCATCCGGCTATATTGCCCGGACGTGAAATGCGTCCGACAATCACTTTATCTTGTCAGTTGACAAAACCACAAACAAAGAGACCAGAATACACATACTCATCGGTATAATCCATGAGATTATGAATTGGGTCTAAGCCCGGCTGTCCGGGACAACTATCTTGACCGATCGGACACCCCAGTGCAGGGAGTCCCTGGGCTGGCGTATCGTCCACTCGATCACCGGGTTCGTCGCATCCGCCTTCGGAGGTGCGGAAGAGGCCTGTACCAGATACATTAGTCGGAGGCTATAGGTTAGGTAGGTAGGGTTATTAGGGCATGACATACCGGACCAATGCCCAATCGTCGTAACAAGCGCCTTCCCTGTGTTGAAACTGATATGGCTACCCCCCGGGAGATAATTATAGTCTATGACGATTCCATCGGCACGAGAGTCATTCCGATAATCCCAAGGATGCGTGACCGTCTTCAAACCGTCAGCTCAGGCTCTAAAAGGCAAGGGAATGGGAACTAACATAACCACCACCATACGACAAATCAACCCCGACAGTATAAACATTCAAGGCATCAGCCCCACCCTCGCGCAGACTGCGTTTATGCCGGTCTACCGTCTCGATGGAGTGTGCTGTCGCGTAGGACACGCCGCGGCGACGGATAGCCTGGGTTCTGAACTCTAGGTCTATTTGCCCGAAGAAGCCGTTTACTACGTTTAAGGTGTCGGTGAAGACGGTTTCCTGGTTTATTAGTCTTTTGAATGAATGGATTGGTAGAAGCGTGCGCACAGAGATGTTTCCGTTGGTGGGGAGGGTGTTGTTTTGCTCGTAGAAGACGTGCCAGATTACTGGGACTGTGTAGGCGAGGGCTATGCTCGGGGTTAGGGAGAGGACGGCGAGGAGAGGGGTGGAGATGAGCATGATGGAGGATTGAAATGAGAAGTATGAGTGAGAAAAGAAGCAAGAACAAGGATGATCATGAGATAGAAAAAAACAAATCGGAGAAAAAAAGGGGTCTGCGATTCGATTGCGGAGTCTAATCTTACTTGTCGATGCACTAATTCTTCGGGGTTCAGTGGGGCTGTTCTAAGGATAGAAGACGCCTGGGCAGGAGTATGAAATTTATCTAGAGAAATATTGCAAAAACAGCCTTACCCGCTCAATAGTTAATCATTCACTATCTTACGGAGTAGGAATATCAATCCTCTCCCTAATAAACTGCAAACTAACCTCAACAGCCTCCTCCGCAACATCCAGCCCAGGAAGAGCCGTAAACCCATGCCCAGCGCCAGGATACAGCTTCACAATACTCTCCCCGCCAGCAATACTCCATCTCGCACCCATCAAAAGATTCTCATCAACCAACAGATCCGCCGTCCCACAGATAAACAGCGCAGGGGGTAGCCCCTTCGAAGCCACCGCAAGGCCCGACAGATCCGCATAGAGCGGAGACATCAACGGATCCCGACGCTCCTCATTACTCAATCCAGGTGTATACGCCTCAATGAATTGTGCTAACGCTGGGCCATCGAGCATAAGCGGTCTGGCGAATTTGATCGAAGGCATGCTCATTGATAGGTCGTAGAGGCCGTACTCGAGAACGAGGCCTGAGAATGAGTGCGAGGGTCTTGAGCGGAGGAGGTGGAGGGCGATGTTGACGGAGAGGTTTGCGCCAGCGGATTCGCCGCCGAGGAACCGGACTGGGCCGTATTCTTCGGGGTGATCGACGAGGTACTCGGCTGTGTCGAGGCAGTCATGTAGCGGAGCTGGGTAAGGGTCTTCGGGTGCGTGACGGTATCCCACCGAGACGGCGGTTACGTGAGCTCCATTGGCGAACTTTTGGAGGGTTTTGTCGAAGCTACAGAGTTCTAGTACGTTCTCATGACTTTGGGTAGTATGGCACTCACCTCGTCTCACTCCCCAGGACGAATCCACCGCCGTGGGAATAGAGAAATACGGCCTTGCTGGGTCCGTTGTCGGGTTTGTAGACGCGGATTGGGATTTCGCGGCCGTTTTCTCGGGATGGAAGAGTTGCACTTGTCGCATTTGGAAGGTAGACTGGGGGCGGGAGTGCGATCTTGCCTTGCATGTGCATTTCACGGTATTTGGCTGCACCGACATCATACCACCGTGGGCCGCCCGTGGTGACTTTCTCAAGGAGTGTGTTCGCTTGCTTGGTCGATTCGCTGACATTCTCCGGGGCGAACTTTGAAACATCGATAGTCAAGTCGGTTTTGATGGGCATGTTGATGGTGTGATGGTGAGAGTAGATAGACTGAGGGGGGGATGGCAATAAACAATTGGACCGACCTCTATCTCGATTTATAGTTCGCATTGTTTACCAGTGAGTCACGAAGAGAAACAATTGTTAACAAACATGCCGAGAACAAGCTTAACTCAAGGCTTGGATTGGGATCTTCATTGCAAACAGTTCAAAAGTTCAATTTGGCCCCGTGGATAAGTAGACTGTGGAGATTGCAAACAGACTGAGATCGGTGCCTAAAATAGGTACACCACACCCATGCAGTAATCAGATACACACATGGCGTTATTATTGGGATAGCTTGAAGTTGTGAAGATTCCAAGACTCGAAGGGTCTGTTGCTTTGGATTGAACTTTCGGTGTTGACATAGCAAGCTATCTAAGCCTGAAGCTTATAGACAAACCAACTACCACTTCTCAACATACGGCCGAAGATCCAACTCAAACCCAAACGTCGTGCGCGGCTGTGTATGCAAATTCCAGTATGCGTCCGCAATCTGCGCCCATATTAGCATTCATCCAATTCCATTGCCCTCGAGTTCAAGTATATAATCACTTACAGCACCAGGATCCAACTTCCCATCCTCATGCTCATTCGCCCACTCCTTAGTCCGCGGGATATCGATCACCCCGTCAATGATTACATGAGAGACATGGACGCCCTTCGGCCCAAACTCACGAGCCAACGACTGCGCGAGAGCACGTAGGGCGAACTTCCCCGTTGCAAAAGCTGAGAAGTTCGCAGAACCTTTGACGCTCGCTGTTGCGCCGGTGAAGATCAGTGTCGGGGGGTGTGTGAGTCCTGTGGCCTGTTGCAGGAGAGGAAGTGTGTTCTGTGCGAAATTGAATGCTCCAAGTCTAGACAAGATAGGGTTAGTCTCCCCTGTCCTTCAACCCAACTCAAGAAAAGAGAGAGAGAAAATACCCTTGACTCCGAAACCCATTCCCAAACTCCTCCTCCGTGAGCTCAAGGAATGGTTTCCGGACGAACCCGCCCCCGGTATTAAACACCGCGGCCGCAAGAGGCGAGCCCTTGTGCTGCTTGGATATCTTCTCAAAGGCGGACTTGACGCTGCTTGAGTCTGAAAGGTCCGTGCTGATACCGAGTGCATTTCCGCCGGATGAATTGATCTCGTTTACTAGGGGGTCGTAGTTTGCTGAGTTGCGGGCGAGGACTACGACCGAGTATGCTTCGGCGAATTTCCGGGCGAGACTTGCGCCCTGAGGGGTTAGTTGGTTTTTCTTTAAGGCTGGAGAGTGTTGAGTGCTTACAGTGCCTGGACCGACTCCGGCGATAATAGCGAAGGGTTTGGTGGCCATTGTGTTGTTGAATATCGTTGATAGTGGTGAATTGTTGTAGATCTAAAGCCTGATGAGAAGCAGCTGATGGTTGTTGGAAGTTGATGGTTGAAAGTTGATGATGGACTTTTGCCTGCGGGGTAGTGACTTTATATCTTCCAATTGCGCATGCCAGCAGACGATAGTAATCATGATTTTACAATATTCCAGAGAATGTCGTTATTGATTTATAATCTCGCCGAAGGTTGAGTGATGACGATATCAACCTTGAGGGAGTGGAGCGGCCAATCGGCATATCACGTTCTTCCAGAAGGCACTTTGATGGCTCCCGTGGATCTTGAATCGCGACTTGTTTGAATAATGTAGAGTTGTTTACTGCTGGCTTGTGATGGAGTACGGAGTATGAAGCAGTTGCTGCCTTAGCAGTCAGGCAACAGCACTGACGCGAGGAAAGTAGTTTTCGAACGGTTATCAGGCGCTCGGAGAAACGGCGCGGTGGAACAGGTAAGTGAACGACAGTCCATGTACACGCGAATATTGTTGCTAGAGAGGCCCAGATGATACCCCATGATGATCGACTGGTGTTGTTAAATTGTCAGCCCTCGACCACCGTAGAATCCATGGCAGGGATGGTACAGATAGGAAAAGTAGAAAGATGATGGGATAACAGGCGTTCTTTCCCTGTGCTTCTAAAGAATGCATGATGGCCATATCAATGTCGTTCATCGCGTTTATGCAGGGATTATTGTTGGAGGATCGTAGTCCTACGCAGTAAGTTATGAGGCAGAAACTCTGATGCCTGAGGCATGCATTCTCCTATCGATAAGCTCCAGCTTTTTTCTTTTCTCCAAGTCAGATCACGCACTCTTCCACTCCTTATTATTTCCTGTACACTCTTTGACAATCCTCATTTATATCTTATTTACACTGTTACTGCTTATATTAACTATGTCGGAAGAAGAATCCCTCCTTACAAATCTCTGCGCAATCTGGTACGCACCCTATCCATCCAAACCCCCAAACACCAGATCAAACAAACGACAGTCGCTAACATCCCTTTCAAAACAGTCATATCCAACCCCCCAAGTACCGCTGTCCCCGCTGTTCAACTCGCACCTGCTCCCTCCCATGCACCCGTCGCCACAAACTCTGGTCAGAGTGCTCTGGCATCCGCGACCCAGCCGCCTACATGCGCCGCAACGAGCTCTCTAGCCATTCAGCCTTCGACAAAGACTTCAACTTTATTACAGGAATCGAGCGCCGTCTTGAGCGTGCGGAGCGCGAGGCGGAGAATCGAGGCGTTGAGGTCAATATAAAGGTGAACCAAGTCAGAGATGCGGAGGCTGTGGGTTTAGATCTGATGGAAACACATGAGGAGGTGGGAAGGAAGAGGAAGAGGCAAGGGCCTGGTAGAGAGGGGGGCTTTGTGAAAGGGGAGCTAGGTTTTTTAAACAGGGCAAAAGACGCGGGTGTGAAGGTTATACAGGCGCCGAGAGGGATGACGCGGGCGAAGGAGAATGGGTCGAAGTGGCATCAGAGGTGAGTATTATTTCGTTGGTGTTGAGTCTGTGCGCTACTGGGTGGATGGATCTCACTAACGGGTCTCATGCTTGACAGACACAAGTGCTTGCAATGGACTGTGGAATGGGCTACGTTTACAGGCGCGGACGCAGATAGGAAGAAGATGAATTCCGTGGATACGAGCACAATCGCCGAAGCATATGACCGCGCTTTTCCCCTATCAAGAGAAGAGAAGGAGCAAAGGAGACTGCGCAGCCAGACAACTACACAGGAGGACGAGCAACCGGAAACAACACACAAACCAAATGTCGAGACCGATCCGCAACCTACCACGTCGGATCCTACGAACACTGAACCAATCCAGGCAACTCAGCCAGAGCCCCAACCTGTTATACAAGTCGAAAAATCAGCATCCCATCGTAACCTCTATTTTTACCTCCTTCGCCCAAGAACCACAACGAAACAGCCCGTCCTCATCCCCATCATGCCAGATACGACACTCGCGAACGCTCTACGCGGCCGCATCGTGCTGGAATTTCCTACGATCTACGCTCTTCAGAACGCGCTCAACGAGGAGCAGCCCGACGAGACTAAATTCATGTTAGAGAAGGAGTATTTACGGACACATCCGGACCCGGAGCCGATTGTTGAAGAAACGGAGGTACAACAGCCGGTTGGGGCCGTGGATATCCCAGACGTCGACGAAGGGAAGATGATGGAGGTGTTGCAAAAGGATTTATTAGGAGTCGCGCCGGCAGGGACGTCGCAATGAAATCTAAGTTTGATTTGGATACCTGTGTAATATTTTCGTGACATACGTATAATCGCAATGGGAGTGCTGGGCATTACCTGTTACTATCAACTTAGCCAGGCGTAAAGCGATTGACCACAGAGTAAGGGCGTGACCGAAGGAAGCTAAGATACCATCTTTGGCATACGAAGTGAGAGCTCGACTCATCTGGATGTACTCTGGCTTAGTCCCGCGGAGGAAACATAGCGTCCGTGGGAAGACACCGTCCGGAGTGCAAAGCAGAGGTCGATCGCTTGACAGTCAATGCTGTGCAAAGTTAACTCTGAATCATTTGTTGCTAAATCAAAGTACGCCAATATACACCAAGATGCACCAGAAATCAAATCAAAGCCCCGAACTCCCAAGTAATGCAGCTGTAATGCCGAATGGTATCTTCTAGAAATTCAATCCAAAACACCATGCCAATGCTTGCCCGTGAAAAGACATCGAAGACGAATAAATCAGACCACAAATGTGTGTCAAAGCAGTTAGATGTGACATGCAAAGCAGAAAGAACTACTGCTGCAGTAATTGAAAAGTTCGGCACGAGCTCTGCAGCCTTCGTTGAGAGGGCGCGAGGTAACGTAGCCAAGATAGCCAAGAATACTGTCACGAAGTAGTTAATGCTCTTCCGAAACCAACGCTGATACTACATATCAGAAGCCGTTACAGAAGGCACAAGATTTGTCGGAAATGACCCGAACATGGTCATAAGTTGAATGTAGCATTCCTTCCCATCGGAAGGGCAGACATAATGTTGACGGAATAACCGTACAACAATAAACCGCCGCACCCGCAGTCGGCAAAACAGAGGTGCAGGTGGGGATACGCTTTGGCTCGGTAGTGTCATGTGTTTTGAATCGCAGTAGTCAACCCTGGGGGACAGTTCGCGCTTCAACACACCACCACATCACTGAATCACCAAGATGCGTGTTTATCAAAGGTTCGACCAAATTCGAAGTGGGGTAAAGGTTTAATCACAACAGCAGTGTGAGCAGCGGTCAAATCACTCGAGAGTTCACGTTGACACGCTATTTATACCAGAGAGAGTATCTCGACCACGTTCGAGGTGGGGTAAAAGGTTCAATCACAACAGCAGTGTGATCAGCGGTCGAATCACTCGAGAGTTCACGTCGACACGCTAGTTGTATCAGAAAGTGTATCGGGAATAGTAGGTTCATCCTGCCTTTCCACCCTTCTGGAAGAAAGAGACATGATTTCGGTTGGTACCGTGCTGACCGAGGTCGGTTCCGGTTCTTTGACAGCAGCAGCTTTGTCAGAACCATTAGAACCCGGAGGACTCATTTCCATACGTTCTGATCTGCTAGGCTTCATCTTCAGACGGCCACGTTCCATCGCTCGCAGGAGCGTGCCGACTTCCTCAGAAACTATGCCACGCAGTTTGCTCATGGTTTCGTCTGAAACCTCAGACTGCGCGTTCCAACCAAGTTTGTCGGATTCCTCCGACGTCAATGATTTTGTTTCCAATGAAGGTCCGGTGACAAGCCTATGCAAAGCGGTAGGCGAGAAGTTATTGGGGCGACGAGCCATCTTAACGGGCTTCTGCTTGGAACTTGATGCAACAGAAGCTTCCTCCTGTTGCCTCTTCGGGGGTCGCTGTAATTGGACGGGAGAGTGAGGGTTCTCTCCAACTTCGTTTCGAATCTTGTAGTAGACCAGGCCAAGAGTGGCGGCAAGTGCTTGGTGTGCAGCTTCGGGGAACAAGCGAACAGCTTCAGAGCGTGTCAGATTGGACGGGCAGTCACTCGATTCGCTGGAATCGCTGTCACTGGCGGTACCAAACATGCCATCTGTCTGGTGCATGCGACCCCAGTATTCGTAATCCCCAAGCTGGTAAAATTCGGCGAGCTGTACTAGGCGGTTCACTAGATTAAGTTAGAAGGGAACGGGGCAGATTTACTTGTCTGACTAACCACGACTGCGTTTCTGCAAGCACCAGAATCTCCACACTGTTCGGGGGAAATTTTCTGGCCAACGCAAGGAACCATCCTCTTCGTCAACGACGGGTACAGGTGTGATAGGAGCGTGAGTGGTATGGGCGAGAGAGTTGAATCGAACACGTTCGGAATGCTTCATACGTGCCTCGATCAACGAAAACCGTTCAAAAACCGAGTTCAAATGTCGTGACGTCTCGTGTTGCAAGGTGATTAAATCCGTACGAAGCAGGCTGATGCTGGAATGTAGCTTGCTGATCTCCACGCGGCAACCACAGACATCGGTTTGTAGATGAGCTAGATCGACCTGAAGCTGGTCGACGTTCTTGGATAATCGGTCAACGTCGCTGCGAAGGAAGACAGTTTCAGTGCCCGCTTGGCCCAAACTCGATTTCAACTCCAGAATCCCCGACTTCAACTGGTCAACGTCTGTCCTCAATCCGACCACGTTCAGGTCGATCCTGTTGCTGGTGGAGCGATTTGCTTCGAATTCACGACGGAGGTGTTGATCCTCCCGATTCCTTTTGTTAACATATCCGTCCTTTGTCAAAACGGTCGATCTAAGCTCCAGGAGACGAGAATCAATCGCGGACAGGCGGTCGTGAACGTGAGAAAGGGAGGATTCGGATAAAGGGGTCGAAGTCTCATGACGGAGGGATATCATAGGTGAGAGAGGCATCGATATACTAGATGTTCGAGACAAACTTCGTTCAAGAGTAGTGGTCATATTGGAGGTTGAGGAAGTGGTATGACGAAACGTTCGTCCACGGTCGATATGTCCGATGTTCGATTGATTTCGCGTATGACATGAACATGTCCTTCAACAAGAGCTTTCTAGGTCCATTTTGACAGTCAAATAGGCAGATTTGTATGGTTGAGTGTGTTTAGCGGTGCGAATTGATGTGGTGGTGATGATTGTAAGGCAGAATGGGACGGTCCTGAGATGTTGGGTTGGGTCTGGGTGCCGTCAGCGGGTGTGTGCGAGAACCTGCAAAATGCCAAGGAATGTGCGCCCCCTCCTTTCTTCACTAGCGTGGATGGTGCCACTTGGCAACAACAAATGGTCCGATACTCTGTCTTCGACTCATATTCCCTCATATTGAGGTTTGATGATACTTCATCATGGTATACGATTAATCTGCCTTGCTACTCTCTATTTTACCTATGCCCACCACCATAAAGATATAATTTGACGAAAAAGTCGTGAAGATGGTAGATCGGCTAAATTTACGCTAGTATTACAAGGGTGTGACAGTACTCTGACACGGGAAGCCATCGTCCCGAAGAGACTTAGCTCTCCTACCGAATGTCCCGAACAAGAATAGTCCCGACACCGCATCCAGCTGACCAAGGTTTCATCCAATCCAACACAGTTCCAGCCTTATCGCCACAAACGATGAGACGCTACAACGGAAAATCATTGGTCCAAATAAATATCAGATGCTCCGCTCGAGCGTCATCTTGCGTGTGCAGGCCGAGTAACAATGCATGTACTTGTCTGGTGTTTTGGTATTACACAAATCGCTATCTCGCCAGCAATGCATGGCATTTTTGGAAAGTATGAATCATGCCGATGCCATACTTATCAGATTACGCTGAATTGGCAAGACGGCGTTGCGCAAGTTGGCTAGAACCGACAAGTCGAAACCCCAGTCGCCCACCCACTGTGACATGCGACTATCTTGCTTGAAATGTGTCGCCAAATGGTCTGCACGTGCCGACCAGCTAGGTAGAAGCGCTGTACAGAAACCACATCGGCTTTGGATTTCGTTCTGGGAGGAGCGCCAGGCGCCGAGATCTTGTACTGGATACCGTGTGCAGCCATGGAACTTACGCAAGTGCTGCCATAGATAGTCCTTGCGGCTAAATGACCGTTCCGCCAGTGGTTTGGTTGCACACTCCGAAAAGTCGTGCCCCTCCCAATGTTCCTGAGTAGGAAGCGGATGCTCACAGAACCTGCATTCTGGGGATGCATGTAGGGGTTCTAGCTCGCTGAGATTCGGCGTGCAGATCCAGACATCCAGGGGAAGATGGACGCTCTTCTCATGTCTAGACCAGTCATGCTTCTTCTTGAATATTTGCACGCAAAAGGTGCATTGATAGCGGCCATATTCCGCAACACGCTTTCTCCCACCCCGTCGTCCCCCAGATGGCCGTCTGTTGTATGGTCGTGAATGTGAAGGTCCATCTCCTGACTGGTAACTCCACGCGGATAAACTGCTATCAGATGCATCTGTCCCAGCACCGAAGCTTGAGATTGATGATGCGTGAGAGGAATTTTCGAGTTCAGACGAGAGATCGGCGGAAGGGGATTCCATCTGAGTTGGCCTGGCAGAAGCATCAGAGCCTCCGGATGCAGATTCAATGGCCTCTCGGATCAAGGCCTCGGGTACCGGTTCTTCATCCGGTGGCGACGATTGCCAGCGCTCCATTGGGGTCATCAGCGCCGCGTTACTCGTTGGCATTGGAGATCCGGCACGGTATAATCGGGTTGACGATTCGGCTTGTCGTTGCTGCTTGCGGCGCCGGCGAGCATTCGCGAACCAGGTAGATATCCTCTGTTTTGAGAATCCTGTTTCATGCGTCAGGCGAACCTTGTCCTCTTCCGATGGATACGGATAGTCCTCATTTCGATAGAGCCAATCGCGTAGTACCCGGGCACCTTTTCGGACGAATTGCTTTGTTTCTTTCTTCTCTGAATCCTCTACGTCGATGCGTGTCTACTTCACCTGTTAGAGACTCCCAACCCTACTACAGTCAGACACTTACACCGTCGTTTTCTTCTTCAATCACGCCATGTAGATGCCCTGAAACGGGCGAGAGCGTCTCGAACCCCGACGGTTGGCGTTTCTCTCCTCGGCCGAAGCTGCATGGACGGAATAACCCAACACAAGTGGAACAAGAAGGTATCGGATTTGGGTTCTCGGGTGCGCGCCGCAGAATTAGGCATTGCATTCGGTGTCTGCGGCAGTGATCACAAGGCATTGGGGGGCGATAAGCCCCATCCAACCACTCGGCGACATTGTTGAATGTTGGCGGTAATATGTTGTCATCAGGCTGACTTTGGGGTAAGGCTTCACCTAGACTTGGGATGTGTTCACCTCCCAAGAGTGGAGTCGGAGCCAGTTCGTTGAAATCCAAAGAGTCAAATGTTGACCAGGATATCCGCTCTCCTTGCGTATCTCCATAATTAGTGTTTTGCGGGCTGTATAGAGCGTCCCAGTCGAAGAAGGTATCCTCTGTGGGCCATGAACTGGCTGGGGCTGCATTTACCCCACGATCATCATCTAGATAGTCCTGTAGCGAGGTTGTGTGAATAAATCGTGACAGCTCCTGATCATCCATATTTTGAGGCTTCCAAGCAGATGCGATGTATTTGACATTCAGAGAAGAGATGTCCAGAGAATCCCCACTGGTTCTTCTTTCCAGCCAAATGCGGATGACTCATCATTGCTGCCTGAATTTCTCAGGCGCCGCTCTTCCACCTGGACTACTTTCAGGACATGTTCAAATATGTATTCTATATTATTTTTAAGCTCACTCTATATATATACATATCAAGCACAAAACTTTCTGATCAACTCAGTGAAGGTTCCCTGCAGTTGCTGCAGACTCTTCACCTCAACCCACTCCTCTTTCCCGTGCAGACCGTGTCCGGAGGGGCCAAAAACGACCGATGGGATTCCAGCCTCACTCATCAAGGCAGCATCACACCAGAACGGCACACTTTGTACCGGAGGCCTATCTCCCATGGTTAATGCACAGTCAGCCAACTTGGTGATCAAAGGATGACTTGAGTCGATCTTATGGGCTGGTCGAGACAGTGTGCCCTTTGGTTCAGCGAACTCAAACTTCGGGTCTCGTTCCTTGATATCCTCCAACATCGTCCTAATATCTTCTACAAGAGACTGCTCATTTTGTCCAGGTACTGTCCGAAATTCGACCGTGACTGTGCACTTTTCGGGATAGGATGACGCCTCTTCTCCTCCCTGGATCAATCCGCAATGCAACGTTGCCGCACCGAGTACATCATCAACGGGAAGCCGTTTTTGATACTGCTCTAGAGCATAGAGGAATCGGCCAGCATGGAGAATTGCATCGATTCCTTCGATATGATTGGACCCATGGGCGGCTACGCCCAGTATGCTCACCTCGACCCATACGAATCCTTTATGTGCGTTTGCGATCACCCCCAACGTTGGTTCAGGGACGACCGCTGCATCAGCCCTCCATCCAGCTGCCAGCAAATCTTGTGTTCCCTGGGAACCATCTTCCTCGTCTGAAACAGCAGCCACAATTACATCACCGCGGAGAGGAAAGCAACTGGCTCGTGCGGTTGACATGGCCGCCAGAGCAGTTGCGAGTCCTCCTTTCATGTCCAAGCTGCCTCTGCCGAGTACGACCTGCTGGCCGTTTCTCATATCCACCGTACCAGATAGAGGCTCTTTCTCGTAGCTTGCCAGACTGACTGTGTCGACATGACCGTTGAACATCAGCGAGCTTCCGCCCCCTGTCCCTCGCAGAATGCCGACAACAGAAGGCCGTCCAGAAACAGGTTCGATCCGGTGAAATTCAAATCCGCGGTGAGCAAACCACGCCGACAGATACTCGCAGATTCGAGTCTCCCCTACACCATCTGCTACAGATAGTGTGGGGTTGGATGAGTTTATCTTCGTTAACATGCTAGTCAGCTCTACCGCATCCTCGACAGAAACGTCCAGCGGGGCCGGATAGTCGCGCGGTCCTTCCGTACTCAATAGAACTACGACAGAGTCCTTATTGAGAGACGACTGGGCCCCGCCCACTGCGGCTAGATGTCGCAACGCCGCCAAAGATGCTGCACCACAGGGTCCGGCCGGAATGGAATGTGAATTCAAGTATTCGACCGCCCAATGACTTTCATAACAGGAAACTGTGATGCTCGCATCCACAAGGCGCTGCAGGTTTGGCCAAGCCGTGGTCGAAACGGTCCCACAATCCATGCCGTCCATGATGGTTGATGTAGTCTCAATTGGTGTCAACTTCCCCTTGAGTAGGCTCTCTTGCAAGCATGCAGCGGTGTCCGGTTCGACTGCGACCACTGAAATAGGCGTTTCTCGAGACTTACAAAAGGTTGTGACGGTATTTGCTAGGCTACCCACTCCTACGGGCGTGACCATGAGTGTTGCCCGAAGATGTTCTTGCGCCAACTGGTACTCAATCTCGGCCATCATGGTCGAGTATCCCTCCACAATCCACGCTGGAACTTCTTCATATCCTTCCAAAGCAGTGTCCTGAATCAACAAACCCCCTTCTTTCTCTCCGGAAATCTTCAAGGCCTCCAAGATGGCCTGGTCATAATCCCCTTTGATGGTTACCACCTGAGCGCCCTCCTGGGTGATCCGGCCCTGAGTCGGAAGGTCCATAGACTCCGAGACAAAGATCTGAGACTCGATCCCCAGTGTGCGCGCCATAAAAGCGACAGCCCGACCATGGTTTCCTTTCGTCGCTGCAAAGAGCGTCACCGATCTTTCTTTTGCTCGCGCTGACATTTCCTCCAAGCTAACGGTCGGCGACAGGCCGAGGTAAGCCGCTACCGCTCGATAGCATCCCCATGATGCACCTAGGACCTTGAATGATGGGAGACCGAGGCGGTTACTTTCGTCTTTGACTAACACAGCGCGAACACCCAGTTCGGCCGCGAGATCGGGTAACGGGGTTAGAGGCGTGGGTTCGTAACTGATGAGTGACTGGTGGAATTTAGAGAGGCCTTCTACCTGGGGGAAACTGCACGTCTCTTCGGCCGCGGCTTGGTTGAAGTAGATTGGGCGTCGCGAAGAGGACATCGTGGTTCTCTATAGTCAGTCAGCAGTGGCAGGTTTGCGGGGGATGCAGTCAACTCAACGTACAAAGGAAAATACCAAAGGGAGAATGGAGACACTGATACGAAATGGAATAGTAGATACACTAAGTAGAGTGTTTCAGGAAATGGTTCTGAAATGAAAGACGCTTTCATGATCCGAGTATGACTGTTCAGTGACGCCTTCCAACAACATCGAATGGAGAACCCACTTCAACCACGCACAATTTTTCAGCGGATATTCTTACAATATAAGTTATCACTCATGGCTTTTCCGAGTATCATATCAAGGATTCTTGTTCTTATTGTACTCCGTGAGTGAGGTTATAGCCCTACGTAACTAAATATATGTTTCTACAATCTTGCGGGAGCTACTTCGCAATCTCACTATTTATACTAGAAGTGCCCATCGTTATTCAAGACATGAAGTCCGAACGAGTATATCATCAGGAACTTCAACTATGAAAACAAAGTAGCATTATTATATACCCACCCGCCCCAGTTGGGTGACAAAAGTTGGCACAAACGTTGAGGCCTGCAAAAGCCATTGCGGGGGAAACTTTTCCCCATACAAACTGGGCCTGGTTGCTTCTACAACACAACACAACTAATTTGACTTCTACACTGATGATGGGGTTTTACCCTCATTCCTACAGCAACGAGGAAGAGGAGAGTACCACCATCGCCCCTTCCGTGTCAATATACCTGCTTGTCTACCTAGCAAAGTACCCCCCGTACCCGACTACCGGTACTTCCTCTTCACGACTCTATCGATGAATTGCTTACCACTTTTCAGTCGTCTGTCTCCATTCCTAATCAATCCCCATTCTCTATATCTTACCAATGAAGGCCTTCACGTTTTCACTCATCCCTAGTCTTTCCTTCATCGCCCTCGCTCTCACATCACACGACCCCCCCAACATCCTCCCCAGAATCCCAGGCCACCGCCCATGCGACTGTTACCTGATCTCTGGAGATGACCCAGGCTACTTTACGAACTACAAGATCTGGGACTTCCGAAATGTACCGCTACCTTACGGCTTCCAAGATGACTTGGTCAACGAGAAACTCTGGGAAATCCAAACCGTCCCCCTCTCCCGATCGCCCTTCAACACCGAATGGCAAGCTCAGACCTGGCGCCGCGATAAAACGATAGACAGCGTAATACCAATGGTCAATCTAGACGAGAACGCATTCTTTGCTCGACACCCTTACTTGGCCGGTGTGAGCCAATTCGTCCTCCGTACCACGCGTTTTTCTAAACACTCCTCAACCGCCGAGATCGAAAGTGCACAGGGGGACTTCCATCATTGCTCAATGCGTGTGCGTATGCGTCTTATGTCCAAGGCGGCTATTTCACGGGCTCCTGGGGCTGTCCGACCGGATGTCAATACGGTCCCTCGAGGCGCCTGTGCGGGAATCTTCACGTATCGTTCAGCTACCTGCGAGTCTGATCTTGAATTCCTGACCTCGGATTCCGAAAATACTATACACTACGCCAACCAGCCAGACTATGACGTTGTCAAAGATATTATCATCCCCGGTGCCAGTCAGGTGGTGTCGACTGTCCCGACGCCGTGGTCCTCATGGGTGACGCATCGCATGGACTGGTTCCCGAACATCACGCGGTGGTACGCCGATAGCCAGCTACAAGCGAGCATATCCAAGAGTGTTCCGGATAGACCAAGTATCCTTGCCTTGAATCTGTGGAGTGATGGTGGCATATGGACCGGGGATTTGGCCGTCGACGAGAGTGTGTACATGGGAATTGAATGGATCGAGATTGCGTACAACACTTCGACTGCCGGCGTAACACCTAATGAACCTAACCAGAGGCATCGAAATCGACCGTCAGAGAGGGAGCAAAGGGGACTCAAGCACAAAAGGCAGGTTAGTGGCGACGAGGCGAGGAGGGCTGCGAGATGTGACAGACCGTGCTACTTGGATAAGATGCAGTATTATTGATACTCTCAATCATCATTATCTACAAATGAATACGTTCCATGGTTTCATATGCGAAGCTTGTAGTGTGTATAATCTGGTAATTGATTCTCATTGGGAGGTACTGAGTACCAACCGTAGTTGCAGCCCCTGGCCTGCGAATATTGGAATTGCAGAATCCGTTAATGTACATGTGGCTGCAGGCCAGGAGCTGTGATCTAAATACAAGTATGCAACGAGGCAAGTCGCTGGGGTATCAAGGAGAAGAGAAAAAACATCGCTAATCGGAAGGCCGAAGCCACGGAATATGCAGCCCCTGGCCTGTAGGGTGGTGAAGTCGGGTAGTTGTACATGTGAGTTTGCAGGCCAGGGGTAAGATCAATAGAAGTACATGCAAACAGCCAAATCGAAAGCCCCTAAGGGCGGCGGGGAGACGGGAAGTCACCGGGGTATCTTGTTGAAGAAAAAAAAGAAGATTTCGCATGTCGGGAGGCCGAAGCCGCGATTCGTACAGCCCCTGGCCTGTGGCATGGTGGTATCGACCGGTTGTGGTGTATAAGTATGGGCAGGCCAGGGGCTGTGGATGGAGGAAAAAGGACAAGCAAACATAAAAAACAGCCCCTGGCCTGCAGAGTCGTTTATGCGATGGTGCAAATGTTTTTGCAGGCCAGGGGCTGTACATGAGATGAAAAACCACAACGCTCATCGGGGTATCGTAAACAAAAAACCAAAACGCCGCGCTGATGCATCCCAAAAAAAACGGAGTCGCTAAAAATACGTCGTGTTGTATCGTGTCATTTCGTTTTGATACGTTATTTCGTATATTGTGTACATATTTATGTACGTGGCCGAACCGATGAACGGGCGCGGCGATGCCGATGTCGATGCCGCGATTGCCCTAGAGTATTGCGGGCAGGCTCGAGGGGGGCCCTAGTGGCCTAAAGGGCGCCGCCACCCTCGGGGGTGGCGGGATCGAAGTCCCCCTCGAGCCCTCCGTTCATCAGTTCGGCCACGATCTTCTTTCGCAGCAGAGGGGTGTTTTTTGCGCCGTAGGCGCTTCGCGGAGAAGCGCCTACGGCGACAGCCTTGGCTGTCGTGAGAAGGAAAACGCCGCAATCGCTGCCATTGTCTTGCTGAGGTGACTTGGAGGGCAGGATCTTCCACTCCGTATCCACGTATAGTGGGCCAAGTTCGCCGCGAAGCCAATTCTTGACGGCCTCCACATGGCTGTGTGAAAGGCTACCGAGCGAGTCAAAGTGTTCGATCGTCCGCGCAGAAGGTTTGACAACAATCAAGGTCCAGTGAGCGCGGTTGTGGACCGGAATGAAGACTGTATCAAGTTTCAGAAGTGCATCGCCCCCAATCTTAGCACGACCAGCCCAGCGACGGACAGACTCATAGCCTTTATCCCGTAGATTTGAAAAAAAGAATGAATTGAACGCGTGGAAACGTGGCTTGTCGTTGCGTCCGGCGTTACCTGAAGAACGGCGTTTATAGTCAATAATACGAGCAAGATACGCGTTGATGACCTCGTCATTCAACCAAGCCCCAGGGGTGAAACACGAGGCAAGGTCTCTTTTCGTCAAAGGATCACCAGATAGCGTGGTGGCAACCTTCTTGTGATCGGGTAGACCCATCATATCCTTCACACGAGTTTCCCATTCTGCTGACAAAGGGCGGACAGCTACACCTTCATCACGAATCCTTGCGGCATTCCGTTCCTCCTCGATTTTTCTCCATGCGGGAGCGTAGATCGACTCTGTTCGGCCCGGTGGCAGAGGCCTCTGGGTCGGGTAGAAGAGGCTGACAGCAGAGACAGGTCTTCCAAGTAGAAACTCCGGTGGCTCATTCCACGGATCCACCGAGGGTTCGTCCTGGTACGGCTCGATGTCGAAAGGCTCGAATTCGTCGTCCGAATCCACCTCGCTGACATCATCAGGTAGTTGTTCGCTTATTCCGATCGGATGGCTGGTCTTCTTGAGCGCGGAGCGAACATACACGGCAAGCTCTGGGCTGGACGGGTCGGAACGGGTTGCAGGCCCGGTCTCTAGAGGCGATTGAAATCGAACTTTAGGCTTGGGCTTCGCTGGAACCGGAGTTTCGTTGACAGGTGCGGTTGGAACGAATGTTGAAGTGTTTGAAACTGAATCATTTGACATTGAATTTTTTTGAACTGGATTTTTTGAATTGCTTGAAATTGGAGTTCTTGCAGTTCTTGCGGTATGCAGAGCAAGGATCTCCTCGAAATCGCCCGTACGAAGCCCTATGGCGAGAGCACGCTCAAGATTGCCGCGTTCACGATCCCGAATTCTCGGGCGCGTCAGGCGATGTTTGAGCTGGAGACTTATAGTATCAAGCTTCGGAGCTTTTCGAACGCCCGAATCTTTCTGGACACCTAACAATGATTTTTTTTGCTTTGAAGTTTTGGTTTTCGAGCCCCGAAGACTCGGAGATCCTCCGCGACTATCACGTGACGCGGCGGCAGGTTCTCCCGCCTCCACAGTCGGCTTGATTCCTTCGGACATGGAAATGGAACCTATTGTGGGCGAAAACGGGGTGTCAAAAGAGATTGTTGGAAACGGGAATTCCTCGTTGACGGGAAGTCCTCTGTCTTTCCGCCACTCGATCGCCCTGATGCGCCGTCGCTGTTCCTCTGGCATGTATCTGATGTTCGCCCGGACTGGAGAATATCTTCTGGTTGGGGAAGAGCCACGTGCTCGGTGACGATTTGCAAGGAAGGCAAGCGCCCGTTGCTTCACAGTTCCAGCAAGAGCTACTACACCCCGGTACGCGTTTGCGACGGTTTGCGCTATACCGCGACGTAACATGTATGCCCTTTGAACAGGGCGGTGCAAGGAAGTCGGTAAAACGGGGGCTCGCTCATGGATGGTCATGTTTGACGGGTCAGCCTCCGCTGTGGCAGTGATGTGCGGTAAGCTTGATTCAGAAGAGTTAACAGATGGTGCAGAAAGTAGTGCACCTGACATCATAGCCTCGTTTCGTTTCTCGTCGTGAGGCTCGGAAACAAGTTTGCGTGGTGTCGACCCAGGGGTCATTGGCCAGCAACCCGGCATATCGCCAGCGCCTGGAGTGTTGATGTGCACGTTGTCTGTATTAGACACGGGTGTGGGTGTTGCCGATCTTCCGGTGGGAGTGCTCAAGCCGTGAAGGCTGAGACGGCGATACTTCAAGAATGATTCACGACGGGGCTCTGCAGATGGAGCATCGGGTGTGTTTATCTGCACCTCCTTATTATGCACTTCATTCTGGTTCTGTGCTTCATCATCATCGATAGAGCGCTTGCGAGTAAGAGATGATTGGGTGGTGGAGATGGATGTTGATGAGTCGAAACTGTTCACTTTGCTCGACTTTTGAGTTTCGAAGCTGCTGAAAGACGAACCACGACTGGTACTGAGAATCGAAGGTCTGGCCCCTTGCGCTTCGGTGTTATGCAAATTGCTGGGTGTGAGCTTGTAGCTCGAGCTGGGGCGAGGTTTAAAGCTGCCGAAAGAAGAACCACGATTGGTCTTCCCACTGAGATTCGAAAGTCTGGTCCCTTGCGCTTCGGTGTTATGCGAATTGCTGGAATTGAGCTTGTAGCTCGAGCGCTCAAAGTTGCTGAAAGCGGAACCACGGCTTGTCTTCCCATTCAGATATGAAGGTCCAGTTCCTTGCGCCTCGGTGTTATAGAAATTTCCGGAATTGAGCTTGTAGCTCGAGCGTTCAAAGTCGGTGAAAGCGGAACCACGGGTGGTCTCCCCATTGAGCCTGAGGCCAGACCTGTTGCGAGGTTGGAAAGTGAGGAATTTGGGGCCGTTGAGGTTCGGGTGGAGGGCGGGGAGTATCTTGAGTGTCTCAGGCGATGGGCGAAGGGGCGGAAGGAGAGCAGGGTCGACAGAACCCATAGCTTGGTCAAAAGCCCCAACCATCTGCCTCTTAGAACGAGGTGGAGTGCTAAGCTCCATGGGATCATCAAAGATTCCCTGAGTGCCTTGACGCGACTCATATGGGCTTGCGTCCTCCATGACGATGTCCTCCAGCTCAGGTTGCTGGAAAGTAGAGAAATCCATGACGCGCTTCGATTGTCGAAGTCGGTATCGGATTAAGTTCGAGAAGTTGAGAAGTTGAAAGGGATTCGAGGTGTGGTGATGCGTCGCAACAACGGCGAAATAGCAACACAAGAGCTTTGAAAGCTATTAGAGGCACGATAAAAGCGGCGTAAGAAAGTAGGATACAAGCAGTGATTATGAAACTTTATTGCATAGAAACAAATCGCAAAAATCGCGGGGATATGCTAGCTGTGCATGAGAATTTGAGTTTCACTTGCAGGGTTGTGGAGGGGAAAAAGAGGGAAATGAAGAGGAAGTGTTATGAGGTTGAGCAGAGGATGAAAGAAGGAACGACGCTCGACCATGGACTGTGGCTCAAAACGGGAAGGCGCGATCTGGTGGCCCTAGTCCGTATTTGGTAGTCACGTTGCCAAGGCAGCCTGTGGGAAGGAACGATCCCTGCTCGCCCGACCATGGACTGAGCCTCAAAGCGGGAAGGCGCGAACTAGGAACAATGATGATCGTCAACGTCTGTACATATTGAATCTGTGCTGCCAAACTACAACTAATATCTGACAAAATTGGTCAATAGCCAATGTATATACAACTCTACATGTACAATGGCTTGGAGGTCCAGCCGGCTGAACCAGAATCGAGTGCATCTTCCTCAACTAGGCCCAAGGCCTAATCTCTCGAATAGAACTCCTGCCCCATCAATGACAATCCAGGCAATACCTAAAGCGTAAAGTGTCAGTATGTTACTGGAAAGCCATGCATTTACAGAAAAAAACCACTCACCTGAATAAACAACTAACTTCGTTATCACTTCAACGTCATATCGTACACGGGGAGGCTTGATTTGGGCAAACAAGTCTTCCTCGTCGCGCTCATCTGAGATAAATTCCGGAAATGGTTCCAGGCCCGGGGACTGAGAACGGCGGTTATCAATGGCGGTCGTGCCCGTTCCCATCATGTGCTCGTATTCATCCAGCCTGGTCGGCTTCCGTGATAGCTTGGGCAGAGCTGTCGCGGAAGTCGATGCGTCATCGCCGGTAGCATCAATAGCAGGGGATCCCCGATACGGACTAGAAAGACTATCCTGTCTGCGCTTCTCACGGTATGCCAAGGTCTCGTAAGCGTCGGCTTCTGATTGCGGGCCAATTGAGACCGCGCGTTGCCTCGGATGGCGTATATTAGCGACAATGGACGGGATATCGGAGAAGCTCGGAAGCACTTCATGATCTTTCAGTTGTGTAGGAACCGTTTTGTATTGTCTTTGAGGAGATTAGCTAATCGTATCTGCAAGTTCAACAGGGGCACTCACGAAGCATTAGTGAAGAAACGGCGAGGGAGAATCAAACCAAGCTTCTCTAGCCCACGGAACACCGGGGGTAGAACCCGCAACAGGGTCGGTTTCATAGCTTCCCTCCATGCAAAGAGTAGCAGAACTCCGATGACGAAACGGAGACTCATCCTCATCCAGCCAATGCTCTCATAGTCAGAACGCGGAAGGGTCGCAGGATGAGGGTTGTCCCAGGTAGCATTGGCCCTCGCCAAGCTCCAGTATGCCACCTGTGCGCCGATCATTACCCCCGCGAAAGCCACACTGTCGTCGAAGCAAGGACAATCGTCTGCGGGTTCGGGATGTATACGGACAAGGGCCAGGATGGTGATGACCACGAGTGTAACCTGCTTGCCGGTACCAGACGTGGCGTACTGGTCTATCGCGGTCTGGAAGCTGTAATGCACAACCGCCAACAGAACACCCAAGGCAGATCCAATGACGACATCGAAAAATCCATGCATACCACAGTATAGGCGACCCAAAATGATGGACGTAACATACATATATGTTATGCTCTGCAGAAAGAGGTTCAAGCTGTCGCCTAGGGCCGAATCGGGGGAATTCAACAGGTAAAGGGCGTAGACCGCGACTGAAACAGCATTGGTCGAGTGTGTTGACGGGAAACCATATTCCAGTGCTGCGGATCCAGACATTGTGATTCTTTGTAGTGGAGGGGACAGCGGTCGTGGGAGGCAGAGCAGATCTTTGATGAAACCGCTGAAGAAAACGCCGGAAGCGAGTATATGCACCATCCTATTCCAAAACTCCACCATTAGCCAGAGAATAACTGTGCGATAGGCGCGTTGACCCGTCTATCGCCGAGGTGCACACGATGTCCATTTACCTACCCGCGTCCTAAGCTTGGAAATCCGCTCCAGAACAGAATTGGCAGGAAGACCATAAAAAAGGTATGGGTTCCAAGATTGGCAGTGAAAGCGAAGTATGAGTCCAACGTCGGTGTGCGAAGCTTTTCCTGGCACCAAGCGAGGTAGGGGGTCTCAAATCGTATCAACGGAAGAAGCTTCTGTCGCGGCAGATAACGCCAGGAGGGGAGTTGATTCTGATCTTAAGGAAAGAGGTGAGTTTCGATTTCTTTATAGCGAGGAAAGGCGATATGCGTACAATGATTCAAGCTCCTTAAGCCAGCGTCCGGCTGGCCCTCCACTCCTTGACCCATGCTTGCGATTGTGATTCAATTCAAGGCAACGCGCGACAGTAGGTCTCCCCATGAATTTTCTGAGGCATACCCTTGCGGAGAAAACACAAAGTCACCACAGTCTGGAGAGCGAGTAGCTGCGAGAAATAAGCGACGGCAATTGTTCAGAGAGAGAGCGCGACGGAGATACTTGATGTCCGCGGCGTTGAACAGGCTTACTGTACTCCTTGGCACTCCGAGGTTGTTCAGCCTGTGCGCTTACTCATCCATCGCTTTCATGTCGTTGCAGCGATAGAGAGTACAGCGATAGATACTCGGCCACGTCAGTGTCTTCAGTAGCAGTACTCTTGCGAGTACGAAGTACGACACGACTGTGTGTCTTTTTCCTACTCTGCAGTATTTGATGCCGAAGTCGTGGCTGTGCTAGCCGCGGAGTTATACGATGCACCCCTACTCCGAGAATGCTCTGGCACGTGGTTGGCCTGCTGTGTTTCTAACTATATATGTTGTACCTGATTTACTACATGGAACCAGATACACAGTTTTCTTAAATGTTAGTTTGGTCGAAGCGATGTTTTGATCGAGAATTGGAGAGTGTTCACCTAGTATCAGGTGGGTACCGCTGTGGTGGATATATATTTTGAACCTGGATGGTAGCACTACGTACATAGTGCCCTACAGATGTATCCGTAAGATCCAAGCAAATGCGCCCTGTAATGCCGTAGGGAATTGCTCGCCGATCTAAAGATCGTTCCTTGCAGAATGGTTTATTCTACGCAAAGACGATAACATTCGATGATCAACAAGGCAGAGATCGATTGAACTCCCGGGCAACATCTGGCTAGACAACGGTTGGCGGGCAAAACAAGAAAAGGAACTTGATTGAGGCGGCAGGTTCAATTAAGTTTTCCTTGCCGAGAAGCTTGGATTGGCTGCATCCAGATCGGTAAGAGGCACGGACGACCTTGGACTCGATTTCATGATAAAAGGTGGCAAATTAGATCATGGGCGCCGCTTCCGCACGGGCGAGACGCATGGATTGGGGTTAACGACGCGTTTCACGACCACAATGCGAGCCAACCAAGAAACAAATTGGATAGAACTTGCTAAAAATAAGTGGACGAGGAGGGGTCAGACCTTCTCAAGTTGAATGTGAATGGAGCATGGAGAGGGAAGCTGACAGCTGAAGCATAGGCAGTGCGTCATTATTGGATCCGCCGTGTTGCCATGGCAGCTTGTGGACGGGTAAACATGGAGCTATCTGGGTTTCAGGTCAGCCTCACTCATTATTGTCAATGTCCCATAGACTAGTCGTCGAGAACCCTTTGCTTCTTTCTTCCTCATTACAGATTCATCTTTGGACATCTATCTTGACCACTCTTCGACGTTATTTCCCCTGTCCCCAATCGATACATCACGAATCCAGCTCGAACGTGCCCTCTGTGGAGCCTCGGACATTAGTTCCCATCGTGCTGTCGCCGGCAACTTGACGAATCCATTTGCTGAGTCGCACATTCCGCGGTTCTATCATGTCGGGGCCGATGTATGACGACCAACATTATGCGACTTCGCGCCGCCATTCTCTTGTCACGCCGCCACCCTCAATGACGCCACGACAAAGCCGAATGCGCAGCCAAAGCGTCCGGGTTAGCAACGGCACAGTCAGTACAGACACTAGCATGTCTAGTGGGAGGGTATCGGAAGCGACGAATATCACGCAGCCCCCGGCATATTCGAAAAAATTTGTGGTGGTGGGTGACGGAGGATGTGGAAAGACGTGTTTGTTGATTAGTTACTCTCAAGGCTATTTCCCAGAGGTCAGTGTGATCTGCGTGTCTTAGAAAGAATTGTACTCTGACGATGCGTTTAGAAATACGTCCCAACAGTATTCGAAAATTATATTACGCAAACCATCCATCGACGATCCGGGAAGACAGTGGAGTTGGCGCTTTGGGATACTGCTGGCCAGGAAGAATACGACCGACTACGCCCACTTTCCTACCCCGAGACCGACCTTTTGTTTGTTTGCTTTGCTATTGATTGCCCTGCGTCTCTTGAAAACGTCGTGGATAAGGTTGGTCGAAATTCCACTGTGACTGGATATATCTAACAACCGACAGTGGTACCCCGAGGTTCTGCATTTCTGCCCTACGACTCCGATTATTCTCGTTGGGCTGAAGTCAGATTTGCGCAACAAGCGCACGTGTATCGAGCTTCTGAAAACACAAGGCTTGACGCCTGTAACGCCGGAGCATGGTGAGACGGTGGCCCGTAGGATGAATGCATCCTACGTCGAGTGCAGCAGCAAAGAAATGCGCGGCGTGGACTCTGTCTTTCAGTTAGCGGTAGATACCGTGGTATCTCAGGAGGAGGAAAGTTGGAAACCTCGTCCACAGACTAGCAAAGGCAGCAAACCGAACAGCGGCGGCGGCGCAGTCGGCGGTGGTAGGAAGGTCAAGAAACGCAGTTGCAAGATATTGTGAAGCAACCACGGTTCGATTTCGGCTTCTCCGTGCTGCCCGTAGACGGCGGCTTTTGGACGTTTCTATGTTCAATGCAAAGCCTGGTTGCTTTGAATTCTTTTCTAGCTATACTTTGTCTCGACCTGTTGTTAGCGCAGTTGGATAGATGTCCCAGCATGCTGCGTTCATGCTTCTTATGATTCCCTCCAAAGCTCTGGATATGCCCACCAGAGATTGGGAAAGGCGGTGTTTTGATGATTTTTATTTATGTTTCGATATTACCTTGACGACCAACTCGATAACCTTCTCCTTCACTTCGACCCCTGTACTGTTTCCCTTTCAGTGTTATATTTTGGCGATCCCCCATTTTTGAATTGTCCTGTTTATTTGCGATGTCTGCCATGATCCTGGTCGAAGGTCACTCCTTAGCATGCATGGTATAGGTGTTTTTTTGGCGCATACGGTACCCCTGTAATTCGAGCAATGAACCTTACTATTCGAAGCTTATCTATTACCAAAATAATATAGAGAACGATAAACGATGGAAATTTGTCTATGTACAAGATAGAATGTAAGAGTATAACGTAAAACAAAAGGAAAACTTCAAAAAGAGCCATCATCATTCCACATCCCACGTAAACTCACTGCTAGTGCTCATGCATTTCACTCTGACCCTCGTCGCGATGCTCATCTTTCGGTTTGCCACTGCTCTCCTCGGGCTCCTCCGGTCGGCCCATGAAGTTCTCAAATTGTGACCAGAGGGCCTCGACAGAGCCAAACTCATTGCCAACCTGTTTAGCACGTCAGTGGTGGGTTTCTGAAGAAGGAAACCGCACGGATAACTTACGGCAATGATGCTCTCTAGATTTCGATTCAGCCGGTTCATGTTTTGAAGGACTTGCTCCATTCCCTGGTGACTACATTAGCATTTCTGAAGCAAGCAATGGAAATATTATCCGGAAGACATTGTAGATCTACTCACAACAGCGATCTCCCTGACTAGTTCCTCGCGCTGCTGTTCGAAGACAGTGGGAGAGGCGGACCTCGTTTTCGTTCTTGGTGTTGACATTGTGTTTTTCACCACCCTTGCTAATATGCGGCTTGAATGTCTTATCCGCGAATTGCCTGTAATGGCTTGGATTTTCAATTAATTGCCTTGTCCTGAGTGGACGGTTGCTGGACGTGTCGTGGAGTGATTGTTTCTGTGGCTGGTGCGGGGCTGATATCCGGTTTCCTGAAATGGTTTAGTGGCTGAAGAACTGGCCCAAGCCTCTCACACCGCCTGCTTGTTCCTTTCCGGTTCCAGCCCAGGTTTCGACTTTCAAGGTTCTTTTTGGAGCTCTATCGTCTATCTTTGCCTTAGAAGTTGACGAGTATTGTGAGACTGCTTCATCTATGATTGCCCTTACATTATGCTCACGACCTACAGAGTAAAGTCTGGACGAACGATCGCCTAGGAGGCTTGATTTTTGACTCATAACTGAAGAGTCAAGACCGTCGGCAGTGGGCACGAACGAACTGAAGATCTTCCTTGGGTCTCAGCTTTCATTGCGGGGAAGAGCGAACCGACGAACCTGAAGGATTGAAGGGCTTAGATTGCTAGAGCCTAGGGGCCAACCAAAACACCACTTCGAGTTCTCCCACCTGACCCATCCTTCCTACTCCGGAGGACGATGCTCGCATCCTTGTGATTGAGAAAATTCCGACGAGATCCCAGTTATCCAGTCCACCCTCGAGGATATTAATCATAACCTTGTTATCGAGTAGGCCATACTTGTTATCCACCGCATGCTCAGAGAGCTTCCGCACTACGCGGCAGTTGAAATTTGACCGCCATCTACCAGAGATGAACGACGAATCGCAGGCTGAAGAACGTTGAACATGATCTCCATTTTCCAAAGTTTTTCGAGAATCGAATTCGAGACGCTGACATTGGACGGAGCAGAAGTGCGGGACCTGCCGATCACTTAATCTTGAACTCTGGCGGTTTCTCTCTGGGCCCAACAACTTTTCTGCTATCGACTCCACAACCCAAGGGGCCCCGGCTAGCACACGCATACGCAGATTCAGACGCACGAGATAGGGGTCGACCGTTGATGGGATATTCTCCGGGCTTCTCCCATTTGCGATACCCCCCTGTTGAACGATGTCTGGTTTTTCGTCTCGCGAACCCCTAGGTTTCGGCGCATTGGATCATCGTTCAATGGGAGGGTTGAATCCTTCCGCATGCAAGTAATGTGATCGATGAATCGGAAGCGGGAGGTTGATTCCCACATGCTGCACCAGTATTGTGCGACATGGTTGCCCTTGATGGTGTGTTGACTGCATGAAGACTGCAGCGAGGTAACACGAATTGACACTGTGTCGCACAGGCAAGACATCCTTGCACCTCTACGTTGAATGTGTACTTCTGAGTAGATTATATGGCAAGCCCACAAGGGCCTTGTGGTGATGGAATCAATTTGAACTATACACGAAACGGATCGGTACAGGTAAGTAAGATACATCAAGAATGACAGATACACAGTTTACGCAATACAAGTCTGGACAGGGGTATCAAAGGAACGGTAAGCAGAATTGTCATCTGGCAAGGGCTGCAAGCCTCCTAGCTGTCTTCATAATCATTCATCGTGATTCGTTGCCATGGTAGTCTGCCATGGCAGTATGATCGTCGCTCAGTCAAAGAAGACGTCAATGTATTCCGCGAAATGAGATAGAAGCGAGTTATCAGAACCGTAGCGAAGCGACTTTTGTTGGGTTTGTTGGTTTATTTGTCCCAGCAAATAAACGTCCATGGCGGCTAAACGGGTCGCTTCGCGCCGACGAGGATATGGCTTAGACGCTTCCATCGTTGAGAAGGTGAGTTCGGCGACGCACGGTCTACTCGACTACTGTCGAGGCTGGTCTTGGAGGAGTTGTGTGGCGAGGAAGCAGGTCTGCTGACGAGAGCCTCATGGTCGGCTAAGACGTCTTCGAGGCGCACGTCTGAGTCAGAGATGCGAGGGTGGGCATCTTTGAAGTCGAGAATTTCGACGAATCTGGAGGGCATATCGCGCATGGTCTTGCGAAGATTGTGGATTGGATGTGAATTGCATGAACCGCGGACGGTATAGGAGTCATAAACTCATCGGGGTAAGGATCACGAGGCGAATGGTAGACTCGAGGAGGGAGGAGTAGTAAGAGTAAGCGAACGAGTGTGGCCGGATATACGGAGTAAAGGCCAGATATATAGAGAGTCTGGTAACAAGAGCAAAGATGAAAAGACAAAAGGGTGTGAGGAGGGCTCCTTGTTTAATATCAAACCTTAGGAGGGTCAAGAGGAAAGATTGGCAAAGGTGGAGAGCAGGAGCGAAGCGCTTTGGAGACAAAGAGGGAAAGATATTGGTCGATAAAGGGCTGGACTGCAGTAGCGTCAAGCATAGTCGAGTTTCGGTAATGATGTCTGTGGCGGTTCTATCGAGTAACCTGTGATAAATAGATGAATTCTGAATTCTGATCAAACAATGGCTGTCACAGCCACAGCCACCTCGCTGACTCCAGTCTCGGCATTCATGATGTCGAGGAAGAGGCAGAAAGAGGGGGGATCAGGTGTAGAATTGCATGGTGGCGCTGGACAGGTGAGCTTTGCCTCAAAACAGTTGGACTGTGCTTGTGGTTCGTGAAGATCGCCAAATCCTTGAGGAAAGCAATCAATAATCCTCCAATAACCATCGCAGGTCCTTGAGATAATTACTACCAGCCAAGGCTCAACTGCTCGCCATCCGGAGTGCTTCGGGATGGAATAGAGTGTCGGAAATGGCCTCATTCTATTCTTCTCTATAGTAAACAGCAAACAGCAAACAGCCTATCGCCAACTTTCAAGATGATGATCGCCGCCCACCAACGACGACGTTTTTCGCCTCATGCGCAACACCAGAACGCGTAACCACGCTTTATTCTCATTACGAAGCTGGTGTCATGAGATGAGATAACGGTCCTTGAACCTGAAGTTTACTCCGCCATACTCCGTACCACCTTTTCCAACACCTCGGGCATCAAATCTTGGTTCTTGTCCGAAGACCGAAATGACCCTTTCCACGTGTTTCCTAATTATATCTTCTCATCCATCGTGGAGGTTGTCTGCAACTGGCGAGATCAAAACAAAGATATCGATCTGTCCAGTAACATACGGCATAAAGGTATCGAGGCGAACCCGCTGCATCCGGCATTGAGTCTCGTATCCAACCATACCCCGTGATCGCGCTCAGATCGTGGAGGAGATCATCAGCACGGTTAAACGTTAGCGACGAAATTTGGAGATGAAGATTCAATAATTCGAAACTCTAAGTCCCTGAGAATAGACTATCTTCTCAAACGACTTTCTAGACGCTTTTTGGGATCTGCGATCCATGAAACGAGCCGAGCAGGTACCGTCCACGGATTCTCGGGGAACCCCGCGTTTATCTCAGGGACCGAACTTGGTCCCCACAACCAGAGAAGTAATACCTTCCACGGAGTAAATCAAGAAACTACGTTGAGTCTTGCGTCAAGGGCTGCAAAGTAGACATGGAGTCAAGTCAGAGGAGGTAAAACGAGAAGAGAAGGAAAGATCAAATCCAAGAACGCGAATTAGTAAGCATCAAAACATGACTGCATAGAAAGCATTAGCATGGTAACCGACCCCTACGTAAATCCTTCGGAGTCGACGTCTTACGTCGACCCCCGCAGCTACCCGGGCAAGTCAGCTACCCGGGCAAGTAGTTTCAACAACACGATTCAAATGACATTATCTCAATGAATATTAAAGCGATTGAATCCTAAATACATGCAAATTAAAGATCTATTCCGTAGCTATCTTCCGACTTATTCGTTGCTTCTTTAAAATGATTCCACGTCGAATACACTCGTCTCCAATTTCTCTCACGCAACGCCGATACTTAATCTTGAATTTTTTCAAATCCTTTTTTATATTAATGTCGACCTTAATTTGCTTTATTTTAGCAAGTTCGATACTAGAGACAGTACCTCCTGTCTGTACATGTTGTTTAGAGGCTATCGCACGTATCGATCGCGCCCGGGTCTCCTGCGTAAGCTTATCGACTTGATCTCGAAGAATCATGTTTTTAGAGGCTATCGAGAGGGCCCCTTTCTTGATCTTTTCTATATAATTAGACCATAGATTAGACCTTACTATTGTATAAGGAAGGACCATAAGCGCCTGCTCGAATTGCCTAGTAGTTATAGGTGTTTTAAGCAGCTCGAATTAGTTAGTAGGATAGATCAAATCGCTGGCAGGTGGCTCCGGGGTCGATGGCCTTATTTCAGGTATTAAATCCACCACGATTAATGGATTAAAAGGAACTATTCCGGTCGCTCTGAAGCTATGCTGTATAGTCATTTCCTTAAAGGTATTCTTACAAATTATTAACAAAGCGTGGAGGAATTCGATCTTATTAAAATTCAAGCAACCCAGGTACGTAGCGTCTGCCACCGCGTTTGAATAGTACTGCTTGTAGACGTGGAAAATACCAATATCAAGTGGTTAAATTAGATAGCTTGAATAAGGAAGTAAAAAGAATAGCTCTATACCATGAGTCTCGCAAAACCGCATGAATTCATAGGTTAAATATAATCCGTAGCTATCTATTAGAAGAACAGTCTTTTTCCCTCTTTATAACTTATATATATCGCGCCAGAAGTATTAAATCCATGTAAAGGCAAGCGTATTATTAATATAGCCACTTTCTAAGCAGGTAATATAGTACCCTCCATGGATTTCGGTATTATTAAACCACCCCTCTAGGATGCATTTCGCTCTGATAATAATTATTAGAGGCGCTGATTTACTAGCTGAATTAATAGCCTCTATAACTATCACGTAGTCTCTATTCGTAGATAGACTAAGGTAAGGCTTCTTAGGATCTATATCTCGAGTTATAATAAATTAATCCTTCGCTATACTAATCCAGAAGCTAGTTTCGTCTATATTCCAAATATCTTTATCAGGTACCCCTTCTAGGATCTTTTCAAGCTGGGAATACCAGTCTATTAGTAGCTCATGGTTCTCGGCTTTGCGGCGATCGAGTTCTATAGCTCTTCCTCTTTGTTTTCAATATTCAGGATATTATTTAAGCCACCGATTAACCCAATTAGGTCCGACAGTAGGAGGTGGGTTAGAAAAACTAGTCGATTCCATATAGCTATCTCTAAGGATCGAATTAGCAGCGTTTTCGATTATTCTGTCGGTAGGTTTTAATATAATACTTTCTATATAATCAATGTAATGACACAGTACGTTATTTTGAATCGGAGATAGCTTTTTATTAGTAAGGGGTTGACTTTTTAATAAACCCCTCCCTTTCTAACACGCATCAAGGGTCGACCTTGGAACCTTGAATTCTCGTGTAGTCTGCGATATTTTGGGATTTTCTTAACTATTTAGCGCGGCGATAGCTTCGCAGATTCGATTCTCTTTATCAGGATTGAATTTAGGCATGTTGGTGGTTGAATAATTACGCGTTGAAGTTAATGGGATGATTTACGAGGAATTTTTGAAGTTTGCTCGGGTAGCTGACTTGCCCGGGTAGCTACGGGGGTCGACGTAAGACGTCGACTCCGAAGGATTTACGTAGGGGTCGGTTACTCCAATGAACAGCAAAAGAAGGTCGATTGGGATTACTCTCATCAACCAGCAATGCAGCATGGAGAGAAAGACAATCATTTAAGAACTATCTAGTCCAATCACGCGGGTCAGTCGTGCCTGCGACCGTTGATTGAGATCTTTCAGACCCAGGGCCCAGATAGACAGAGTGTTCATAGTTGTCTGGTGCATCCGCCTCTTGGGACCAGCCTTGATCAACTCACTCGGTTGCTCCCAGACAGGGTCATGAACAGCGCTATGGTCAGAATCACGATCCGGAATGTACTTGCTGCTCTAGATTTCCTCCACACGGACGCACAGATTATACATATCGGTTGGTACTATTTCATTAAGTCACCACGTTTGGATGAACTAAAAGCTAGGAAATAATAAAAAATAGCATAGATCTCCAACTAAATAATATTCTCCTCGGCATCAAGGACGACTCAATTCTATCCGAATTCGAGAAAGCAGAATTCGAAGCGCCTGTGCCGCGGAAGACCCTCGAAAATCGTACCATTTACCTCTCACGACCGCTCCCCATCTCTTATGGGACCCCCGTTCTCTGTGATTTAGGCGAAGCTCGAATAGGCACCAACCAGCAGCAAGGCGATATTATGCCAGATATCTATCGGGCACCAGAGGTTATCTTGAACATGACTTGGGACTACAAAGTTGATATTTGGAATGTTGGGATGGTGGTAAGACAGTTCCAGCAATCGTATTGGTCTTCTAATCCATCACGAAGCTAATAATGGCCAAGGTTTTGGATCTATTTGAGCATCGTCACCTTTTCAGGGCCCGAAATTCCGAAGGTAAATTAGATGATGGATACCATCTCGCTGAGATGCAAGCGGTCCTGGGCGACCCTCCACCTGAGTTTCTCGCTCGGCCATTTTTGGGATGAAATGGGTTTGTAGAACCCTCCGTCTGGATAATTCTATTTAGTGCTGATAATTTCTGTCTTTCTGTACTAGGTAAATGGAAAGGCCCAGCTCCCACGCTTGGTTACAATCTCGAGGCTCTGGAAGGAAGACTCCAGGGTGATGAGAAGGACGACTTCCTACATTTTCTCCGACGAATGTTATGTTGGCTACCAGAAGAAAGAGCCACCGCAAAAGAGCTTATTTTTGATCCTTGGTTAATGCATGGCCTTGAAAAGTATTTTGGGAATGGATCATAGCCACACATTGCTCTATGCCAGCTAACCGATAAGAAGATCCGCAGAGTTCCAGCTTTGCCCCCTTCCATCTATCTGTTCTGCGGAGCTTCGATAGTTGTGTCATCTCGCACGTAGATTCGCGTTTGCACGCGGCTATCCAAAGATGCTAGGCGTCTCGCGTACATACCCCGAGAATAGGGTCTTGAAACTACCTAATGAGGCATCTTCCATAGTTGTCGCTTGCTTGAAATAATAGTGAGTCAGGCGAAGCAACTTACTCTCAGTGAAGATTTGAAGACATTACCTGATTCTGTATCTAGTTAGGAATATATCGTATTCTCTCCCCTTAGCACAAAGTGATATTTGCACGGACAAAGCAAGTAACTATATCTGACACAACGGTTCTTTCAATGACAGGTCAGATACCTTCAGACTCTTCGACGCCGCGGCCAACCTATAGAAGCTACCCAGCGTCTAGCGACTGAGAGGATAAAGAACAAAACCAAGCGAAATAGTGAAATCCAAGTCAAGTCACTGTTTCTAGTCAATCAACTGGCATCTTGTGTACTGATATGTGGGCCTTCAGCTATCCCAACAATGATAAGATTCCGCTGCCTCTAGTGAGGGCATCTCTCAAAGATACTGAACCCATACAATCCGATACGGTATTCTAGAACCCAGCGCGCGGTGGCGCAGACAAAGGCAAAGAAACTACTACCTGGCTTCCAGGCAGTCTCACGTCATACGGCGATGGCGAGTTCATCAGAAAGACATCGCCCGGAGCCCGAATGTAATTGATCCCCTAATGATGAAGGCGGATCAAAAGCTCGCATCCTCTTATCGTGTGCTAGAACATTGTGATGGCGCGAGGTTGGAGAGGGTACAATACCTCTGATATATCGGCCCAGTTCGGAACCGAACTGGAAGTATGCAGTGAACGATGGTTGATTTCGAAATTGAATCAGCGGTGTGCATGCCAGACGCATGGACCATGTTCGCGAAGAACAACACTAGTTGCTTGAGGGTATACTGGGGTGGCTTATATACGACCCCTACGTTCGTTCCTGTTTTGGTCTGTACGTCTCCTGTGTATGTCAACAACTTGCAAGACTGTCAGATCTACCAGGACGATCATCCAGGTGTCCATAAACTGTCAACGGAGCCAAGCTTTATATTAATCTGGCGATTGATAGCCTGTGCAATGATCATGAGATCCGGCTGATGTACATGCAGAGATCACTCTAGAATCTTCTGTTAGTGACCAGTGACCGGGGTACCTAGACTTGGGGCGATCAGACACTTGCTATGACCGCTTGTGCATGTTGAACTCTTGGGTGACCAGGGTCCGCTTCTTTGTCTTCTCGCGGGTAAGAGCTAGGTCTGGGAAGGAAAGTATGAGTACTTGGGCCAGAATTGGCCATTGGCAGTCGTGCAAGATCGTTTCGATGGGACCGCAAACACTACTGCACTGAATACCTGATACAGTGCTAGTCGTCTCAGTTTCCCGAGGATTGCAAGTAAGTTTAACCCGCCGACTGTACGATTTGTTTTTGTGTGATTAGCTGGGCTAGTCCTTATCCATCCTGAGGTAAGTTCTGACGTGTCATTTGAGTTCGGACTTTGGCTCTATTGATTTTTTGTTCAGTCAACCTTGGAAGCATGTGAGGTTATCCTTGCTTGACATGGCCGCTAGATCAACGCCAAGATAGCCAACCCTACAAAATCCGGAGATTTACTCCAGAGTAGAAGGGCAGTATAGGGGAAGTCTAACCATCACACAGTACGAAGCAGAAGATACCAAGATCTCAAAGGGCAAGAGGGAACTCTGGGGGCTTACGGTTGCCTGTGCCACGTCAGCGAATCCCACGTAAGCCCTAGCTAGGTATTGATGCAGACCCCTCATTAACTAGCTGGAACTGGAATGTCTCATCTTGTTATTAACAGGTTGTTGCATTGTCTTAAAACTGCCAAAAATGCAAGGCCCCGCATGCCGACCACCAGTACGGAGTATGCCTTTCTCCTCAACACAAGGCATATCGAAGAGCTATGCAGACTCTCGATATAGAAATGGTGAGAATAATAATCATTCGTTTTCCCCTTCTACTGCACCCTTTGGCTCCCAACCCGGGGGGGCCATCTCGAACCCGCTGAACTCAAAACCCGGCGCAACAGTGCAACCCACAAGCGTCCACTCCCCCAGCGACAGCGCATGCTGCCACTCCTGTCGCTCGACAATTATCTGCGGCCTTTCCCCGGCCCAGATGTTAGGCCCGAGAACCAGGTCGCGGACAGGCTTGCCATCGTCCCAAGAAAGCGAGAGCTGCAGCGGTGCGCCGGCGTAATAGTGCCAGACTTCGACAGCGTCAAGCACGCGGTGCCAATGAGATAGACCGGATTCGCCTTCCAGAAGGTAATAGATATTGGTGCTGAGTGCGCGACCTTTAGAAGATGTGGCTGAGTCGCGGAAGGTCTCGACGAAGTAGCCCTTTTCTGGATGAGGGGTGAGATTCAAGGCCGCGATGACTTCCCGGGCTGTGTGTGTAGCTGCCATTGCGTTATAGCTCGATTGCGATTATATCAGGAGTAGTTGAATGAGACAAAGGAGGAAGTTGAAATGGCGAGGAGCACCAGCAGATGATGAAGGCCCCTCTAGCTCGTTCAGTGGGGCCTTCGTCACCTTAGTGGGGGTTACACGTTCATCCTCGGTACCTCGCGGACTAAGTATGAACCCATAAAGATCTCTCTGAAACTTGGATGTGCCCTAACATTTTCTTGGTCTCAAGGGATTTCTCGAGTTCCACGAGGGCTCAAGGATGATGTTTCAGTCTTTCACCTCGGAGAGACTACTTAGCTCATGTTACCATGAAGGGCCAATGACTACATATTTAGACAAGAACAAAGAAGTAAGTAGGGTAAGACTTTATGAGCTCGTGGGAATGGCATGGATTATGGAACGATAAAGACAGCCTGAGGTCAATAGAAATAGCCATGTCCTCGCCACGTTGCCGGAATAAACGAGGACTGAGGAACTCTATATACACGGTATCAACAAGGGCTGGGACACAGTCTACCAATGCATCTCCACATGGAGGGCCCCAAAGATGACCTACCCATGTCCATGATGATTGGCGCCTTCACAGGTATCTCATGGTTTGTTGGCATTGAAGTCAACTTATCCCTCTTCCTCGTCTTCAAGCGCCGTCGCGGGCTATACTTCTGGTCCTGCGCCATGATCTCGTGGGCCGTCATCCTTCAGTCTCTTTTAGTGATCCTGGCCGACTATGGCGTGTGGAAGGACCTTTTACCAGCAATCATCCTGATCTGCACAACGTGGCTGCTTATGGTAGTCCCCCAAAGCTGGGTCTTGTATTCGCGGCTGCATCTTCTTACCCTCCCGGCGAGGTGGTTGAGGGTTATCAAGTACATTCTTATATTCACCTCCATTATCTTCTCGATACCGACCGTTGTGATCTGTGTCATATCAGTAAGTGTTCTTGACGAGGATGAGACATGCTGTGCTAGAAGGAGGGCACCTGCTAACACGGCCTCCCTCTTCTAGCAAACAGTAGCAACAACCCCGAGAATGAGGTCTCTCAATTTTACCTGGGGCCGTCTGGAGATAATCGTGTTCTTCCTGCAAGAAACAGCCCTAAGCATCCTCTACCTCTACCAAACCCGAAAACACCTACGAGAGTGCAGAATCCTGCTCAGCACCTGCAACCAATCCACAACATCCGCCTCAAGCTCAATCCCAACCGGCCGCGGCAGCCCGACAGTCCGAATCCACGAGCTCGAAACCGTCTTGTGGCAGCTTATATACGCCCATGCACTCATCGTGGTGCTGGACATTGCCGTCCTGAGTATCCACAGCGCCGATCTGTATATCCTGCATGGGGCGTTCAAGCCGTGCGCCTACGGCGTCAAGCTGAAGGTTGAGTTTGCGATTTTGAATCGATTGAGGGATATTAAGCAGCGGCCTAGTGGGAGGTTGTTGTATCTGAGGAATCGGACGGAGTGTGTTGGGCCGACTGGGACGGCGTGGCATGGGCATCGTCCGATACCGATACCGGATGATCGGGAGGCTTTTTGAGGGGCGTATATGATAGAGATGTTGAGTGATTTGTATTAGCTTTCGAAGATATGATAATGTGAAGTGATCGAATTGTCTGAGGCCTTTTGAGGCCCCAGATAACCCTACATCAGCGTTGCTTGGTAGAGTAGTGTAGGAGTGAGCCAGGAAGCACTATAATCATGAGTTGAAGACCTTCTAAAAACACATTTGTAGGCGATGATGCTCTTCCTCACATAGAACTATATTTTGAGCATAACCTGCATAACTTCAATAAATATGCACAAATGGAAGATGACTCAGCTATGATCAAATTTCTCCGGATTGCCTCCGCATCCGCTTTGCGCGACAAGTCGATCGTCCAGAAGGTTCAATGTCAGGGAGAAGCTCGTCGATCAACACCACCCGGAGTTCTTTCCGCGTGCGTGCGGTATGTTCCTCGATCTGCGGAATGCACTGACCTAAACTGACCATTCAGTGCGACAATTGCCGCCTCCGAAAGGTACACCTCCCAGGCCCCACCGTCGACAACCGTTGACGGTCAACACAGATCAAATGCGACAAGTCGGTGCCATGCTCGGGATGCAAAGCGCTAGGGGTATCCTGCAGTGCGGGAGGAGGTACAGGGACACCGGCCGCAGTCGCTCCAGGACCGCCGGCTCAGAATGAAGAATAGTAAGGTCGCCGGTAACCCCCCGTGGCTCAGACTGACAGTTACAAGTGAGCAGAAGTTCCACGCGATCCATGAGCAACTCAATTCCATCCAGCAGACGCTCCAAAAGATGTCGAGACCGATCCAGACCCCGACTTCGACGCCCGCGATCGCCGTGTCCAGCGCGACTCCTGCGAGACAGACGATACCTGCGTTTGAGGGACAATCCTCTTTTCATCATGAGACACTTGTTGCGAGGGACGCGGCGCTTTCGGCTGTTGTTGCGGCGCGTGGGGGGGAGTTGAACGATCGTGTTTCTTCTGCATTGTCGTCGTTGGAGAGTAGTCTTGATAGCCATGCGCCTGTTTCGGCGGAGGCTGTGTCCGAGCCGGAGCCTCAGGCTCGGGAACCGTTGCTTCCTGCGGATGTTGTTGTCGCGGTGGTGAAGAAAGTTAAGGGTGAGTGTTTCGGGGTTGGAAGGGAGCTTAGCTGACTGTGTAGCTCGGCCACCGTTCTTTCTGGTCAGTCAGTCGTGGAAAGACAGTCGACAGCTCGAGAAATTGTGTCAATCGATTTACTTTCCCCTCGAACCAATTGCCGCAGGCTCGACGACTCTGTTACATGGGCTGCTATACTTTGTTATCCGGGACTATATGCATGAGGGGGACCCCGATCTTGCACGCTTTGATCTGGAATCGAGCAAGTCGTTCTGTGAGCGGAGCTTTTTCGCGGGTCTGAACAGTTCTCAGATGATGGTCGATCCTACCCTGGAGAAAGTGCAGGCGCTGTTGATAGGAGTATGTACTACGCCGTGAAATTGAATAGGTGGCTGACAGATCAGGTCATAAAAGCACAGGAAGAATCCGATGTCCAACGCTGTTGGACATATCTGTCGCTCGCGTTCAATATGTGCCAGACCATGGGCATGCACCGCAACGTTACCTCAATGAACGATCCTTTTCCCATTGCCGACTCTAAACGACACGCCTTCTGGTCGCTGTATACAATTGACAAGAATATCTCCTTGAATCTCGGCGTCACTTCACATTTCCAGGACCACGATATTGATACAGCCTTTTATACGCCGTCGGAGGATCCCAAGCAGCGCTCGTGGGATCTCATTAACCTGATTACCGGCGAGTTCGCTGCGATTCAAGGAAAGGTATATGATCAGTTATACTCCATCGGTGCGCTGAGAGCGACCGAGGATGAGCGGTTGACTAAGATTCATACTCTTTCGATGGAGTTGATGACGGTGCGGAATAAGCTGGTGGAGGTGCGTATTGCAGTCCCCGACCACCGATGAAACTAACAGATTAGATCGACGTCAGCAAAGGTCTCTACGCGGACTCCTTGCATGGAATGACAGCCTGCGCCGACTTTATCGCCTACTCTGTCCTCACCGTCATCTACCGTGCCCAAACACGCGCCCGCGACGCCATGGCCATATCTTCTCAATGCTACGAAGCTGCGTCATTGGCGTTACATTCCCACCTCAAGTGCATCACCTACTTCCGCGATCGCAAAGCACACAAGCAGGAGGAATATGTGAACTCGTAAGTTCCCCTACCACATATAAACCAGTCTAACTGGGTAGAATCTTATTATACCCCTCATTCACACCATTCATCATCGTCTTCACCCACGCCATCACAACCGCCAGCGCCACCGACCTCTCCCTCCTCCAAGAAACAGTCAAATCCCTCGAACTGATCAAAGGCGTCTCCCGCGGCTCCATGCATCTCCACATAATCTGCGAAGCATTCGCAAAAACAGCCCAAGTCCTCGTGGACTCAAGACAAACGCTCACCGGCCTGGCGCAGCATCAGGACGGATCACTGATTATGCCCGGCGAAGGACCAGCGAATATTGCGCTCCCCGATGTGATATGGCCGGCGGACCTGTTTGACTCGCATGTTGATCAGGCGGATATATCGATGTTTTTGAATGACTTTATTGGGACGAATCGGTCGGCTATGGATATTTTGAATTCGGGGTATATGGTTGATCCTGATTGAATGTTCTGCATACTTGCTCTTCACTGTTCCGATATGTACGAGATACCTAGTCACTGTGTTTCAATAGATATAGAAATGAAGGGGTCACCTAATACTTTCCTTATTATGGACGTCGATTTATCGATGAATTGAATTGAATGATATGGATTGTCAAACTATCGATACTCGTCGCCAGGAGCCCACACGGCGCGCGGAGGTGGTTGACTCCCATTAAGAATGGCCAATCTCCTGATCCAGAGAATCTTCATTCTACCTTATAACGTAGGGACCATGACTATCAAGTTACTAAGCTACTCATCTCATTTCATAGTCAAATCTGCATAGTTTATGGACTGTATTAGGTTCCAAATGCTTGTGATTCGGCCAGACAGAACGCAGAGTGCGGTTAGAGTATTGCCCGGGTTGACTCCGTAGTAAGCTTGATGCTCAGCGTCCCAATGGTGCCAACACATACAAGCAGCCTGATCTCACAACAAACCAATCGTTGTTTCTTTCTCAAAAGCAAGAGAGCCCGTCTTGACTTTTGTTGGGCGACCACTTCTCCGCAACGCGCCCAAAACCCAGTCAAGAAGTTGAGAGTCAGTTCCAGGAATGCCCATAATGGAAACCACTATCGGTATCTTTTCGGACTTCCCTGTGATTCTAGAGGTATATTCTGCTTGCGAGATTGGAATAGCCAGCTCCGGAGCTCGCACGATTCCAGCAAGGTGTGTCGAACGCAGTCCGGGTATGATTGGATTGATATTTCCAGGATACTGATCGCGGTATCTTGGTTGTACGCTGTCGATATGCAGTGCAACTACCGTATTATGAGACTCGTTGGACATGTAGCGTCGGATGAACCATGATCGGAAAATAGAGAGACGATTCATCGCCTCTATATTTCTCTCTAGACCGACTTTTCTTCCTATTTCCCTGATGTGGCCAACTTGTCAGTATGTCGCTACTAGGGTTAGAGAAGGATCCATACCAGTACTTCCTCACAACTTCTGTAACAAATGGCTTATGCCCGTGTACTTCTTTGTATGCTGCGCGGAACTTGGCAAAACTCTTATACGCATCGTAATATCACCCATCTTGAGTCGTCTGGGCCATGGCTAAGCGTAAGCAAATCGTCACCGTCTGGGGTCAGCAGGACATCTTACATTATAAAGATATTGATGCAAGCTTTTCTCCTCTGCGTCTGGTGACTTTGCCCAGTCTTCGTGGATAGATATTCGTCGGACGACGGATCCAGTAGAGCTAGCTAGGTCATGAAGAAACTCATCCATGGCCTGCAACTGGATTGGATTGTCCGCTGGAAGAAAGTCAATTGGATAGAGGACTTCCCGAATACTTGGCGGTGCATAATCTACGTATCCTCTGCCAGGTTCTTGCAGGACTCTGAACGCGTCCGGGAAAATCTCAAGGTCCCTCGCCAACAGTCCAACTGTGTCCGACTGTGTCCATACTAGGCCATGCCTCCTCAAGCCCATCACGCGGCATGTCACCAGTTGTAGGGCGAAATCCAAATACTCCGGTTTGTAGAGCTGCAATTCGAGCGCTGCCCGCTGCTATTGTGCGAACTATTAGCTAGTGTCCTGATATCATGCGTTGATGGCAGGGAGAGAATGAAAAGAGCCTTACTATCACTACAAAGTGCAAAGTCTATCCAGTCGTATGCCGCAACTGAAGCAGCACTTGCCCCACTGCTGCCACCTGCGATCAAATAGCCATCCCCTCGAGGATTAAAAGGAGCCTGGTAGTCAACACTCTGCGTTGGGTGTTCCATCATTGCAAACGAGCTCAGATGGGTTTTGCCAACAACGTGAACCCCAGCTTCAAGAAGCCGTGATACAGCCTTTGTAGTCTTATCGTGGACAGGGCAAGTCTCGAAAAAGGCCCGATTGCCGAGTGTTGTCCTGGTTCCCGCAATGTGGAAGTTGTCTTTCACGGCAACCATCAGACCTTTGAGAGAAATAGAACACAGGAACCATGCATGCATGGTCAGTGCATTCTGCAGAGTCTTGCGTGATACTAGCCTGATAGCTACATAATGCAATAACTACTAGGAGTAGTATTACACACGGCCTGCAAGGATATTTGAAAGCGGAGTAAGAGCCTTGTACCACTACAGCACCCAGGGCTGGCAGTCGTACCTTTACTGTTTGCATAATTGGGAGGTTTTCCTTTGACACAGCTTTTCTTCTTGTTTCTTCTTGGCGCACTCTGTTCATTGTTCTTGAGAGTTCATCACTCGCATTGCGATTAATTAGCCACGGCCTCAGAGTTCAAGGATGGCCACCCAGATTTTACCCACACCTTCATTCGAGGAAATTCACTATAACCCATCCTCAAAGTCCCTGTAAGAGAACACCCCATGGACCCATACAGATTTTGTCTTCTCATACGTGAGATAAAGTGTGATCGTGGTACCAGGTATCGGAACACCTCCTGCCAACACATGGTTTCAAGGAAAGGGCCGGACATGGCCTCAGCTTTTGCCAGAAGCTGTGCTGCCATCCCCCAACGTGTATCAATTCAATCATGATCTGGTCCTTGACACCAAGCCTAGATTGTGGGGTGATGTAATCGACAAAGGCCTGGAGTTGCTTGAGGCTTTGATGGCTTTATTGAAAGCCAAAGCTAAGGTATGTGGCAAGCTGATTTACCCTGTATGCTTCTAAAGTATTCCTTGAATGATTGACTGATCGTTTCAATTAGCTTCGAAACATTCCTATTGTGTTCATAGCACATAGTCTCGGGGGGGGGGGGGGGGGGGTAATGGTGAAGCAGGTTAGTCTCAGATGGAAGAAACCTCGAACTCCCACGACTAGAGGTACTAAAGTCCGGTGTAGTGTATCACACATGTCTATTAGCCTGATTGGCTCTAATTGGGTCTTTATCGTCTCAGATGTTGAGACAGGACATGTACTAGTTGAGAAACAGCTAAGAGAATTAAATCTGTATGATCTTGATCAATTTTACCAGTAGCGTGGCCCGAACGAAGCAGCAGCGGAGGAGGTGAGATCCACATAGACCGGAAACTACGTACGGCCCTTTGGCGGATACCAAGTCCGTAAGCAACGTATGCAGCATGATTGGGAAGGGCAATGAAGAGGCAGAGGTAATTAATAAGGGTGGCAGGATCGACGGGATAACCTCCGCATAAAACCAGATGGCGTTTCTTCTTGGACTCACCCTGCAGTCAAATGTCTGCCATGGATCTCGAAGAGGGTGAGAAAGGGCTAGACGAAAGCAATCATGTCGTGGCACATAAGATCGACTGGGATGGGCTTGACGACCCCGAGAACCCCTTCAACTGGACAACAGTCAAGAAAATACGACAATCAGTCTTCATGGCTGCGAATACCTTCATCACCTATGTTTCTGTCCACCTACAGAAAGTCAAACTACTGAGCAGTCCCCTTGCCTCGTCCATGTTCGCTCCCGGGATCCAAGGTGTCATGCGCGACTTCCACTTCAGCGACTCCATGCGAGCCTCGTTTGTTGTTTCGGTTTTTGTGATGGGATCCGTCGTCGGCCCGTTTATCATTGCGCCGCTTTCTGAAATCATGGCCGTGTTCCAGTCTATGATCATCACCATCGCCTGTGCCGTCTCACGAAACATGCCGCAGTTACTCGTCTTCCGACTGCTGGCCGGGGTCGCAGGCGTTTGTCCGCTCACCATCGGCTCCGGAGCCATCGCCAATATGATCGTGACGGAAAAGCGCGGTGGTATAATGGCCGTCTGGGCACTAGGTCCAATCCTTGGTCCGATTATCGGGCCTGTGGCTGGCGCTTTCCTGGCCGAAGCCGAGGGCTGGAGATGGGTTTTCTGGGTCTTTGCAATCGCGGTATGCTCTCTGTTTGGATATGGCCTGGGCTGACAGGACAGGGCGGCGTAATTGGTCTAGGATGTCTGGTCAGCTACCGCGAATCGTACGCCCCTGTTTTGTTCGAGCGCAAAGCTGCGCGGCTGCGCAAGGAGGCCGGGAATACTGCATTGCGTCCTGTGCGTGGAAACAGGCCGAACGCCGCAGCAAGTCTTCGTCGAGACATACGGCTTCTCGCAGTCTTTAGCGGGTCTTGCCTATTTGGGCTTCGGAATAGGCAGTCTTATTGGTCGCCCAAGCACACTCCGCCGCTGGTTCTTTCGACCTGAATCACGACTCACGGCCCCCCGATGCTCTTCGACGCATGGGCAATCCCAATTGGTCTATTCTGGTACGGCTGGGCAGGAGAAAAGGCGCACTGGATAGTCCCCATTATCGGCACGGGCGTATTTGCAATCGGACTGATGACCGTGTTCATGGCGCAAACACGTAGCTTGTAGACTCCTATCTCCTGCATGCCGCGTCAGTCACGGCAGCAAATACGGCGCTGCCGTCGCTGGCGGGAGCTGTGCTTCCCCTTGCTGAAACGGCCATGTACGACGGGTTAAGGCTGGGGTGGGGAATTCGCTGCTGGCGTTTGTTGCGCTGGTTATGTAAGCGTGTCCCTTTCTGTTCTGCAGGTACGGTGAGGCAATCCGGATATCCTCTTTCAGAATCGGTTGTAGCTGTGTTGTACAGAGATGATCCTTTGTCCAGGGCCCCTTGACTTCATTGGACCGAGTCCCGAGGTGCCGAAGCCTGCGGGGTTCATCTCCGTTACGGGCGTATACTCTTCCCTTCATCACCATCGACTCTCTTCTCTTATCACATTTAGCTCTGATCAGTCTTGTTCATCTTCACAATGATCTTCGAACCAGCGTCTCGCGTCCCGATCCCCAACACTGATGTCCTCACCTACCTCTTCTCCAATCCCAAATACTCCCCTGACAAACCGGTACTCCACTCTCGCACATAAGCTCGTCTCGGCGTCTTTAGACTCGTGCTAACGAGAACAGATCTATATCGATGTCGCCAATCCATCGCGATCAATTTCGTCTGTCCAGGCGCGCACGATCATCCGCCAGCTCATCGCTGGGCTGCGCGCTTGGGGCGTGCGGCCGGGTGACTGTGTAGCTGTTCATTCTTTCAATGATGTACTTACCCTTCTCCATTGTGAGATGTTGCTGACAAACAGATATACTACTCGATGCTCGTCCTCGCTATCGTCGGCTGCGGTGGTGTTTTCACGGGGACAAATCCGGCCTACACAAGCCACGAGATAGCCCATCATTTCCGAGCCTCCGAGACGCGATTTGTTCTTTCAGAGCCGGAGATTCTAGCCCCCATTCTTGCGGCTGCGAGGGAGGTTGATATACCCGAGGCAAATGTTCGCATTTTCGATACTCAGGGTCAGGCTGTCCCCGCTGGACGAGTCTCCTGGAATGAGCTGTTCGGCCATGGACAGGTGGACTGGGTCTCATTCGACGATCAAACAAAGTCGGAGACTACCGCTGCGGCGAGGCTATTCTCGAGTGGAACAACGGGCCTACCCAAGGCCGTAACAATCACACACCGGAATCTCGTCGCGCAGCAAGAAGTTGTCTTCGAAGTGAACGAGCTACCATACGAGGTGGGGGGGGGGGGGGGGGGGGGGGGGGGGGGGGGGGGGGGGGGGGGGGGGGGGGGGGGGGGGGGGGGGGGGGGGGGGGGGGGGGGGGGGGGGGGGGGGGGGGGGGGGGGGGGGGGGGGGGGGGGG
>JAPDEQ010000053.1:0-219787 GCA_027569205.1 Aspergillus kassunensis
TTATGGTTGTTGAGATATTATAGTTTGAATGGAGTCGTGTTGTTTTTTCTTTCAGTAGTGTGAGCAATTCAGTTTTCTGTTGCTGACCCACGGCCTCTAGCGCCGTGGGTCAGCAACGTGACGAGTAATGCTTTCCAGAAACGATACCAAAGAAGATCAATTGACGTCAGTAGTTGTCCCAGGAAATCTCCGATCCGCTGGTCCGTGATGAGCTTCGCTGCTCTGATCCATGGTTCGGGGACGGCCCAAACGATCCCTCGGGTGCTTTGCTCTTCAGCCTCCAGGACCGGACGTTTTTTTGTTTATCGGTTTTTGCGTCTTCGTTCTTTCAGTGTATGATACTATACGTGTGGTCAGCATTAAACGCTTCAATACACATCAATATCATGTCCATTAGAGCAAGACTTCAGGTACCCTAGGTAGTATTTCTCCTATCATCCCAAGATCCAGCATCTCCTACTGCAGTGATATGTTGAGAGCCCCTTTCATTCGTTTTATTGACGCATGTAACTACGCAAGAGGACCACTTATATACTTTCCACTGTAGACACAAGAAAATCATACCAAATACTCGGAGCCGGGGTCACATTTACCTGGCTTACTGCCGTCTAACTACAATACCTACTGATACCATGAACCGAACCAACAGGTTGAACCGCCCTTCCTACTAGTTACTGGTATATCAGTCTCCAAGGTGGAACTATTGTAAGTGTACGTAGCTACTTTCGCACTATCTTCAAAGAATAATTTAATGACGATTTGCACCCAAGCAATAGCCAGCTGTGCTCTATCATATCCTTGTTCATTAGACTTCCTTGTCCATTCAGCTTCAATCAAATGTATTCCAAGGCATCAACATCATTCAGTATCACCACCTGCAGTGTCCCACAATCTAACAGCGGAGATTCTTATCACTGACAAGCACCTTTATAAACCAGATGCAAGACAACACGAATCTTGAAAACATCAATAAACTCAGCACCAAACTCGCGTCTCATCCAAGCTTTCTGAAGAACTTGCATCACAACGCCCCAGTCGCTATCGTTGCCCCAACGGACAAGAACATCCTCATCGCACCAGTCAAAGCGGACGGATGCCATCTCGATGACACGCTGCGCCGCAGTGATGGCGTCGAATTGGTTCTCTCCTGCCTCCTCGACCTCCGGCTGGTTCTGTGTTGCGGGGTTAAGCCACTCCTCTTCCAGATCACGCGCACGACCCATCTTCAAGAGGAAGGATGAGGCTGAGGTGAAGTGCTGGTACTTTTCCCAGGCTGAGGCGAAGACAGGTTCGGTGTCTGCCGTGACGAGGAACCAGGTGTCGCGGCGATACTTGGAGCGGAGGGCGTCCAACAAGTCTGGGGTGGCGAGGCTTAGACCTGACGTAGAGGAGCGTTCTGGTGCTGCGATGAGGGCTAGGGGGATGATAAAGCCAGCGGTGGTGGTAGTAGGCAGGGCGTTCAAGACGTTACCATTGCCATTGCCGTTGATTTCGCCAAAAGGGTATCCGGTTTGATCGTCGCTTTCGGAGGGCATGGCATTACAAACCAGCATACGTCTTCGACGGTATCGGGTAACTGGGATTAGGTTCGCCGAAGATGCGATGGAGGAAGATTCAGAGTCGTTGTCCCCATATTCGAGTCTGACCATGGCCATGTTGGTCTCTGCGGCTTCCATGTCTGTTATTGCGTTGTCCTTGTTCCCGACGTTGGTAAGAGGTCCGCTAGTTCCGGTGACGATAGTACCTTCGTCGGCCATGTTGAAAGGGTATATGGTAGAAAGGTCAATAGATGAAGTCCAGTGAACGTTCTCTGGGGCGAAGTTTCCAAGTCTCTTGAAAAAAAAGGTTGATCATATTGACACAGTGCGAGATCCTTGGTCTTTATAACCTGGCGCTTTCTCGCTTAGCTTAGTGGGAGTCATGAACAAGTCTCTTCACCTCTTGCCAGTGGCGAGATGGTGGTTAATAAAATGTTTCACCGTTGTTGAATACCAAAGGGATATTCACTGATGGGAACAGAACCAGGAACCTTGGAAAGTAACGAGATATCTATGATCAAGCACCTATTGGTCAGGTGGAGATGCTTAGTATTTCTTTTATAGGCATAGCAGGAGATTAAAGAAATGGACACTGCGCCTCCCCACCCAAAAGTCTGCTCTAATGGTGAAAGAAGTGAATAAGACTCTGAGATTTCCATTTGCAGGAGTCTGTGATAGGTCAGCAAGGCTGAATGTACTGATCTAGATGAATCTAAGTCATAGCCAGCTGTAGCAAGCATTTGCTGTTTGCTGCCTGATTCGCTTTGGTATGTTCAGTCCGCACTGCATGAGGTCATCGAGGTTTCTGGTCGGGGATAAGGGAAAATCATAGTCAATTACGTATCGCAGCTGGAGTATATCAAAGATATGTGTCATGTAGTCATAAATGGTGATGTGAGGGAAGTAGATTTGGAAGCATACGCTTGCCATCACTGCCTCAAATGACATACAACAAACACTTCCCCACCACCCCTCCCCCCTCCTGAGCTCATGAGCAACAACTTTAAAGTTCGGTCACTCAGCACCAAGTTGCCTGAGAGAGTTTCGGAGTTCTTTTATTGCTGTGTCGACATCATCGAATGCGAGTGCAGACACGGCCCACCGGGCATGTTTCTGAGCCTGAGAAATCGCTTGGTCGTTGACGTCGTTCGAATTCAGCTGAGACGTTGCGGTGGGTGCGGCAATTGGGGGGTTTGCTATAGGTGTAGGTTGATATGATGAATGTGACAGCACACGGCCGGGACCCGAAGGCTGCGCAAATCGCGAAGGGTCGGCGGCGGGCGCATTGTAGAATGAGTTCACATCGTATGAAGCTGCTGGGCTCGTCGAGGGCATGTCAGATGGTGGAGGGAATGACTGAAATTCATTTGAGAGCGTGGGACGGTGGTGTGATCCAATACTGGTAGGGGTGTCTGGAAGACTCGTGGGCGCTGCTGACGACGTGAAGGTACTTGGTGCTGACGGGAGGTTGAGTGGTGAGTCTTGCTCGGCATCGACGTCCATATCCCGATTGATTGTTGGCGCAGGACCCCGTGGAGCGGACGGTAGCTCAGTGAAATTACTTGGTGGTTGTGGTAGGATGGGTGATCTTGAAGGCAGTGCATGCTCAGATTCGTCCGAGCCGTCTTCAACAGTCGGCTGCAGTGGTTGAGAAGATGATGCAACAGCGGACTCAATATCGACCGGTTGGTCCTGCAAAACTTGCTCTATAACTTCGTCCTCTTCGGTCTTCGGATTCGATGCGTTGGGATCCTCTCCAGCTTTTATCGCCTTGACGATCCTCAAGGCATGATATTTCGCGAACTTCACCTTTGCAGCAATTTCGGGCTCGAGAGGATTCCACGTCTGACACAATTCGAGGAATGTTGCCGCCGCTTGAAACGTATCTGCCGTTTGCCTATACCAAGTCAGTCTCAACCGAACATATGTATCGATAGGTTTGCGCCAACTTCGTCACTTTATCAGCTTGCATGGCGGCCTCCGCGCGACCAAAGACCTCCAGGCCGAACTCCTCCACGTAGGCACTAGCCGCCATAGAATCCAGGATCGCATCGTTGTCAGGATTTCCAACTTTGAACTTCACAATAAAATCAGCACCTGCCAAAAGCCCCCAGTATTCCATGGCCGTTATCTGTCAACGTACTTTTTCCAGCTTCTCCATTAGATCCGTTGTGTACAACATGACTTCGTCATTGGTGTTATGAAGCCCTTTCTCAATAACCTGATTTACGATCCAAAAGTTACCTGTCATAGTAAGGACGTTCCCTGTCAGCATGCGACTCTTGTCCAGGGTAATTGCGCCGACTCACACCAGTAGGCAATGATGGGCTTTGCCTTCTCGACCTGGGCCGCTCGTACAGCGAATCGCGCGATGTCCGCCGCTTTCAATGCGGCAGGAATGTTGTTCGCCATCTCTTTGTTATTATAAAGGCTCTCGAGGGGAACGGCGCGATTGATAGAGCTGTTGGAAGGGGGTAACGTGATAAAGTTGGAGGTAAGATGACGTTGGAGGTCGTGAGGCTAAATTGCAGTAACTCCCCGCACTCCCCGAGGCCCGCTTTACTTAGGGTGGAAGTATAGTTATACAGACGTTTGCAACAACACACGTTTGTACATATTAGCTGGAGAGTTCCCATTCAGGGAATGTGCTACTTGTACATATTCACGCATCTTCAACTATCCATTCTCCTATTTCCACCCTCCCCTCACCCAGAGCCTCCACTTCAAAGTGATCTTCCACTTGGCCGCCAGGTCCCCCAATTCTTTCAAGAACGACCCAGACTCCACCTCTGTCTTCCATGTCTGGTCGAAGATCAAAGTCATCTATACGTACCCCAGAGATCGAATCACTGTGATCCCCATCCTCCGACGTTGCTAAGACCTCTTTATAAGGACCCTGCCCAAGCTCGACGGTCATCAGCACGGGTGAAGGTCCAACAGGCCGATTTCCGATCGTAGACTTCCTACTTCTCGCAATCAACTTAACTCGAGACAGTCGTGGCGTTTGCAAGGGGGCAAGCATTCTGTCGCGTCCTGGATAAAGGACTCCAATATCAGATAGTATGGCCCGTCGCCCAGCAGCTTCGGATGAAAGTTGGCGTACTTGGCAAGGAATGTTTGTTGAAACCCACAGTGTAAAGGGGCCAGTCTGATCGGGAGCAAAAGTAGAGGCAACAATCGTGTACTTTCCGGCGTCAAGCTCCTTCTTCTCCGCAAGGGAGCCGCCACGGCGATATTCGCCGCTATCTGCAACGATGTCACGGCTACGGACTCTGGCTATCCGTTTTCCGTTCGACCAGAACAACTTGATATGCGTAGCAAGTTCATGGTCTGTTGGCTCCAGGACAATGGACACATCCGTAGGGTCCAAAAGTTCTATGCTGAATTGCGGATTCATTGAGTACCGTGAGGAATCTGCGTTGCCGCCAGCGGTATATGGTGTCCATGAGCTCTGCACCTTGGATACACACGTGTATTTGTTCGGAGCATGTGCTATGTGCACAGGAGTCGTAGATAAGACGGAAAGTGTAAAATTTTGGCTGACTAAGGGCAATGACTCTTCCGACACGACGGCAGTATAGGTAGTTTCTGCAGGCATATCCAGTCTCATGAGAGTATTCGGTGCGTCAACGTAGGGGCCGCGGTGAAGCGCACCATCACTGAGTGACACTCTTTTCCCTCCCTTAAACACATATAGACTTATGAATCCGCATTGATCGTCCCCTGCATTTGAGGCTTGAGAGTCAGCTGTTCTGAAATGCCTACCCAGTAGTATCCAGACAGAGCCACCGCGCTCAGCAGAAATCGAGAATTGTGGATTCTTGACAAAGCACGCCGCCAATCCTTTACCGTTCGATAAATCCCACGTGAAATGTATATCCTCCTGGTGAGAGAAGAGCCCTGGATTCCAGTTCACATATAAGTTCTCAAAATTTTGAAGGACTTTCGCGCAATCCATCCAGAATGAGCCGGGGGAGAGGGAAGGCGAGTTGGATGACGGATCACTTGGCTCGGGCTCCGTCAATAGCGCTCCGTATGCCGCGTCAGCTCCTGCCCATGGATTTTTTACGAGGAGTTGACGGCGTCCGTTTGACTCCTTCATATCTAGTATCGCATAGTCATGCTCGCTAACGAGACCTAACTCTTTCTGCTCCCTCTCCGTGAGATTTCCAGTCCCAATTGTCAGTAAAACGTTGCCATTATGGAATGATTTGAAAAGGCGCGACCAGATTTCGTCGGCAGTCACATCATCATTGTGAAGAAAAACTTGCTCAGGTATCCAGCCTGTTAGCACCCATAAGTCAGTTCCAGAATTACTTCCGGGAAATTCATAGCCCCCACGGAGCTTCAAGTATGCCTTTTCGACGAAAGCTGGCCATAGAAAGTTCTCATGATTTCGATCGATCATGTATAGAGACCTTGACGTTATAGATGATGGTAGGCGATCGTCGATGACTACCTTGCGGAAGCATCCATTGAAGTAGAAGCGAAATATATACTTTCCAGAGGGCGAGAGTATCGGGTTTTTTGGCCTGTATATGCAAGGGTAGACTACCGGAAGCAAATTCTATCTCATCAGTCTTTCATGGTTCTTCTAAGAGCGAGCGTATCCTACCTCGTCAAGGCCACGTTCCGATCTCGAAGTTGTTGCGCAGAGACTAGCGACAACAGAGCAGTCTGTCAACACATCCTGCACAAGGTCTGTCTTCCCGGACATGCACATCATTAGAGTGAGTGGCGCCCCTTCCTCGTCTACATGCTCCGAGAGCAGCTCGTGCGGCCGTTTCCAGCCACGGAATATGTCTCTTTGGAGCTCAGACAAGCGAAGGTCAGGCTTGTCGCTGGCATACAGTCAGAATACAAATCTTCGCATTAGGGGCAGGCGCAAGTAATGAGCGTACGTGAAAATCCCCTCTCCGTCAGCTCCTTGCTTGAACTCTTCGAAACTCGGATCCGTCTTCCACGGCGGGAATATGAAGCCATTCAACTTTGCGCCCTCCAATAGGATAATTTCTTCCCTCGTAGTGAGTGCACGCGTTGATTCAAGAGATCGGGATACAGAACGCCTGTCCCGAAAATGTGCTGCAGATCGCCAATCTCTAGCGACCTTAATCGTTTCGGCCCTCGTGAGCCATTCCTTGCACTTGGCATCCAACAAATTTCTGTCGTTTGGGGCAGTTGTCAACGACAAAGCTTTCATATAGTGTTCCGCAGCATCTATAGCGGCGTCCAGGGCCTGTGTCTGAGAAGAGGCGGTAGACACATCTCGTTCAGCTTTCTAGATAAGTGTTAGTCCGCTACATAACCCAGCCACATCCAGACCAAGAAACGAGTGAGATGATTACCCGGGCATGAGTGATGAGAGACTTCTGCGTGGCGACACTGGATCTAGACATCCTGGCCCCAGAGGGATAGTCGTTTGATGCAGCCAGGGTCTTCAACACAGTTCACGCTCCTCCAAGTGGTCGTCCGAGCCTATCAGACAGCCGGGCATACAGTCAAGCGCGATTCTACCTGTGAGCCCTCCGAAGGCCTCCGCAGATCACCTGAAAAGTATGGGCCATCCATCCGAGGTCAAGGAGCCAGCCCTGGAAGACGACCGGTTCCCCGGATCCACACGAGGGGTGGAAATCAAGCCAACGAACCGGCAGGCATATACGTACTCCGTAAGTAGATGAAAGTCAAGTGATCAATAGAGAGAGGCCAATCTGAAACGGAATGGCTCCAGTAATAATCCAAGGCGATGACTCCTGTCAAAAGATACTAGAACTTGAAGCAGGTGTTGCTCGGCGGGGAGGGACGGGAAGCAGAGCAAGCCGATAAGATGTCAAAAATCATGGACCTCGGCTGCTTTCGTCATGTCTGAGCAACCGCGCCGAGGTGCGAACTGAGAATCGCTGCCGTCAATCTTGAACCGATTTTCTCCCCTTGGCTCGTAGTCAACTGTCCCTTGTCTTCTTTCACAGTTGCTACTCCTCTTCTTCACTTGCGTGGTGCCCCTCAACTGAGTATATTTTCGGAGTTACTGTTAGTAATTTCCTCCGCTTTCGGCGGTCACACCGGCAGGACCGTATACAAGCCATTCACCACCAACTTGTCTTGTCTCAGTCATTAAAGGTGAAAATACACCAATATAACAATGGCTGGTCAATCAAAGCCTGCGCTCTCTCCATGGGGCAGCGCCGTTGCGGGTGCCACTGGGGCGGTTCTTGCGAATGCAATGGTTTATCCACTCGATCTGTACGTTATTCTCCTTTTCTCCATGATATTAACATGAATATATACTGACTGCCATTTTGAACTGCTAGAGTCAAAACCAAGCTGCAAGTTCAAGTCAAGCAAAGCGACGAATCGGAAAAAAAAGGAACGGATGATGTTCACTACAAGTCGACCTGGGATGCGATCGCGAAGATTGTCGATAAAGAGGGAGTCGAAGGTCTATACGCAGGAATGCTTGGGTCCCTACTCGGCGTTGCCTCTACCAATTTCGCTTATTTCTACTGGTACAGCGTCGTGAGAACACTTTACATGTCATCGAAGAATGTGCCCAAGCCGCCAGGAACAGCTATTGAGCTTAGTCTTGGTGCTGTGGCCGGTGCTGTTGCTCAGGTCTTTACAATCCCCGTCGCTGTTATTACAACGCGCCAGCAAACGCAACCAGAGAATGACAGGAAAGGCTTGATTGAGACTGGCAAAGAAGTGGTCAATAGTGAAGATGGGTGGTCTGGTCTGTGGCGGGGCCTCAAAGCGAGCTTAATCCTCGTTGTAAACCCTGCTATCACATATGGTGCTTATCAGCGCCTGAAGGACGTCGTTTTCCCTGGCAAGACTAATCTCAAGCCGTGGGAGGCATTCTGTGAGTGGCTTGACATTGGCAGTTGAGACTCTGTAAAAGCTAATCCTGGACACAGTGCTTGGTGCTCTTTCCAAGGCTATGGCCACCATTGCAACTCAGCCATTAATCGTGGCAAAGGTTGGTCTTCAGTCACGGCCCCCTCCAGCCCGCAAGGGTAAGCCCTTCAAGACGTTTAGCGAGGTCATGCGATTCATCATTCAAAATGAGGGCCCGCTTTCTCTATTCAAGGGCATTGGACCTCAAATACTGAAGGGGCTTTTGGTCCAAGGCCTCCTCATGATGACGAAAGAAAGGTAAGCTCGTCTCGCGCTTCGGATTTGTTAGATCATACTAATTAATTCAGGATGGAACTTCTTTTCGTTGTCTTCTTTGCGTACCTCCGCAACATCAAGGAGAAGAAGCTCCGCAAGGCCGCTGATGTATTGGCTTCCAAGGCAAAGACCACCCTTCCAGCAACCCTGAAATAGATGTGATATTTTCAACAAATGAGCTAGCTTGTTGCAGTCTTTCTCTGTTTGGTTTCCTTTATTGCGGCGCATGGGTGTAGATTTGTTTGATTTTTGTCTTAAAAACTGGCGCAGTTTCCGCATACATACTGTACAGTTGTTTATCGTCATGTATAGAAATAAGATTTCGGCAGTGGCCATAAGTAGGATTTCAATGCGGGGAGATGTCACCTACAAAGTATGTCAATATGGATCTCCATGACATGTACGGAGTATAAGGTAGGACTAACTAGTTATTGGAGCATTGCGCTAGTTAGTAGTTATGTTTATCCCGGTTGTCAATAGCCGCGGAAATATATATCTTGACCGCCCACTTCCGCGATGGTCGAAATAATTCGACCAAAGATCTGCTCCAACTTCTTTCAACTACTGACCCTAATAATCCTAGTCCTTCAATATATAAACTCTAAGCGCAGAGTCAGGGCATGAGCCGTCATGCGATGGCCGCCATGGGCTTCCAGCGAAGACAATGACAAACAAACAACAAACAACACCTTACTTGACTGGGAAGCCTTCACAAAACCGCGAACCCTCGTCCCAACTCTCATACTCACATCCGGAATCCTCACCCTAGCAACTATCCACCGTCGCTACCTCCGCCGAATCCCCGATGCGCCGAGTATCCCGCCGACGTTTTTCCGCCGCAGAAGTATCTTCGGGAAAGTAACGAGTGTCGGCGATGGGGATAACTTCAGGATCTACCATACGCCCGGTGGGAGGGTAGCTGGATGGGGGTGGTTACCTTGGAAGAAGATTCCAACAAACAAGAAAGAATTGAAGGATAACACTGTTAGTTTCTTCCCTTGCCCCTCCATTTTCCATTTTCCATTGTCCATGGTCATGGCGAATGGTCTGGGTAGTACCGCTTGCTGACATCCTAGCTATGCTACTAGATCCACGTCCGGCTAGCAGGAATAGATGCCCCGGAGCTCGCACACTTCGGACGCCCGGAGCAGCCGTTCGCCCGTGATGCGCACAATTGGCTAACAACGTATCTCCTTAACCGGCGTGTCCGAGCCTACCTGCACCGTCCAGACCAGTATCAGCGTGTTGTGGCTACGGTATATATGCGGCGAATCCTTGATTTCCCTATCCCTTTCCGCCGGCGAGATACATCGTATGAGATGTTGAGGCGGGGACTGGCGACGGTGTATGAGGCGAAATGGGGTGCCGAGTTCGGCGGAGAAGCTATGGAGCGCAAGTATCGGAATGCTGAGTGGTGGGCAAAGACGAAGGGGAACGGGATGTGGAAGGGAATTCGGCGCAATAAGGCGTGGGAGAGCCCGAGAGATTATAAGACTCGGATGGGATCTGAGGAGAAGGTGGGTGCTAAAGATGGGAAATGATGGAACGCTGGTTCACGCACGCTGTCTTCTGTTTCTGGTTTGTGTTTTGTGTCCTTGCTCTGTTCCATTGGCTTGTTCATGATGCATCTATATGATATGGTTGATATCCTACGTTATGATTGTTACATGGCGATTCTCAGATTTGTTGAGCAGAATTTTGACATAGCGTAATCTTCAGGTACAAACGTGCATCCGTCAATCAATTGATAGTGTTTATATATGCCCTAAAGCCAGACATTGCAAGGCAATATAAGGCTGCCAGAATAAAAATACAAGAACTCATATGTGGATCTCAGACCACGAGCAGCCTAGCAGAATTTCCGCTCAAACTCCGCGAAGAGCTTTGGAGTTATCTCATCACTAGAATTTCCTTCAACACGCCATAGGCAGCCTTTGCGCTGGTAGTGTTGAAGCAGAGTCCTGCTTGTTTCTTCAAACTTGGAAAGTCGCTGTTTCCATGTGTCAATCGAATCATCTTGTCTCTGAGTCAAAGGTTCTCCTGTCAAATCATCCTTTCCGGGGACCTTCGGCACATGAAAGTCGGTATTATAAACCCTCCCGGACGGCTCGTGTATCCAGCGCGATGCTATTCGAGAGAGAATTATTGACGGTGGTGTGACTAGGTGGACGACGAAGTTTATAGGGACGATGGAATCTAGGCTCGTGGCCTGAGAAGAGGTGCGAGGGAAGCCGTCTAGGATAAAGGACGCTTGGGGGGAGATCGATGATTTTGATGCTTGCGGAAGCCAGCCTCTAGAGCCAAATTCGGTGGAGATGAGGTTGAGAATCATTGAATCGGGGACGAGGTTGCCTGCTTGGATTGTAGCTTCGGCTTCTAGACCTATTGAACAGAACATCAATATCAACACCATTTCTTGCGACAACTTCAACTCTAACATACCTAGTGGTGTCTTCTTTCTGACATTCTCTCGCAGGAGATCACCTGAGCTTATCGAGGCAAGTTCAGGAAATTTGCTGAGAAGCCTTTCCGACTGCGTTCCTTTTCCCACCCCGGGTGCGCCGATGAGGATGACGCGAGCAGCTTTTTTGAGCTGCCTGTTTGTGAAGGTCATTTCACCGAGCACCGCGCTATTTGGCGATAAAGTCTTGTGCGAAATACGGGGCCTTAGAAGTTGGGCGTTGATCAAGCGCGGTCGTTATAAAGGATATGCGGGTTTTCTCAAGGTGCTGGATCCTATAAGACCTCCATCATGTGTTGGATCGATGGTCGGAATTTTAGAAGGTTGAGGTAAGTGAGTGAAGTATACTGGGTGTGTATTCAATCCACCTAGTAGATTTCGGCGATGTCAATATAGATTGTTGAATTGAACGCCGAAGTGATGCACCGAGGGGCGACGCATCAACCCGGGGAAAGCACAGACGATTCCGGGGAGTAAATACGGAGTACGTATCTGCTCATTTAGGAAGTCGGTGAACGGAGCACAGCTGATGACCCGACCGGACTCCGGAGGCTTTTCCGCATAGAAGATTTGCTGTTTCTCGTATCTGAAGAAGAGTGAGATTACTGATGCATAGCTATCAATGTGGATTTTTTTCACATGCACTGTCCAGTGTCTTCTTCAATCTTGACCTCATGGTAGCCCTCATCCTCGGCCCACCCCGGGACAAGGCTTAAGCGTGCTTGGACGCCACGTGACTATTCGCGATAGCGCGTATTTGTCGCGTGTCGCGTCGTCCCGTGAAATTGGTGAATAACATCTAGTGGCCTCTGAAACAACAGAATTTATCAGACTAAACCTTGACGGAACAGTCATTGAGGTCAAGATGATCCGTCAAGAGTTCCTCAGAACTGACCCTAAGCGAAGGGCAAACCTCAATTACAAGAAGACGCAATTTGCAACTCCAACGTTTAAGCAGCAGGATTATCCCCATCGGTTGAACTTCTACGACACTCCACCAACTGCAGAGATCACGCTTGAGCAATTCGAACAGTGGGCCATTGACAGACTGAAGAGTAAGGAGACTTGGATTACCGGTTGCTTGTGGTATCTTATTGATTTTGATAGTTCTCGCTGAAATTGAGGCATGCTCATATCGAAACAAGACGGCTGCTGAGATAACGGCACATATTACACCTCTCCTACAAAAATTTCTGCCGCTATCCGCGAACACTTCCTCTCGGACCGGTGCTGAAGATCCTAGACTCAAAAATGAACGCCAGAAAGACCACTATTCGCACTTTATCCTCCGGTTAGCCTTCTCAGCCACGGAGGACCTCCGGCGACGATTTGCCAGGGCAGAGACTATGCTATTCAAATTTCGGTTTCAGGGAGATGACAGTAGAGAACGGCGCGCATTTATTGATGGATTAAACCTTGATTGGGAGTCTGTGAGTGACGAGGAGAGACGGGTACTTGATGAGCACTTGGTCGCCGCGACGCCAGGTTTACGACGCTCAGATGAGGAGTCTTGGTATAAGGTGGATTGGGAAAAGGTCCCAGAACTGGTGGAAAGACGGACGGTCTTCCTTTCTAAAGGGAAGGCATACGTGCCTGAAAGGGAGCAGCTCAGCATGATTATTGCTGAATTCACCACTCGACTCGAGCGTGCTGTGGAGGTGCGTACACTCTGTTACGCAAGTTTAACTCATCACATATAACTAATCCAAACTCCAGCTCACGAGCAGGGCTGTACCGCGATTAGATGAGGATTATCGTCTCTCCCCGATCCTCAACCACTTGTCCAAGAATTTCGGAAGCGCCGAGTCCGTCTATACCGAGGGTGAAGGTTTTGTGGAGGGTGCTCCAATAACTGCGAGTAGCATTGATCCTCTCTCCCAGCATTTCCCGCTATGCATGCGGAACTTACACACGACGTTGCGCAAGAACCATCACCTGAAACACTACGGTCGTCTTCAATATAGTCTATTCCTCAAAGGCATTGGGTTGTCCCTCGAGGAATGTATACTTTTCTGGCGCCAGTCATTCAAAGGCTTCACCGACGACGAATTCAATTCCCGATACAAGTACAATATCCGCCATGTGTACGGAGACGTGGGTGGTGATGTCAATCGGAGGGGCCGCGGATACCCACCATACTCATGTCAGAAGATTCTCACTGATTCGAATCCTGGGGTTGGACAGACTCATGGGTGCCCATATCGCCACTTCTCTGTTGATAACCTAATCGGCCTCCTCCAATCCACTGGCGTTAGCGACAAGGAGCTGTTGCGCGGAGTCCGGGAGGATGTTGAGAAAACGCGGTATCACATCGCTTGCAACCGAGTTTTTGAATGGGCTCACAAAGGTGATATCAAGAGGGTTAAAGAGGATGGAACGGCGAGCGAAATTGAACTCGACACCATTGTTCACCCCAACACTTATTTCAAGCGCAGCTACCTCCTTAAGCAAGGAAGGAACTCTCAGAAGAACGCCTGAATTTTACGCGAGTTTGACACGAAGATATGCCCACGTCCTTTTATGGTATCCACCTCTAGTGTTCTACCACACGACACATGGCGTTCGGAGTGAGATACGGCAAGAATAGCACTTGATTTTTTTTGGTATTCTCAAATTGCAGAATGTATATATCAATTATAATATCCTCGATTATCCTCAACTGGTTCGTAGTGTTGTAATCGAGTTTGTATAGCAATGTGCGATTTGTGAATAAGTTTGTAACCACAGCTGATTCCCAGTTTATCCAAAAGGATCGGAACGACCTTTCAAAGCCAGGTGCCCAGCAACGGGTCGGAGTATCTCTTCGCTCGACAGAAAATCAACTCCGTCATTGAGACAATCGAAGCTGAGTGTTGAGTCGGCGGACTAATTTTGAAGAAAATTCAATGAAGAAGAAAAATAAAGGAAGAAGCGTGGAAAGAACGGATATTTATAGGGCGCTAGCGTGGTTCGGTACGGTGACGCAGAGAGACCCATGGTGCTGCAACCTGGCCTCAAACAGCTCCGGCTCCCACAACACCTCCCCGCATTAGCCTCCGGACTACAGCACTTGTCGGCATTTGCCTTATTGAATCAGGTTATGCTCCCAGGGGCTTCTTCGATTGTGTAATCTGTGTGATTGAGGGCAACTGTCCCCCAGTTTTCTTTCCAGTTCATTCGCAGCCGCCCTGCGCAAGATGGACTTCGAGGCCTTGAAGGACCAATGGAGCGATGTTGAGGATCGCGATGGCATTCGACTGAGCTGGAATACGTTTCCAAGCTCTCGAATGGTAGGTGTCAAGTAACTATGAGTTAGGCACTCGTACTGATTCATTGACAGGAAGCGTCTCGACTCGTCGTACCCATCGGTGCCACCTACACTCCTCTCAAGGAGCGACCGGATGCTCCTCTCCTCCAATATGAGCCGGTGACTTGCAAAGCCCCGTGCCGGGCGGTCTTGAACCCCTATGCGTATGATATGGTCTACCTGTCACAATTTATGGCTTATCGCTAACATACTTCAGCAATGTTGACGTACGCGCTCGGATCTGGATATGCCCTTTTTGCCTTATGCGAAATCCCCTACCTCCACACTACAAGGATATCACAGAGAGTACAATACCTCCGGAGCTTCACCCCTTGAGCACGACGATTGAGTACCAACTGGCACGCCCCGCACCCGCCCCTCCGATCTTCGTATTCGTTGTCGATACGTGCCAGGAAGATGACAGTCTGAAGGCTGTGAAAGATTCCTTGATCGTTAGCTTATCCTTGCTACCTCCGAATGCTTTGGTTGGATTGGTTACGTTCGGCACTATGGTAGGAACCCTAACGTCTCCTCTTCACCTACGGGACAGACTGTTAATACCCCCTACAGGCACAAGTGCACGAACTTGGGTACACCGAATGTGCCAAATCCTACGTCTTCAGGGGCAGCAAAGACTACAACGCCAAGCAAGTCCAGGAAATGCTTGGTCTCAACTCTGGAATCCGCCCGAACGTACCTAATATGCCTCAACAGCCTGCTCGTCCGCCCCTCGGCGCAGCTGCGCGATTCCTATTACCTGTTCAGCAAGCCGAGTTCCAGATTACAAACATGCTTGAACAGCTACAGCGTGACCCTTGGCCCGTGGCAAATGATAAGCGTCCCCTAAGGTGCACCGGTGTGGCTCTTAGTGTTGCCGTTGGAATTCTTGAATCCTCTTTCCAGAATGCGGGTGCTCATATCATGCTGTTCACAAGCGGCCCAGCGACCGAAGGACCAGGTCTTGTTGTCAGCCCTGAATTGAAGGAACCTATTCGCTCCCATCACGATATTGACCGTGATAACATTAAATACTATAAGAAGGCATTGAAGGTGGGTCTACTTTAGCTCTAAATCACACGAAGAGACTATGCTAACTGAAGCAGTTCTATGATGCGCTAGCCAAGCGCTCTGCCAATAACGGCCACGTGATCGACGTTTTTGCCGGTTGCCTTGATCAAGTCGGTCTTTTGGAAATGAAGAACCTTGCAAATTACACCGGAGGTCATATGCTTCTCACTGATAGCTTCACCTCGTCTCAGTTCAAGCAATCCTTCATCCGCGTGTTTGACAAGGATGCAAACGATAATCTCCTGATGGGCTTCAATGCCTCTCTTGAGGTGCTCACCACGAAGGAGCTGAAGGTCACCGGCCTCATTGGCCATGCTGTTTCCCTAAACAAAAAATCCAGCTCCGTGGGTGAAACGGAATGCGGTATTGGCAACACCTGTGCCTGGAAAATGTGTGGAATCGACCCTTCTTCGAGTTACGGTATCTACTTTGAAATCGCCAGCCAGGGTGGTCCTGCGGCTGTGCAGCAAGGAACTCAAAGAGGAATGATGCAGTTCTTGACCTACTATCAAAACTCTTCCGGCCATTTCCATCTTCGAGTCACAACTGTCGCACGAAACCTAAGTGGCCCGGCCGGCGACCCTACACTCGCACACTCTTTCGACCAGGAAGCTGCCGCTGTGCTAATGGCTCGTATCGGTGTCTTCAAAGCTGAAGTGGATGACGGACCAGACGTCCTCAGATGGGTCGATCGCATGCTCATCCGACTCTGCGCGCGCTTTGCAGACTACCGAAAGGACGACCCGACCTCATTCCGACTTGAGAAGAACTTCACTCTCTATCCTCAATTCATGTTCCATCTCCGCCGAAGCCAGTTCTTGCAAGTCTTCAACAATTCACCTGACGAGACCGCTTTCTACCGTCATGTGCTCAACCATGAAGATGTTGGAGATTCCCTGGTTATGATACAACCAACATTAGATTCGTACTCGCTGGAGCATGAAGGAAGCCAGCCGGTTCTGCTAGACTCTGCTTCCATTCAGCCCGCCCACATCCTTCTCCTGGATACATTCTTCCATATCCTGATTTTCCACGGAGAGACCATCGCCGAATGGAGAAAGGCAGGCTACCAGGATCAGGAAGGCTACGAGAACCTGCAGACCCTCCTCGAGGTACCGAAAGAAGACGCAAGGGTTTGTGTACTCACCTACGTAACTATCTAGATCACTGCTAATGAAAACCCAGGAACTCATTGCGGACCGATTCCCTCTCCCGCGATTCATTGTGTGCGATGCAGGGGGTTCACAGGCGCGTTTCCTACTGTCCAAGCTTAACCCATCCACGACACATACGACAGGTGGTTATGGTGGAGGTTTGACGTCACAAACCATTTTCACCGACGATGTCTCTCTTCAGACATTTATGGATCACCTCATGAAGTAAGTTCATCGAGCAATAACATATGTCATCTGCTAATGCTTCGAAAGGCTTGCGGTTTCTGGAACGAGTTAATTGACAGGTAATGGCGATTACGAGAGCAATGGGCGACTTGACGTTGGTCTTCGGGTCGTGTGTGTCTTTAGCGGTGATTTGTTACGCTTTTTTACCCCAAGAATCTAATAGTTACGTACTGTTAAATTCAATGAACAGATTAGAACGAATATCTCTCTTTTATGATGCCCGTAGATAGTCGATACTCCGTACCGGCTGAATGTAATATCACGTGACATTGGAAGAGCCCTAGTAATCTTCCCGGTCGGGCATCTCGCTTAGCCCTTAGCACGGAGAAGCGGCCCCATCAAAACTATTTCTCGAGCAGCTTTGAGACTTTTCTTCTTTCCTTCTCCGTACCAACCAACTTCAACAACACACAAGGAAGATCGACCACCTTTCGCACTCGCCATGCGTAAGTATCATCTCCTTGGGTATGTCAACAATGGCTGATTACTTTTCCTCTGGACAGCTCCCAAGCTCGATCCCAATGAGGTGAAGATCATGTAAGTTTTGAAATGCTTCCGGAGCCTCAATTATATCCAAAGCTGAGTTCTCTTGATAGCCACCTCCGTGTGACTGGTGGTGAGGTCGGTGCCCAGTCTGCTCTGGCCCCCAAGATCGGTCCCCTCGGTCTGTCTCCCAAGAAGATTGGTGAAGACATTGCCAAGAACACTGGTGACTGGGTAAGACATAGCCCTGTCGATTAAATCTGTACACGTTCACAGATTGCTAACCCGGGTTCTTCGAAATTTATAGAAGGGTCTCCGTGTCACGGTCAGACTCACCATCCAAAACCGTCAGGCCGCCGTCTCGGTTGTTCCCTCCGCCTCTTCCCTTGTCATCAAGGCCCTCAAGGAGCCCCCTCGTGACCGCAAGAAGGAGAAGAACATTAAGCACACCAAGTCCATCGCTCTCGATGAGATATTTGACATCGCCCGCATCATGAAGGAGCGTTCTCTTGCCAAGGAGCTCAAGGGTACTATCCTTGAGATCCTCGGTACCGCTTTCTCCGTTGGCTGCAAGGTCGATGGTCGCAGCCCCAAGGATGTCAGCGATGACATCAAGGCTGGCGAGATTGACGGTAAGTTTTGAAAGACCCCTACCCAGCAGATCGCCATACTAATTGCTCGGCAGTTCCCGCTGAGTAAAGAATGACCAGTTCTTATGGCCTTTGTCAATGTGTATTGGCATGCTAGTTACAGAATAGGATCCATCTGCCTCGGTGGCACAAAAAGTTACGATTCATGACTATAGGATTCCCACTCGTGTTCAATTCGAGATTTTACGTTTGTTTTACTGGCCGTGTCGCTGGCAAAAAGCCGCTTCCACCCTATCGTATGGTTCGCTCACCGAGTCCGAGCTCAAACACGGAGCGATCAATCCTCTTGTGACCTTTGCAACACTCTGGCCCTTACCGTTCCTTCCCGCCTTCGGGCCTGGATTGAACCAATACCACGTGGTATAGGCTTATTTTACGCAAAGAAGATCAACCGACCCTCTACTCACCGCGGTATCTTGGGAGAAGCTTGCTTCGAACTGTGGATGCAGTGGTCCATGAATCAGGTCTACAGCTCTTGTAAACCATATTTGATCAATCTAGTATTTAGGATGTTCCTCGTAGAGTTTGAGCCAAGTAGAATGTCACATTGATCTCGATATGTTTCCTTTTTCCTTCCGTTTTTCTTTTTCCTGCTCTGTCAGTATCAATCCATCTTCTACCGTCAGTGTGGCTTAGATCGTCGGGGACTACATTTCCTCTGCATTAGTGCCGTTAAGAAAACCAGGGTGTGCTGCACGCGAAGCATGGTATGGATTGGCTGGCGTGGAATGGATGCGCCAGGGCCTCTACACCGGGCATTGGCATGATACTAACTAAGATTGTAGACTTGACAAGAGGATCAAGACATCATTTTCCTACTTCGCATCCCGCCCTTCCCCCACAGTACACAATGATCACCGGTGACGGGCTCTAGTAAAACGCTCCGATATGTTTCCGGTCATTGTTCCGCGGTGGCGACGATGCCTCTGGATGATGGTGCCGGTGACTGCTGCATAGCCATACCGCTGAAGAACTCCCTAGATCGGCCACAGGTACGGAGTAATACTACTGATACGCCTCCGGGTTCAAAGAAAAGAGATATACCAAAGTTTGATGGACAGCCTTGAAACAAGCAAAGTTTGTCGATCCTTATTATGGAGTAAACCGCTCGTGACGTCCTTGGGCGGGCCTATCTATCGACTCTGTACGGAGTAGTCTGTACATTATCAAAATAATAGATTGTTGCCTTGAAGTGTATTCTCTGTCATGTTTGTTTGGAGTCGCACCGATAGCTAGGTTCATCTACCGAGAAGAAGATCCCTCTTTGTAGTTGTATTTGGAGCCTACACGAGACTCTAATATCGGCGTAGACTCGGCCGGATCTTATACATCGATAATGGTGGTGAATATGGTGATATTGAACAAGATGCATGAACCATGGCGTGTTGAACTTACATAAGTTGATACTCTCCACTTTATATTATTGCGTGACGTGTATATATTTGGGTCAACGTCTAGCTAGCCAACTAGTGGTATCTATATAGTGGATGAGATATATACAAACTCCACGATCCTGGACCTGTATCGCTGACTAAAAGTGTACAGGACAGGACGTCTCAAATGTTACCTAGTACCTTGTGGCAAAGTATAATTTGAAGTCTCCGGGGTCTGGCCTCTTGAGTCTACGATCACTGTCACTGACCGTTGGATCGTCTTTCTGTTCTGTGTACTCCGTAGTCACGACTCAAGACTTAAGCCAGGGCAATCTCCTGAGTCTAAGAAATGCCTAGATCCTGGCGCCTCAGCCTCCTCAAAGTGCTCTCAGACTCCAGAGTCAGCTTCACATATGTTCGCTGGCTCCACTGCTGCTGGCTCCCTTATCCACACCTCCAATCCATCTCTTTTCATCGAGCATCCATTCAGCTGTTGAATATCTCCTATCTGAATCGTTATTGGTTTCTCCTGCCTCAGCACTGGTCAATTTCATATTTGTCCCCCACCACACAAGCCACCACGACTCCACTAGTCAAGCCCTCCAAAACTCTCTGTGACTGCTGTCGCTCTGGGAGGCTCCGCTCCTCCATTCTCAATTATTATCAGTTTGACGATAATGAACAGTTGACATACGGAGTATGTAGTCACCTCATCTCGTATTCATGGCACTGCCTTCAGAGGCTCATCGTTGCGACCCTGGTGCAGTGGTGGCCTCCCCGGTTTGTTCCAAGGTATGGCAATCAATACTGCTTTGCACCTAGGTTCCTCTACCCCAGACTTTGAATCCTTTTTTTAACAGATTAATCTATCAAACTTTTCTGTAACCCTTTCCTCTCCTCTCCGCTGACCGTTGGGATCGTCTCCGCCCCAAACGAGCTCCTTGCGTCCGCCTCTACCTTGCATCTGGACCAGATACTACTAATATGATTATAATCATGACATAAAATTGTTAACCGTTAAATACATGAAATAATCAAATAAGTACTCTGCAATCACAAAGTAGGACTTGGTCAAAAAATAAAATATAATAAAAAAGAAAATATACTAAAACAGCCTTGATGATCAGCTACTGGTGCCATGTCCACCTTCTCTTTAACGCAGTCCACTTTCCTTCCTCCGATCTTCATCTCTTTTTGTTTGATTTGGTTGAAACCTGGTCTTGGTATTTGATTCGTCTCTATTTTTCTCAATATTATATCCATCCCGGTTCTTATCCTGATCCTCTTCGCTTTTTCTTCCGATTCCTCCTTCTCCCCTCCTCTCTCATCCGGCCGTCGAGGACAGTCCAGCATTCAACACCAGCAACCAGCATACCTGCCAAGCGCCTCCTGTCTTGTCGTTGATTGTGTCTTGCGGACACCTGCGTCACTTTCCAGACTACTAGGCTGTGACTTGCGGTCCCTTTCCACTCCCTTGCATCGCCTCTCCTTCTCATCCCACCTGCGAGCAAATAGCGCGTCTCCGAGCGGATCGCCTGCGTGTCTTGCCCTTAAACTCTGGAATCCGGCGCTTACCTACGAGGACAGACTTTTTCTTTCGCTCCGCTCCTCCGTCTTCTTTCCTCTTCCGCTTCATATCGATCTCGTCTATCGTTTCCCGCACCTCCGCCCGCGTTCATGTCGAGCCCTGAAACCACCCGTGGGGGGCGTCATTGAATACCAAAGCGAGTTCGGCCTGGCCCAGGATGAGGTGTAAGAAGCGCTTCAAGAAGGATGCTCGCTATCGATAACTCCGAATTGGATGTCTCTTGACTTTCTTGACCGCTCTCTGTCTTGGGTCGTTGCTTGAATCCTACCTGAAGTCTTTCCCGATTTATAACTTATAACGCCCCTCCTCCACACCGTTCCTTTCTCTGCTTGTCATTATCTCTTGTTACAGCGTTCATATATCAGCGTGAACGCCGGTGGTGCGAGCTCTTTGCGGGGAAATAAAGCGGGCCCAGTATGTTACCCTCCGTGGCGCCGTTTCCGCCAGTTCAACCACACCACCTAAACCGATATCATGGGGCCGAATCGCTCAACGGACCCTACGACCTGGATGCATCATTCGCTGCGGCACTCCCTCATGAACTCATTAACAATATCAACAATCACACCTTCCACTCATCCTCGCGGACCCGATTACAATATCCTCACCCCATCCAGCGTCCCGATGTCCACGATCCTACGAACCCGGCGGCAGCGACGTTAAATACCGTTGGGGAACATGCATTGAGGAGGAAAACGCCAAATGGAACACTTGCGGCCGGATACGATGGTACACCGTGGGACATGACTATTCAACCTCCGGCATCAAAGCATATTTTGGTCTCGCAGTTAGACTCCGGTCACTTGATTTCCCCTCAAGCGGGATTCCTGACGGACCCCTGGCAGCAAGCTATGCTGGATCAGTCGTCTGCACAGCCGTTGAACTTCCCGCCTATGCACAAGACCGATTTTAATCGAGGCAACGCCACACCGGAAGAGATAGCCCAAGGGTTCAATGGGATCAGTTGGATTCGCTCGCTGAATGCTGCGCCCGGAATGGACTCTGTGCTTAACCAATCTTTACCAGTACAAGCGCCCCAGCAGCGATATTACTGGCACAATGGGGCGTACGTGCCCACAGTTTTACCGGCAACGTTGCAGCCTTGCGTAGGCCCCACGGCTTCAGCAGGCACTGGACCATATGGACCATATTGGCCGGACGGCGCTTATATCCCATATCGTCCGGCCGCTTTCCGTGAATCTCGATTAACCAATCAAGATACCTTTGTGGATCCACTCGGCCATTCTGGCCCTCAGTTTTTCGATGCCGGACAGCAGTCTTTTAACAATGGCCCGACTCCTTCAAACCACTTGGAACCTGTTGACTGGAACCAGAATTCCTTTGGGGCTTATCATAATGAGGGACCGGTAAAGAACAATTTCCCTCCACGTCATTCGGACCCGAAGTTCGAATCGTTCGGCACTCAACATGTCTTACCATTTCATACACGCCAAAGAAACTCCGCCTCCGGCTTTACGTCGCGCCCAGCTGCTCATGAATTGAACGCTTCATGGTCGGGCACCGCTGGTGACAGCGGGCTTCAGGGAACGGGATCAGCTTCGGGGTCCCGCGCTTCGAATACAGAGTTCAAGGAGAAGGTGTTGTCATGGGCTCATAGTGTATATGTGGATTTACTCGCGTCTATCCACCGGGCACGTCGGAACAGTGCCTCCAATGCTACCAATGACGGTCAAAGCCAACGAACCCTGAAGCCCAGCATTTACCCCAAGCCACCACGGCAGCCAGGTTTAGATTTTTCTCATGCACCAGAGATTTCGCGGCATAATAGCTATCCATCAAGCCAGTATGATTCCCCCGAGCCAAAATGCCACAGTGGGAGTTGCCAAAGGAGCTTGAACTTTATTCTAACTTGTGCAGAAACCACCGTTATGAACGTTATTCTCTTTCTCAATTTCCTCAAAATTCGTCCAGTAATCATGTGGTCGATAGGCTAAGACATACTGGTCGATTAAACTCCATCTCGGCTTCTTCTTTCTCGTCTGCCCCCTTGGATGAAAACACGACGGTGATAAACGCAGCGTCCTCGTTGGAGCTACTGTCGCATCTCTGTATGGAGAGTGGATGGGAATGGATCGATGGCATGCTTCTTGGTGGATGTCTTGCTTACGGTCTGGGCGACTACAACAAGGCGATGAGATGGTATTCCAGGATCATTGCTCGTGATGCAACGTGAGTTGACAATATATTCCTGTTTTGACCCACCCGAGCTAACCACCTCTAGACACGTCGAAGCAATCTCAAATCTGGCAGCCACGCTTCTTGCACTTGACCGACGGGATGAAGCATTGCAGCACTGGCTTCGTGCTGTCAAATTGCGCCCGAGCTATTTTGAAGCAGTTGAACATCTCATAGGCCTTTTATGCAGCAGTCAACGTGGCAAAGAAGCAGTCAATATCATTGATTTTGTGCAAAACTCTCTACGTTTATTCCAGAACGGTGACTGTTTCAAAGCCGACGAGCATGCGAGTGAGACAGAGAGCGATGCAGAAAGCCGCGTCTCAGGTACATCTGATTCGAGTTCATACGACAAGGCTACATTTGACTTTGATGATGAGTTTGGTCAGTCAGCCTTTGTCGCTCGTGGGTCAGGAGAAAGCGCCGCTGCTGGTTATGGCTCTAGCGGATACTCTATTCCGGGATCTGAAAATGGCCGCATGCTAGCGCTTATACACGCAAAGGGGAATATGCTCTATGCTCTGAATGAATACGCAGCAGCAGCGGTAGCATTTGAGGATGCAATCCTTATTAGTGCGGGACGAAGACGCCATGGTATTCAAAGCCTTATCAAGCAGGTTTTCGCCGCCTTTTCACAAGGACCACGCAATGGATATATGGCATCCAACCGTCACGATCCAGAGACTATTCTGCTATATCCGGACAAGGCCCTACAAACGTCAAAATTGGTCTTTGCGCCTTCCGGAACGCCGCCCGGGATTAGTCATGTCCCAGAGGGGCTGGCAAGAAAAGCGGCTCTATCCACAACTAGCAATTCATTGCTCTCGCTGGCGAAGATTTACCAGGATGGCATGTCGAACTCACACACGTCTGGTGCTCCGAGGTCCGCACCTGGTGTTCGGGACATCCTCGCTCTATACTACCTGTCGCTTTCTCTTCAACCAAGTCCGTCTACGGCTAACAATGTTGGAATATTGCTGGCCGGAATTCACAATAATGCACCCGGGAAGGGTCTTGCTCTGTCAAGCGGAGAGATGCAACATCCTGAAATACCTGGCGTCATCCCTGGTACTGGGGTGTCTCTGGCGTTGGCCTATTATAATTACGGGCTACATCTCGACTCGCGGCATGCCCATCTCTATACGAACCTTGGTAGCTTGTTGAAGGACATTGGCCAGCTTCAAGCAGCAATTCGAATGTATGAACAGGCGGTTCAGTGCGATGGCCAATTTGATATTGCACTGGCGAACTTGGCGAATGCGGTCAAGGATTCAGGGCGAGTTAACGATGCCATTTCCTACTACAAGCGTGCTGTGAAAGTGAATCCCGAATTTGCAGAAGCAGTGTGTGGGTTGGCCAATGCTTTGAATTCTGTTTGCAACTGGATGGGTCGGGGAGGCATCGCTAATGCATTCGGCTTCCGAGATCGGTGGCATATAAATGACCAAGGCATGCTTCGTGACTCAGACGGCATTGGGACGGGTACCGGCTGGATCAAACGTGTCGTGGATATTGTCGATCGCCAGCTCAAAGAGGGGGAGACGTGGGGGTGCGGTCTTCTGACTCCCAATGCCATTGAACAACTGTGCGCGCAGATGGTTCCCACCCTGGACGGCCGCCGTCGATCTGCGGCTGGAACCCTTGCTGTCATGCTTCAGTCTTGGGCCGGACAAAAGTGGGAAGGCTCTCGCATTGTCAAACTCGTGGAACGTGTAATTAGGTCGATCACTTGGCGCTGGTATCAGGATCGGTACGTCTACGGTAGGGAATATCCTCCGTCCAGGTACAGACGGCCCCAGCTTCCTCCTGGCTTATCAGCACCCAATGCGCCCACTGTACTTCCGTTTCACACGTTCACTTGTCCACTTTCCGCAAAGCAAATCCGACAGATCTCGCAACGAAATGGGCTCCGCATTTCCTATTCGACGCTGCGGTCCTCCTGGCTCCCACCTACAGTGTATCCTCCACCACCACCTCCGAACCCGTATCTCAAGGTTGGATATGTGTCGTCTGATTTTAACAACCATCCTCTCGCTCATCTGATGCAGTCAGTTTTTGGGCTGCACAACCCGTCCAAAGTCAAGGCATATTGTTATGCCACAACGGCAAGCGACAAGTCAATCCACCGGCAGCAAATTGAAAAAGAGGCACCGATGTTCCACGATGCCAGCGGATGGCCAGTTGAGCGGCTAGTGAGACAGATCGTCGAAGATGGTATTCACATCCTCATCAACCTGAACGGCTACACTCGAGGCGCCCGCAATGAAGTCTTTGCTGCGCGGCCGGCCCCTATCCACATGTCATTCATGGGATTTGCGGGCACATTAGGCGCAGAGTGGTGTGATTATATTCTAGCTGACTCCTTGTCAATTCCCCCGGACACGCTCTCGCCGGGAAATCGCAGCACGCGCATTGAAGACCGTCTTTTCGAAGAAGACCACGGGGAGGAGGCTGAAAACTGGGTATACGGAGAAAAGATTGTCTTCACCAGGAATACATTCTTCTGCTGCGACCACCGACAGAGCGCCCCAGATGCCAGAGATCCTTATATTGCCTGGGAGCATGAACAAGCGAGACGCTGGAGGATGCGAAAAGAGTTGTTTCCCAACCTCAGCGATGATACTGTGATACTCGGCAACTTCAATCAGCTTTACAAGGTATTTCCCTCCCTTTTCTTTTTCATTTCGTTAGCGAAAGACTAATGATGATAGATTGAGCCTACAACTTTCCGCACCTGGTTGCGGATTCTTGCAAAGACCCCTAATGCCGTTCTTTGGCTGTTAAGGTTCCCCGACCTTGGGGAACAGAACTTGAGAGAGACAGCAATTGCTTGGGCCGGCGAAGAGGCGGCCTCTCGACTTATCTTTACTGATGTTGCGCCTAAGAATGCGCACATCGCACGAGCCAAAATTCTGGACCTGTTCCTTGACACACCAGAGTGCAATGCTCATACGACAGCAACGGACGTTTTGTGGAGTGGAACTCCTTTATTGACTTTTCCGCGCTACCGATATAAGATGTGTTCTCGCATGGCGAGCAGCATCCTTAGCAGCGCCTTACCAAAAATTGAGTCTGGCCGACAGGCCCAGGAGGAGTTAATCGCCACCTCTGATGAAGATTACGAAGACAAAGCGAGTTACCTGTGCCGGAATCTACACTACGAGCCCGGAGGAGAAGGCCGAGGAAGAGGCCGATTGCTTGATCTCCGCAGGATGTTATTTGAAGAGCGCTGGAGAAGCTCACTTTTTGACACCAACCGTTGGGTTCGTGATTTGGAAGACTCTTACGAGCGAGTCTGGAAACAATGGGTAAATGGCGAAGAAGGTGATATATGGTTGTGATGTACGCGTTGAGAAATATACCCCATGAGCGTTGATTTATTCTGGATTTCTTTTGTTTTCTTTTGTCTCACTTGGTGGCCATCTATGTCTGTATAAGACTTGTCCATGGTTTCATTTATCTCACCTTCCATGCAACCCTGCCTGAGCCGTAGGGTCAGTGTCTGCATTTTGGCGTTTGGATGTCCTAACTTAATGGATTGTTGATGCTGCACACGAGTTGGTATCTTTGAGACGATGAGAGTTTAGCCCTGGCTTTTGTATATTTGTATCTTGAATGGATAGGATGGGCGTTTGGAATTACTAGATAGTCCGGTCTTACAACTGACCTTTATGAAACCCAACTGTCACAATTTAGGTGACTGATCTAATACTCACTTCTATGTTTGACGAGAGGCAGAGGAGCCGATGGATGCAGACACTGATGAATCTGATCGCAAGCGTAAACGACTCATGACCTCACCATGAATTCTGGATTTTGTTGTTTTTCCTTTGGAGTAGTTCATGATCAAGATCTGATCTACTTTAGGCGGTCTGCGGGATTCAGAGGCTTCGATCACCAATCTATTGAGCTTCATCCTCCACTTGCCTCCCACTCTTTACTCTCATCTCTTACCTTTCCTATCTCATACTCATCATACCAATTATTACTCATACCCTAAATTTACATTTCCCTCTCATCCTCCGCCAATGGAGGTCGCCCAACAACAACAACCACTCCACGAATCCCCCTCACACGCGATGGATACCTCAATGGACATTGACATGGACCTGGACCTCGGTCCTCTCCCGGACCCCGAACTGATTGAGACTGTACGTCTCATAAAACCTACAAACAGGGGCAAAGCTGACAACCGATCACTAGGAACAAACCCTCACTACCGCGCCCAACGGAACAGCCATCGACCTCGAAAGCGCCGAAACGCAACCCGAGAAAGTCCACGTCCGCGGCGTTGACGAACTTACCACGGCGAATATCAAACAGTTTGCGACCTCACATTTCCCTCACGAGCAACCCGCCCGCATTGAGTGGATTGACGATACGTCTGCGAATATCGTTTACTCGTCCCCCGAAATCGGTCTACAAGCGCTGGCTGCCCTTACACACGCTGGTGAGCTTGAAGGTGGAGACTCTACGGCCGCGGGGGAAGCTTCTGTGCTGCGGCTGCGGTCTGCGAAGGTGCTTGCTTCACATCCGGATTCTGTTCTACAGGTGCGCTTAGCGGTAAAGTCGGATCGGAAGAAGGCGCGCGCGCACGAGGCGAGTCGGTTCTATATGATGCATCCCGAGCATGATCCGCGTGAACGGTTGCGGAAGGAGCTTGCGGCGGGAGGGCGACGGGGTAGCGTTGGGGAGATTGATGGGGATTATCGAAGGAGGCGGTTCGATGGGCGGGAACTGCGGAGGCGACGGGATCATGATATAGATGAAGGGATCACGGCTAATATGTATGACGACACGGGCACGGGGAGCACAGATCCATCAAACGGTGATCGTGATCGTGATTATAATCGTGGACGGAGCAGGAGAGGAAGCCGGGGCTATCATCGAGAACGAAACACGGACTTGTTTTCTGGAGGGGACGCAGAATTAGGACGGTTGCGCAACCGCAGCGCGTCTCCTGGACGCGATACTCTGATGCTTCAAGGGGGGTATATTGAAGAGCAGCAAGAATCCCGACGACGATTCCGCGAGCGCTCCCCTGCACCCTCGCGACGCAACGAAGGCCGAGAACTCTTCTCGTCCGACAACGACGCCAACTCCCGCGAACTCTTCCCGAATAAGACCGCGGACACATACCTGAAGAAGGAACTCTTTCCTTCAAAATTAAGCAACCACCGCCGCTCAGACGCCATCGATGTCGCAGACGAAACGGCCGACCTATTCTCCCGCCGCCTCTCCATCCCATTAGTCGATGGCGCGCACGACGCAGCTCCACCGTCAAGGCGCAGCCGGAACATTGAGCTATTCCCAGACCAGACGGGTAGCGAGAACAGGAGCTCAGTCAACATTCGCGGTTCAGCCAACACGGGTTCTAATCAGGGCTTCTCAATCAGAGGAGCAGCGGACAGCGGAATATCGATTAAGGGCAGAGGGGGCGCGTCAGTGCGCGAACTTTTCCCATCAAAGTATAACTCCAATGTCAATGCCGGGAAGGAGCTTTTCAATGATAAAATCGAGGGACGGGGTGGGCCGCGGAGGAGGGCGGAGGATATGTTTTCTTAGGCTGCTGTGCTCGGGCTGTGACTGTGATCTATCTATAATCTTTCATTAACGGTTACTAGTCGCATGGTCTGCTTCACCTGTTAATTCACTGGGAGGGTTTGCGTGGAAGATCACCGCGGGCCAGTACAATAATTATTTTAATGAAGGTCACTTACCCTATATCTTACAGTGATCAATTAATCGCGATTTAGCGACGCTGAATATACTCAACTCTCTCCCCGTTTCTTTTTCTCGTGGGCTTATCGGATATCCTAACTGTGCACTCGTTACCTGCTATGCTCAATGAAGCATATACTCATACACCCTACACCCTAGGCCCATATACACCCAACACGAGGAGAAAACGAAAGAGAGTCCTCTAGATCACTTTGGACTTGAGGGTTCTGTTACTATCCAAGCGGATGCCGAAGGACAAGGTATGTTGCTTTCCGTCTTTTCCCTCCAGTACGCTAACTTGTTAGATCTATACGATGTAACTAAATGGGCTGGTACTCAGCCATGGTCTACCGGTAAAGTCGCCTTCTCTGGTATAAGCTACTACGGCATGGTATGCTACTGGGCAGCCATGCAGAAGCCTCCACACCTAACCTGTGTCATGTCTTACGAGTCGCAATGCAGCATGTAACAGGCTGCTAGACAAGGAGGGATCTACAGCAACAATTTCCGAGCCCACTGGTAAAACATCGTTGTCGTTCCTTATCAGGTTGGGAGCCAGGATGGGTCTCTGAGCAAGGCCGAGCTGGGAGCCAATCGAGTGAACTAGGTATCCCAAGTTGCTGGCTACCACTGAGTATCCGGATGAGGGTGTCTGGGCTGTTTTTGACAGCTTCCGCAAGCTCTCTGATATCGGAGTTCCTTTCTATTCTGTTGGAAACTGGACAGACCCTGAGCTTCGCTTGTCGGGTAATATCCGGGCTTTTGATGGGATCTCGTCGAAGTATAAGTAGCTTAAAATGCATACAGGTAATCAATCATTTAGGGGCGTTTCACGAGACGGAACATCTAGAGCTTCACTGGAAGCTTCTCGATCACTTCTTGTTTGAGAAGGATAACGGCACCAGCATCACGGCACAGACTCATTCTATCGAGAGAATCGAGACCGCATTCTCTCCACCAGGCGCAGAAGATGTCACCAATGGACAGCTTCGCACGGGGCTATTTCCGCCTCTCCCACCGCGACGAAGTGGCCCAAGAATTGCAGTCCACTGCTTCCAAGTCCAAGGTCACCACGGTTAAATTATACAAGGTGCTTGTGCCGTATACCCAGCGCCCTTCCTCTTCGATAAAGATCAGTCACTGAGCCTTACGATCGAACCCGTTAATACCCCTAGTACTATTCCGCCTATGCGACATGAAGGCGGGGACTGCGAAAATATTGGATGGGGAGAATGTGCTTTTGCCTCATGGCAAATTGGTCCTGCCTAGTACGCCAGTGATTTATTCCACACCTGCCTGTCTCTCTTTTTATGCGTTGTTTGTCGATATCTCTTTGAAGACTCTGTAAATCTGAAATTATCCATTCTAGATCTTAGTATCTAGAGCTCTAAGTACCGCCATAGGACCAGACCTGCTTATTCGTAGAAGGAAAGCATGCCCCGTACCTTCCTGTTTTGGAATATATGGTACCTAAGTTGAGGAAGGTGCGACTGGCATTCCTCAGAGTCGCCCCTGCCTATCTTGCCATGGGGCACATTCCTATTCCGGAATTTATAGTAACCGCGAAGGGGCGACTGGTATTCCTCTGGGTCGTTCCTGCTTTTCTCGCCAGGAGGTACCTTCCTATTTCGGAATATATGGTGTCCTGATTTACTATAAGTTGGGGAAGGAGCGATTATTATTTTCCAAATGCTGCCTATCCTAGGTGCCTTCTGGAATCTTCCCAGTCTATGTTATACAGTAACTTATTGGTAGAGGAGCGACTGTCATCCCTCAAAATTGCTCCTGGGTATCTTGCATGTGCACCTTCCTAATTTGTTCAAACATAGAATGTTTCACTGGCAAGGAAAGAGCGAACTGGACATGATGGGCTGCTCCTTGATACAATTGTTTCCGTCGGTCGTGCCTTCCTTCATAGAAATGCGTACCTTCCACCAATTGTGCCTAGATACGGAGTACTCTATCTATACTCGTCACGTTGCTTTGACCCACGGTTAGGACTTTGGAGGATTCTTTTCCTACCCTGTTTTTGCTCCTTAGATCAACAATATCCCTTCTTAAATTCGAAATAAATCTTTAGGAATTGATATTTCGATAGTTTTGGTAGAATTGTATGTAGTACTATCAACATGGGAGAAGCCAATAATCATGAGAGCTGCCTCTTGAATCATTTCAGAAATTAGTGGCGCACCGATACAATCTAACACGTTGATATATTCAATTAAAGCGTGTTCCTGCGCGGGATCAAGCCTTTGATTTATTAGTCTTGAGGCTTTTCGTGATCCTATACCCTGAATTCGTCGTATAAGGCGTTGTCTATCAATATTATAGAAACGCGCGTGTTTCGAGACATCAACATTAGGATTTCGTGTTTTTTCTTGGAAATATGCGTTAAGTGCCTCCTGCAGAGCATTTTTATCTTCAGATGGAGGTAAAATATTCATATTAACTGTGTGGTTGACATTTGGAGTTGGTAAGTTGGGACAAAAATGGTTTAATTATTAGTGTGTGGTAATTATTACGGTCCCCTGCGGGCCGTGAGTTGAAGCAACGTGACGAGTATACAGTATCAAAGTCACAGGTGAAGAGAAAGCCACATGGCCGCACATGGTGGGATTATGCACTTAGTACTATCAAAGATGGCAGTCACCGCCGCACCGCAACTAGATTACAGATAATAGGGACATCCATTATTCGGAAAGGAGACTTTGAGTAAATGAAGCCTAGGGGAAGGGTCCTCCATACTATAGATAGATAGGTATATACCAGTCGGTCCTACAAAGATACATGCATAAACCATACTAGGGACTTGTTCAGATTGTGACGTATTGTCGGAGATGTTACTCCGTAAATCTGGGATTTCTATGGTATTACGTAGTATAATCAAGAAGAATGCAGGCTCATTTGTACATAGTTTACGACTCTACGTACTCCGTACTGTAAGCGAGAGGCTGGATATCTAATCTAATCTAATCTATGAGGTCATACTCCCGCCGTCAATACAAAGCCTTACATCCAAACCCTCGTCGTACTCCGTACTTATGCCTACACGATCTGAGATCCTATGTATAATTCGGTCAGTTAATCCGCAACGGTACCTGATTAAATGAATATTATCCCGGGAAAAGTATCCGCAAAACAAATGATCGGCCGTATACCGGCGGGCCGAAAGTCCCGTCGATGATCGAACGACGAAGAGAGTCAGTCGCGTCAAGCCACTGACGTCGTTATGGCTGAAGATCAACAATCTGAATTCGAGGGGGAATTAAAATAAACACCACACCCTGCACTTTTTGCTTTGTTGTTCTTTTTCAATTTTACAGACATGAAATGTTACCTGTTTATTTTTGATTTCTCCATGAAAGACTAACTGCCATAGCAAAAGAGTATTAATATTGAAATTTATTAGGGCTATCCTGTGCATTCATTCTATACCCGCTCCAATCCACTACGCTTCCAAGAATAATGCATCACATGATTCACATCACCTTGCCCTCGTCAATGAAGCCATTTGCTGAGATAATGAGAGGGGAACTTACACTGCAATTCTCGTCGAGGACGATTCTAATAGCATTCTCTCCAGGGTTCAGTCCGCCCTGTTGCTGCTGCAGCGTGGCTGCAAATTGAGCCAGCATGTCTCTCTGTTCGAATCAGCAATTGTCCTCAATCACCAACTACAATGGAAAACCTACGGTTATAAATGCTTCGGTCATTCCGCCTTGTCGCTGGACGTCGTTATCGCTCATAATCCGGTAGCTGTCGTGCATGCATTTGCTGCTCTTCAGTCCGCCGGAGCCCGGTCCGAGCGTGTTGGCCGGATTATTAGGGTCTAGGATATTGATGCCCTGGCGGGCGTCATCTTGAGCGCGCTGGTCGGGCGAAAATATCTTGATCGTATTGTCGATACCTGAAGCCGCGATGGTGGGCTCATAGGGATGCCCTGCGCAAGTGTTAGGCTATATGGGTCTGAGAATATCACATGAAACCCACCTTGCACGACGTTTACCACCTCCTCATCCCCCTTGAGAATGTTAACCAGCTTGCAGGTGTCTCGCTCCCAGATAAACAAATGGCCCGAGTCGCTTCCGCTCACTACATACTCATCGTTCAGCCCGAAGAAATTCACATCCTTGACTGTTTTGACATTGCAATGTCCGCGATATACCCTGGTGTGTGATGAGCACGGAACATTAGTCGCTATGTTCTCCCTTCCATGTCTGTCAAATCCATGCCTCTTGAATAATCGCTCCGCTGCGTCCGATTCGGACGAATTTTCGTCGTTATCGTCGTCGTTGTCATCATCTGCGCTATCTTCTTCAGACTCGTCGGAGTTTATGCCCGCATCACAATCCTCATCCTCGCTTGCGACATCAGTTGTAGGTGTGCACAAACCCAAGTCCTCTTCAATCCCATACCTTGCATAACGCTGGCTAAGGTCTCGGCGGACCGGAAAGCTAACATCTCGAATAGGCTCTTCCTCGAAGTTCACCTCGGCATCATCCTGAGATCTCTCCACCTCCATTGCGTCGTCCGAATCATCATCTTGCACGGTCGTAACGAGGCCTCCAAAAGCCCGATTAACATATTCAAAATTGACACCCATTCCCGCTTCCATCAATATGCCACGGCCTACCTCTAGAAGCCAAAATTTCACCGTCGGCGAGTCGGTGGTATGAACCGATTCTGAATATTCATTAAAATCCGCGTCCTCGGTTCTTCCACCTTCAGTCACTATCCCATTTCTCAGGGCGTCTCCAAATGCAACAATTGCTGCATGTTGGGTCTCGAAGAGAATGCGGGTTGCATCATGCTCGAACCTGGAACTATCAACATTCACCACAGGCGTGTCTTCCGCAAGTTCTTGCAGATATGGAATCAATACTGATTCAAGGGCGCTGTCGTCAGCTTTATTCGGTATTGGAAAGCGATCTCGGTTGCGACGATGACCAGAACCGCGCTTGAACCCGGAGAGGACGGCCGCTCTACCTCCTTCAACAAACAGGAGAATGGCCTTCAAAAAGTCGTACCCAAACTGCTCTCTCCTTATTATAGGGTCGTACTCCCCTGGTGAAGGTCGTATACTCTGGAACCTGTCCAAGATCTCTTCGTCTGCTCCGAAATCTTCAACATTGCCACCCAAAGCCAGCGCAAGCGTACCGGCGGCTTGCACGAACCTATAAGATGACTCCCGGTTACGACGTAGAGCCTGTTGAACACGCACAGTCTCTGGCGTTGGATTGATGGGGTACCCCCAGGTCCGCATTACTTCCTCCATTTGAGGCAAAAAGGTCAGCGCATGCATCAACGCAAAGGAGAATGACTCTCGGAAAGCCGCGAAAGCAGACGGATTGTATAGATCGGTCTGTTCACGAATAGATGCTGCTAATGAGAAAAGTGATTTTCGAAGCTTGACAATGCTCTTGGCTATGCGCAAACTAAGCCTCTGTGTCTCATTGAGTACCGAGTACCTAGCCCGTTCCATGATTTCCGCCGAGTTTACGCCCGATGTCGTGAGGCTCTCCTGTATCAACGAGTTCAGCGGGAGGTTCTCGGTGTCTCCGTTCCTGTACCGAACGCGAAAAGCTAGCGGATCGTCCTCTTGGACGGCTTCACTCCGCCGGAATGTGCGTCTCATGTCGCTTGACTGGGAGGGCAATGAATTCCCCTCTTGGCGCTTACGTTTTCTGGCCTTTGAACCTCGCCTCCGACGGGGGCTCGATTCGCCGCCAACGGATGGATTTTGTTTCTGGGCGTCTAATGCGTCGGGGCTGCGGATCAGATCGAAGCTATATATGTGGTCGCCGGACCAACTCACAACCATTTCATTAGGGTTGGCATTACTGATCTTACATGCCGTGATGTGGGCTTTATAACGTGATTTGCTCTGCTGCTTGCCGTTTGGCGCAAACCTTCGGACGCATTGCGTCGCCTGACCCATCAGCTCCTCATCATGACGACTGTCAACGCCAGGTGAAGTACCAGGAGAACCCTGCTCACCCGATAAATCCCGCCCTAGCATACGCCTGTCGTGAAGGAAGCAATGCATATGAGCGCCGCCCAGCGCGATGTAATGTGGTTGGCTCGGAGAGCATGAGATGGTGTTGAGATCGAGCCTGTGTCGTTTGTACGATATCAGTGGAGGCGGCACGTTGGAGTCGTCATGTCCTGAGCGTGGGGCCATAAACAAGAGCCCACCTCGGGGCTTAGGATACGCAGATGATGGTAGGCGCAAATCCCACTGGCGAACTTCACCATCCTCCGAGCAAGTCAAAAAGAGGTTCGGCGATGATTCGGTCACAATACGCTTGACACAGTCCGCATGACTTCGATAGACCCGCGCATTGGTACCTCCCACTCCCAGAGACCGGGCATTGCCGAAGAATTGATTCCAATGTTGGCCTCTTGGCTGAGTAGAGACATGTGGCATGGAGCCCTGGGTGGCAGCTCGGCTGGAATGTTCAATGTCAAAAACCCGTACCTGAGAGTCACCTGCCGCCGTCACCAGGGTCCGGTCGTTCGAATGCGGCATGAAAGCGACGGAGAATATGTTTCCTGTGTGACCAGTAGCGACACTGGTGTTGAGAGCAAAGGGCGTAGTTGACGACTCTGGCTGGTAGGAATAAATATTCAGGTAACAGTCATCCGAACCGGACGCAAGGAATCGACCAGATCGCGACCAACTGCAGGGCATTAATTTCTCACAATCTGGGGTTCAAAAAGGCAATGCTAGAAGGTAAGTCAAGCACAACGCACCTTAAAGCATTGACACATCCTGTGTGTCCTCCAAGCTCGTTGACAATGTCAAGGTCGCCGACCCATTCCTTAGAACCGTACAGGTCGCGAATGTTGGCTGAGGTCGAACCCTCTCCGGCCTCTCGGCGCCAGATGCGGTCGTACAGAGACCTTGTCATTATTTTTCGGATCGACGGCAAATAATGGAAGGCTGGTTATTTGTTTTTTTTTAGAATATGCAGGTTGGAAGCATTGCGGTCACCGACCGGCCGGAAAGTCCTTGAGAAGACGAGGCGACACGGTCACGAAGACATCAATGGAATGAGGGCGAGCACTCATGAGCAGCGACGTTACTATCACGAAGCAAGAGTTAGAGTAGGAACGATGGATGGAAATCGAAAATGTTGAACTTGTGGCCCTTCCTAACTAAATCGAGAGTGGTCGACAGCAGGGAAGTTGTCATGGAATCGGGGAGGTGAGAACAATGAGATCAGGGGTAGGTCATGATTTACGCAGGATGAGGTGTCACGAGGCGACAAAAACGCAAAAACAATAAGAAAGCCCGGCAGATGCCAGAGAGAGGGAAAGCGACTGCGAGTCTGACAGAAAGACAAGAAATGTTGGATGGAAAGGTCCACCAGGTCCAGAACTTCAGCTGCCAGTGCAGACGCACAGAGTCAAATATCGACAGAACCGGGAGGAATGGCCTTGGGTCAGGTAGAGGCTAATATTGCGACCAACGGGCAACGGAGCCTCGCTGCTGAGAACTTAAGAGTCTGAGACATCCATCTAGAGTCTACATGACGGTGACTGCTAGGTCGCATCGCGATGCTTCAAATCCCGAACATCTACGACTACCTCTACCTCCTTGAGGATCTTGAGACAATGAGCGACTGAATTGGATTTGGAACATACGATTAACCTTGTTTCCTGGATAACAATGACGCAGTGACTCGTGAGACACTGTGACAGCAGTCCCCGCGTTCCGTTCTGAACCGCGAAAGGCCAACACCATTGGCCTGTCCTCGGGAATTATTTAGCAGAATGACCCTTTTCTGCCTTTCTTTTCTTTTCTCTTCCTCCCACTCACTTTTCAAGCAAACGATATGGATTGTTTGCTCTGAACTGGGCTCAAGATCAACAGCTGGCAGAGAGCCCCCCCTTGCTCCAGTTCGGAGATGCAGCTAACATACTAGGTCGAAAACCTCAACTTCAACGAGCACTATGTCTTCTTTTCTCTCGACCCCTCACGCCAAATCAGTCCAGAGCCACTTTCAATTGGGGTATTTAGGAAAGCATGTGAGAGATGTCGCCGACCGTTTCGCCATGTCTGTCTACTCCCTACTGCAGGAGTCATGAGAACACGGCGGGCGCTTCATGAGATAACATAGAAAGATAGTCCGGTCCGAGCAAGAGTTGCTTTAACCAGGATTCTGCTGCAGAAATAAAGCATCGAATCCACATGATGGCAATCAACCCATGCCATCAGACGGGATGAGCAAGTCAATAAGGCCCAACAAGGAAAGATGATTGCAAAAACAGGTTTTTTCCTTTAGTCAGGGCTTGACTCTCGGGACGTCTGTCCAGTCAAGTGTGGTGGTACCGCAAAAGGAAAAATGATAAAAAACAGGTTCTTTCCCCCGCTTTCTACCTGATAATTCTGTTGATAGGTTGATGGTTCCAGAAAAAAGTTCAAACTGTCAATGTCATGACTCCAAGGATGATCGTCTCCAAAGTCCGGTTCTCGGGTTCGCCTTTGCATGGTTCTCTCGTGACTGAGTCTCAATCAATCGCTGGGCGAGCTGACTAACCCGTGTTGTCTCCGATTTCACAATATCGGTTTCAATGCTGCGAATAGTACTCAATTCTTCGATCATCAGGCTGAGCAGCTCATCAAGACCTTTGGCCGTTCGAAGCAGCGCGGACTGATCGAGCGCTTCGTCCTCGCCGTAACCGAAAATATCCAGGCTCTGGAGCTGTCTAGATGCAAGTTCTAGTTTCATTATCAAAGCATTCATCTCATCTTTCCACGTGCGATCAATGGTATCAATGAAAATCCCGGAGTCTTGCCCTCCTACGTACGAGGTTCGCGCCTCTTTAACCTCCTCGACTTTCTGAAGCCAATCTTCGAACTCGAGGACGGCCAATGTGTACCGGCCTCTACGGCTGTCGCAAATATCATAGATGTCCTGAGCGACCTGTGATAGAAGCTGGACCTGCTCCGTAATGCCCTGCTGACCATTATGCTCGAGAGAATTCTTGAGCCAGTACTGCATCGCCTGCCCATTGAGTGTCCGTTGCGATTCCTTCTCCACGCCCAGAATAGCTTTGTAGTCCCCCGCGACCGAGTCGTATTTGCTCCGTAACAGTGCCTCGGCATTGCGTTCCCACTCGAGACTACGTTGCCCCCCGGACTTGTGTAGAAGACTGAGCTGCAATAGCTCAGTCTGTAACGCCGCGATTTCGGGCCAGGATGCCGGAATCAACTGAGACGTTTGGTCGAGAGCGACGCTACTAGAGGGTGTTGGAGTTGGAGGCCTCAATATCTTCTTTGGGGAATAATGCTGTTGATTAGTTGTAAACTGACCTCTCGACCTTGCCGTCGTAGCCGCGGATGGTGTCAGGGTGTTCTTAGGGGCGTGTCCAGATGCTGGCGATATAACCTGACTCTTGTGTCTCGTATGTCCTCTGGGTGCGGCTTGAATCCCAGAGCTCAAACCCGGAGGCTGTCTCAGGGAGGCCGATCGTGTCGGTCGATGGAGGGGGGGCATATCCGTTTTCTTCGGCGACCGGGGTTGTGCATCTTGTTGCCTGACAGGGTCATTCTTCTTGATAGGAGAAACTGGGGCTCGTCCAACGGTTCCTGTGCTTGCAGGAGGACCGGTAGATTTGGTAGAGGATGGAATTCTCAGTTGAGTCGGCCGGACGAGGCTCTGGCGACGATTTGGAAGGGTGGAGGGGCTAGGTTTTGTAGGGGTTTCTTCTATTATTTGTGCAGCAGAGACGGGCGGCTTCGGATTTGTAACTGTCCGCCCTGCACTAGCAGTCTGGTACAGGCGTTAGAAATGGCTCGGAAAACAGGACGCATGGATACCTAGTACGACGTTCACTTACCTGCTTTCGTGGGTCTCGTGTTGAAAACGAGCGGGTGGGGATTGGCATGTTTCCAAAGTTCGGATATCTCAGTCCAGGAGTCAGTTAATGGTGTTAGCCGAATGAAGAAGGTGTAGGCTGTTTGTATAGGTGAAGACAATGAGTCCAGTTGAAGCTGCGGTGAGGTTCCGCGTCAACAAAGGGCCCCGGGGAAGCTTGGCATTATGCTTGATGCAGATGGTGCATTTCGAACTTCAATCCTTAGGGATGAAATGCTCTAATAGTTTTGACACCGGGGTTCTAAATTAATCTATTACATATACGTATATAATTCTAAGGGGTCATTTCTTGTCCCCAGTTCATACCACTACTTTTACATACACTCATACTCACCCGGAAGAACATGTGATATCAAAGATATGTAGGCGGTTGATTACGATGTAAATCTCAGAGAATCAAGATTGATGGAATGATTGACCCTGATCAAGATAGAATATAACACTTTTTAGCTATGGTTTCCAACCCCTTCTATAGTACGTAACGGATACAGTTGAATAGGACATTGACAATTTGGTTAGACCAAAGGTCATTGTTTCTCCTGGTCCAAAATGTGTAGTGGGCTTCAGAGAATAGACCACAATCACAAGCTTCCCCGTCTTGGGAAGGCAACACCGTCGATGGCTGCGTGATCAGTGAACCAGCTCACTTTCTCACCTGCCCCTTGGTTGACGAGGGCAGATGGGAGGTCCCTCCCCTCTTCCGCATCAAAAATCTGCTTCATAATGTCCTTTTTCCCGCCTCCAGTTGCAACGAAAGCGACACTGAGGGCATGGGTGACCACAGGTAATGTGAGGGTGATGCGTTTCGGTGGGGGCTTGGGGGAGTCGCTGATTGCGGAGACCCACGCGTCCTTTTCCCGTAGCAATTCGTGGCCGGGGAAAAGACTGCAAGTGTGGCCATCAGGTCCACAGCCGAGGAGGACGAGATCAAACACAGGCAGCTTCACGCTATCCTTGGCCGCAAAAGAGCGCATCAAATCCTCCTGGTACAAATCCGCCAGCTCCTGAGGGTCATCGTCGTTGACATGGTTCGCGTCGATAGGATGCACCTTGGGAGATCCTAATTCCGATGGGATCTTGTTCAGAAGCTCGTCTTTCAGTAGACGGTAGTTGCTGTCCTCGTGGTCGAGGGGAACCGCACGCTCATCGGCGAAGAAGATCTCCCACTTGGAAAATTGAGCGGTATCATCTGGAGATCCATCTCCGGGGGCAAGGAGTGATTTGGCGAGAACAGTAGGGAGAGAACCTCCAGATACTGCGACGCGGAAAGTGTCATGGCGGCTTAGTGCCGAATTCTGATTGCGGAGGACATAAGGTCGTAATTGCTTGGCCAGGGCGTCGGTGTCTGGGAAACTGTAGAGGTTCGGTGCTGGACCAGCCATGGTGTTCGAATTGAGTTTCGTAGTCTAAAGCGAGTAAAGGAATAATCAGCGGCTTGTGCGCCAGGATTAAGCAGAGCGAAGATTGAATCGTGAGTTCGAAGGATGAGGGGTCGTGGACGACGACACTGGACGTGGTGTTTCAAGTGGGGTGGCGGGGCAGGAGATACGGGATTATTAACACAGGGTTGGACTGGTAACGATGATGATCGAACTGGATAGGTAGTATTATCTGGCACGATAAGAGACTGGAGATGCTGAATGGTAATGAGTTCTCCTTGATGAGTCCTCAAGGAGAAGAGTTACTGGGGTTTTGTTTGGAGCAAAGTGCAGTCGCGATTACTCCATCTGTCGTCAGTGACTTCCACCTCGAGATGACGTCGGCACCGTCCGTGGGAGGAAGCAACCGATGATCAATTCGGAGATTACCTACAGATTCCAGAGTACTGTAAATACCTCCATAACCTCGCGTCAACTGAATCTCTGTCCCGCATTATTGACTCGGTGTTCACCCGAGAATCAACATCTCGGCGCGATTGATTCGAGGCGCCTGCGGGATGCTGTAATTGTGCATAAGCGTGCGCCTGCTTATGTACGTGGTCCAAAAGGTTAACGCTCAGTTCGTAGTGGTCTGAACAGTTGCTTTGCGCTCAGGCGCTAAGCGGATTGGACTCTACCCCATCATGCGATGGTTTCCCCATTTGACAATCGAAACCTAGCGATCGAGGAGGAGACGGTGCCTTTCATGGCTGGGATTGTTCCTTATGATGCTGATTTCCGGAGGCTTTGAGAGGATACACAATTCAAGCATACAGAAATGAGTTCCTATCTACTCCATATAGTTGTGTGCTGGATACAGCCATCGCGCCAGTGGTCGTGGACATACTTCGGAGTAGTAGTGTTTGCATGATACGGGCACTTCCGCCCTACGAATGGCTATGAACTCACATTGATAGGCACGCCGGTATCATCAACATTAAGGAAGAAAAAGAGCGAATAACATCAGCAAATCCATACCGCTAAGAAAGGCTGTCACCCCCATCTGTCAAGTCCAGAGTTTGCGGTCGAATCGTTGTTCCAGGATCAAGCGCCCTGCAAATCACCCGCGTATGTACATGAAAACTTTACCACCGGTCTCCTTAGGTTCCTTGTTGCTTTTGAAGTAAATCCAACAGTCTACGACTCCGCAGGTATTCGTCTCATAATATGATAGCTTCTGGGCCTCTTCTTCAGTCGCACGAGGTACGCAGGTCCCGTCACCACAAGGGTATGTTTCATCGGTCAAGTCGGGATAATCACCCCATTTCGCAATAGCGTAACCAAATACCTACATCCGCTTCGCGAAGTTGCGGCTCCTCCGGCAGGTCGAGTATTATTTTCAGTTGAGCCAGCTTGGTTAGAGTTCCATAGAAGAAGTCATACACCGGAAAGGCAGGCAGGAGTTCGATTGGCTCGTTGCGCTGCGTAAGGTCGTGGAGCATAGTATAGAAAGGTGATTCCGGCTGTTCCTTGGCTGGGAAAAGGCTCGATACCCGGGGGCTCTCTGGCTTTTGTATCATGCTATTGTCCATGGAGGCTGTGTGATGTGAAAGTCAGGCAAAATATGGATATCAGATTAGGAGGACGCAGAACAAAGGTGTAAATAAATTAGTGATATTTATACCTACTCCATACCGAGTATTCTTTGTATCCTACTAGGTAGTAGATACATAGCCCCACCAGTTCACACTACTTCAGAATTCCATACTTCTTGACCATCCAGCCCAGAGCTCTGGGGTGCATTAAAGGCGCTTTAGGAAAGTTGGAACGGGAACTGCGCCCAATCAATCAATAAGTATGCAACTGGGGCACGTCCACCATGTATCCAGCATAAAGTAGTCTTCGAGCGTTAATCGAAGCAAAAAGTAGGGCCACAAAGGCCTCATCTGCCTGAGGCACAGCCCAAGAGAAGAGTCATGGCAAACGTGGAGAACGGCAACGACAGCGGGATCATGAAACGCCCGCGGTGGATCCGAGTCCATTCGCAGTTGCGGCGTTGCGGGCACTTCGCAGCGACGCGGCCTCAACGTGAGGATGAGCTGGTTACCCAAGACAGGACAATGCGCGGTTTATCCTATGATTAGTATTATTAAAGTTACCTAGGTCTTACGTCAGGAAAATAGGCTGTCGTGAGACTCGTGAATCGGGTGAGACGGATGTTGCTGCACTTCACAGCCCCAAGCTGAGTGGCAGTTGGTATACTAGAGTACTCCGTACACGTATCGACAATGTATTAATGATGAAACCATCAACAGACAACCTGATTCAATGCCAGACTCAGTCTAATCAGATCGGGAAAGAAGCCGCCAATGAACGCACTAAATTGATTTCATTCTCATGAGAGATTTGTGGTAGTCGTCCGGAACTTTATGGATCAAACAATGACCATGGATCAGGCTCTCCCCAGACTCGAGGTACAAACTGACTGATAGCTGCCGGCGATCATCGCTTCGAGACCAGTTATGACGACACCATCGAGATATCATCGCGAATTCAAATGCTATCACTTGGGCTTTACTGCGTACCTGGATACTCTTTTAGTTATGCGCGATGACAAGTTGTTATGATGCGCCGAAGGATAGGCAAGCTTCACACGTCCACGAATATAGCATCGCATACGGAGTACTCAAGGCAAGATAGGCAGCTACCCATGTTATGTCAGTGGATGCTCGAGTCCCAGGTATCATAACCTGAGAGTTCATTTTGCATTCCCACGGTCAACATCAATGACTTCCTGGGACGAGCCATACTCTTACCTTGTACCTAAAGCCAAAATTGAACAGTGTAGTATACTTCGTAGGAGACATTATTATGTTCTTGTTGGGAATATTTGCTTTTATTATTTTATTATTTTATTATTTTTATTTTATTTTCCAATAAAAACCAGACTAAATCCTTAGCCTTACTTGGGCTGAACAGGGGTGCGACCAAAACAGGGAGGAAAAGAAAAAACGGAAGCCTGAGGGCAAGTGGGTCGATCTGACCCTGAAACTTATACACCACACTACTTATACTCTGCTTCGCCCTGCCCGATCTTCCCTGATGACTTTCCTCACATCAACCTCGCTGTCCTACTCCGAGTTTCCCTCACTACTCAGAAATCGAGATACCTTGTCACTCCTATCACAAAGGACCGTGACATCCATGCTCACCATGAGCTCCCCCGCCGTCACAGTCCCCCGCCCGCCCTCCGGCACCCCAGGCAAAGACGTCAGCTCAAACCCGGGCTCCCTTGGCTTCGACATCGTCCGCTGCTCCCGATGCCAGCGCTCCATGAGCCTTGAGAACGACTCTACTCCTGGCGTCGTCCGCTTCGGAATGAATTCATACTACTGCAGTCGCTGTGCCTCCATGGTAGGGTTCAATCGCTGAGAACCGCCGATACACACGACCCTATACCTCAACACCAACCTCCATATCCACCTCTCCCTCTTTATGAGAAACCACAAACACAAACCACGCCCTTCCTCTCGTTACCCTACACACATGCGGTACCGGGAATACAGGCTCCGATGATGCCTCGGTTCAAACGGCCCACCACTTACTCTGACTATGTTTTCGGGACATCTTCACTGTGCTGGCGCAGATCAACCTTATCGAAGGTCATACAGTGATGACTGGTCTAGTCACTGTTACCATCAATACTCTCCGCTCCCGCCATCGAGACTGCGATACCTACACCTATAGTTATACCTATGGAAGCCGGATCCTCAATGAAAGTCCGATGCGAGCCGCATTCGTTAGTGGCGCTATGCCGCGATGCCATACTCATGTCTACGAAATCGATTCGAAATGATTCGACCGAACGCATGGCAATTTGGATCGCAAACGAAAGCTTTGTGCTCCCACAAATTCAGTCGTTTCTACAGCGATTGTCTACAACCTGCCTTCATTTCTTAGGGCTTTCCACCCTCTCCTGTACAAATTATTACTCCATAGATACCCACATTCATCTTCTCTAGCAGCTATTTAGCTGCGAGTCTGCGACAGGTCCAAGTCAATTTTCGAAAAGTTAATTTGAACTAGCGTTTCGAAGCCCACGCAAATCATGTCCCCAGTCTCCTCTCCCACGTTGCCGGTTCCAAGAACTGAGTGCAATAGTAGTAGCCCACATTTGAGTCTTGACAACTATCCAGGTCCAGCCTCCCTAATCAAGGAGGAAAATCCGCACATCGTAATGTAAATCCTCATGGTGAATGTTTATTCCCGGAGATCCTCGCGCGTATCCCACTCGGCCCATCACGATCAACATCGAAATCGTAGATCCCGGTTCCTCGAGACCATCGACAAGGTATAATTGGATAATCAACTATTTGAACCGCCACGCTGGGACAGTACCGCGTCGGTTGTGTTGCGGCGCTTGGTTCCGACTTGATAATGATTGTGTCAAGGTCTTTGGTAGCCATCCCTAGACTCCCTAGTACCCCGTGCGTACAGGAATACCTTTTCATAGCATGGAGTTGTACGGAGTATTAGTAGCACATCCCCTCCGCGGAGTTAGCACAATACACCCACACCAATTTGAATCCGAACCGGTTCCGAGCCCGCCACCCCTTTTCAAAAATTCGGAGAATGCCTCCATGCCATGCACCCCGCAGTAGGTAGGCCCGACAATCCGACATGGATAGACCGTGACTGTTAAAAACTTAACTTGACATTGTGACTCAAATCCGGGGGCGCCAGCACTCACAGTCACGAGTCACCAGACTCACCACTCACCAGGCTAGCATGTCGCCATGTCTTGCCCCGGGACCCAGGCACTAGTTACCTTGTTTAGTCTAAGTACTGGGTCCGGGCGGGCGGACAGGTGCTAATTCATGCTACTATTGCTCCTGCTAGTGTCACTGTATGATGCGATTCGATTAATAATGATATTGTGGTCTGGTTGGTTTTCAATCTGGTTCTTGATGGTCGCGGAGACGAGGGCAACTCCGAGTCTCCGTATGCGGGAGAATGAAGAGGGACTGAGTGGACGGTCCGACGGAGACTCCCGGTTTCTGTTGCTTTATGAACCCACGGAGTATGTACATATATGGTGTACCAGTTTCAGTAAACCTAGTACGTTGTCGCAGTAGCTGATGGTGTGCTGATAAGGAAGATCTGAGCTGAGCTGATCGCATCCTGTGCCTGGCTAGGTTAGCTTCGGAAAACACCGTGAAACAATAAACTTGTGTGCCTGGCTTGGCCTGCATCGGTCCTCAAGGTGTTCCAGAATCGGCGTCTGACAGAGTCACGACGGCGACGCCCGCCAGCCAGCCACAGCCACAGCCACGAAAAAAGAATGAGGGAATGAGCCCCCCTTTCTTTTCTTTTCTTTTTCTTTGTTGAGAATGAGAACTGGAATTCCGAGACAGTGGAGTGGATGAGTGGTTGTTGATCAGCGGGTCAGTGGGTTGAAATCTGAAGCTGTTACTGTGGCTGGAAGGTGAACCTGGGTTGAACCTCGGATAGCTTCATCTGAATGTTTGGGTTTGTTTCATCTTGAATGATTTGCCACAATTAGGGGTTAGCTGTGAGGGCTTTGGTGAACTATCTTGGAGATAGAATTTGAGATGCAGCAAGACTTGCAACGTGCAAAGTGTCTCCGAGAATCCGAGCGATGTGATGTCTTGGTTATCGTTGTCTCACTCGGTTCTGTTCAGCTTCGGCGTCCCCTGACACTCTCACCCGATCGGTACGGATAACTCAACCAAGTTGAACCGAGTGCGAGACTCCAGTAAGATGGACGAAGTTCTTCCAGATTATTCGGAGGCTCGTGGACATGCGCCACAATCCAAGAACACAGCCTCAGCCTTGTCTGGCTCCGGATCCGGAATGGCGTCGCCTCGCATCGCCCTGGAGAGGCTCGGGCTCACGTCTCGACTCTCGACCGTTCCTGTTACGAAATCACTCCATGCCATGCGACCGACCGGCGTGAGCCGTGACTCATGACCTCGTATTCAGATCGCAGTGATGACTCGATTGCATTGCATTGTCAGGTCAAGTTTCAACAGCCGCATTTTGCTCGGTTCCTCTATAGGAGTTGGTAAAGCTATCGGAACATATTTCAGCCTCTTTCCGGACAGGCAAGCGAGCAGCAGCAGCAGCAGCATCTGCTTCGAGGTACGAAGCAGATATATCTTGTATGACAAGGCACCGGTACACCGAAGTGCACCGGCGCACCGACGCAGCAACGCAGCGACACCGCTTCCCCCGCCTTCGTCACTCCCAAGGCAAGTACCCGGTGTATCCTGGACTTGTATGGGCAAATGGATACCTCCCATGCAAAGCTCGATCAGGGATCATCCCGGGTGGCTCGGAGCGGCCCTGGTCTCATAAGAGGGGCAACATAGTCAATTCTCCGGCCGTAATGCCTCGAAAAGGCTGCTGTGTTTCCCAAATGATCGAACTCGCACCCTAAGGCGTTTGTTCGCCCTGTGGGATTCCGGTGTCACTCTGAACTGCTTGTCGATCGAGAGCAGAAAAGGAAATGGACCTTCTCTTGTTCTGATTTTGTGCGTGTCATCGGACATGATACATCATAATTGTCCCACAAGACATCTATTTTTGAAGCTTCAAAAAGCAAGACTTTCATATTGCCTCCTCCAATCATGACTGGGCCTGCATCTACTCCAATATTGCAATTCCATTTCATATCGAGATCACCGTCGCTGGCCAAGTCCATCCCTAGCTTGATTTGCCATCGCCTCATTCTTATGCAGTCATAATGCTGCCACTCAGCGAGATAGGTTATCCGATATGCAAGGTCGAAAGTCCACCATTCACACGGCCTTTTGCCATCAGCTTCAGCTTTCTCTCCTCCAGAACAGCCCTGAGCCCAATCTGGCGGTGTAACTACGCTAAGCTCGACCCTGCCCTTGATCTCAATCCCGTTCGACGATGGGTATCTACTCCATATCTGGAGAGTCGATATTCATGCTAGGTCGTTAGGATCTGTCAATGTGATTGTTGTATCTGATGGAGTTCAGAGAATCCCTCACATGTAGGATAAGATTTGATATACAGCAAAAAGAAAAGAAACAGAATGCCTTTGCATTCGGGAGGGGAAGGAAAAAGAAAGTTCAGACTCCCTGCTTCATCTTCTGGCCATCGTCTGCTCCTGCTGCTTCTCTTTTTCATCCACCTCCACCACCACAGTTGATCATGCACGACATATCAGGCTCTTTCCGATCTCCTCGATTCCAGATCCCCGTCAAGTTGACACATCCTCATCTTTTCGCTCCGTTCAAACCGCGCCCTGTTATTCGTCAGCGGGGTCAGCGATCCATTGACACTTCGCCATCCTTCCATCAATGAGGAACCCACCGTCCCACCCTCTTAGAGTCGTCTTTGTCTCGGCTTCACTGCTGCTGTGCCGTTGCTTCACCTATTACTTCTGATTTGCTACTGGGCCACCTGAAACGGTTAACCCGGCGGCTTGACTACAGTATTGCCCTCTCTGTGGAGCTGTTCCATGCCGATAAGAACCCAGTTCGATTTTCACCTTACCTCGTTGCTTCTTCCTCTACGCTTTGCTCGATTTAAACAAGGCGTATCGTGCCCTTTGACCTTGACAGTCACTGTTAACTGCAACCTCCTTGTTGTTTGATTACACGAAACCTGTCTGACCCAGCATTCGCGATCGTTGCCAATATCAAAACGTTCGGAGATAGTGTAACAGCTAAAGACAACCTACAGACGACGCAGACCCGGTTTCTGGCTACCCCTGTCCCCATTCGAGAAGCGTTTACCTGCTGTCCCACACCACCTTGTCTCTCGTTTCACCTTTCTACCGGGAGTTGTGACATCGAATAGGGACAGTGAGGCCCTGTCGAAGATCTGCCATATATCAATCTAGAACTACCTGCCAAAAGAAAGCCTGTGCTACGGAAATAATGTCCTCCCCACCGCGCGAGAAAGGCCGGACAAGCAGGCCTCGAGGATCTGAGGAGGAATTTGTGCTGTTTCTCCAAGGGGTGAGTTCTCTCAACTTCTAATAGAGCCCTCGCTATCAGGCGTTTCTTACTGAGAAGCCAGATCCCAGCTCGTTGTCGCTGGCAAGAACTCAAGGACTTGGTTCGTCAAACTGCTCTGCACATTCGGCAAGCAGTCGTTTACGATGACCCTCATGGGTTCCCCACAGGACTGGGGCAGATTATCGTGAAAAACGAAGATGAAGCCTGGAGAACTTACCGTATGTAGTTTCACCTCTTCATTGCCCTCAGATAGAGCTGACAGAGATTATGCCTTCTAGACAGATTGTCCGCAAACGGTTGGGAGGGTCAAAGTCTTGTCGTTATGCTTGCGCGGACCAGCTCGCCCACTCAACCCGTCGCAGGACCGACAAAAGGCCCATCGTGTGTCATCCCACCCAGCTACGTAGCCGGATACTCAACGCCTTCAAGATATCCCCAAAATATGGCGGTGCCTCCTTCCCCTATATCTACAGAGTAAGCTGCCCTCCCCATATACCGAAAGAATATGCTGACCATGACCTCAAAGATCTATGATCTCAACAAGTCCAACCTACCATAGCACAGACTATGGCACCATGCTTAGCCCGATGGTTATCCCCCACCAGGCATTTCTCCCCATCTACACAGACCCAATGTGTCCGATCCCGGCCCTACCCACCTCGCCTGCCCTCCAGCCCTCCTACTGCGGTCCAATGGGATTAGCAATCATCCCTACAATTTCATATGCCATGTCTCACCATATGCACCCACCCACAATGGAAACCAGCATCCGATCAAACCCCCTCACCACATCTACCCCGCGCAAAAGCCTGTACAACTACACCAATCCTACTCCTTCACACCCAACATACCTTCGCCAGAATTCCCGGCGCACCATTCTAATCCAGAACCTGAACCCAATAGCCACACCTCAAGATATTCACCGCCTTTTACAGAATACCTCTGTCGAACATTGCGAGATTTTACCCGCAAACACCGGCTCCAGCTTCAACTTCGGCACCCAATTTAATCCATACAAGGCAGCTGCACGCGTCACAATACGCTCCGCAGAGGAGGCCAAACGCGCTGTGATGCAGTATAATAATTACTGGTTCATGGAGTTTAAAATCCGGGTCAAGATTGATAGGAGTACCCCGCATGCTAGAACTGCGTTACACAGCCCTGGAACTGCTGATGCTTCTTCATGCTCTATCGCCGAACATGATCCCGGTCCAAGTGGTCTCGGTTGTGATCTCGGCTTCGGCCTCCCTGATTCCTCATACTATTACGGAATCCTTTCCGTTCCAACACAGTGTACCCCGCCAGCAACAGAGAGCTCATGCTCTGATTCCGATGAGCAGAGTCACCGGGACTCGCAGTGTGATGTGATAGAGACGCGTTCGAGTTCCAGTCTCATTGCCAATAAGCCAACCCCGAGCCCGGTTGACAGGTGCCAGCCACTAGTTGTCAATGGGTCTGGGATCGGGATCAGGACTGCGGTGGTAATATGATCCGATATGTCCTCTTCGATGCCTCTTTTTGTGGCTTGGCTTGGCTTGGTTATATTTATCTTCATATTGACTTTTCGCTCAGGTTTTGTCGAGGTGGGTAGACATGGTCAAAGGTTTCTTCTATTATTTTATGTTCTTTCTCCTTATTGTCCTGGTGTTTTTACTCCATGTCCACACTCTTGTGATTTCTATATGGGTTGATTCAGTTTGACAGTTAGGTATTAAGGAGACGAGGGCGCTGAGATACAAACTATGATAAGCGGGGAAAAGCGTATATAGGCATGCATACTCCGTATCAGAAAAGAGGTACCTATTATTATCTTCAATCATTCTATGTTTAAGATGTACGATGTGCATACCGTAGTATCCGGCCCTACAACTAGCTGTCTGATAGTTCACAGTATGTAATGGTGAAAATGGCAAATCGTAACAATTATAGCTAGTTAGTGAACAATACATAGTTAGTTAGTTAACTACTAGAGCTTCTTAGTTAGTAAGATAGTTTACTAAGAGGTAATCTGTTATAACTATCAACCACAAATCACAATCATTTCATTCAGTTCATCAGGTCATGGTCATCGAGTCTAGTACATCCGTACGGTACCCTATAGAGTACCATACTACATTATACATCATGATGCGTCCATCCATTGCATTAATCGTTGGTTCCCTTTCCAGAGTGCATAGGGTACCATAGGGTATGCTTCCCTTCCATCCTTCCATTCTTCGCTCTGTACTGGCAAATCATATACCGCATCTCATCTCATGAGTAAAAATTTCCTGAAGAACAAATCCAAACAAAAAAAAAGAATATGCAAAGGACAAAAAGATAGGACAATGACAGCAAGAAAACAGGATATAGCAAAAAGCAAAACGCCATGCATGAGCCAATTCCACAAATCAGATTGGAGGTCCGTTATTATTGCAAGCATGTCACGAGAAGTAGAAGTTGAAGGAAGAAAAAGGGTAAAATAATACAAAACCTCTCTAGATACCTGTAGTACCATGTAGGGAGAGAAGTGAGTAAGAACTGACGAGCAGAGAATCGATGTCCAGACTTTAATCGGACCTATTTTGTTCGAGTCATGCGTGGAGATACTCCGTATGTATGCAAATACATACTGCGCAGAGAGAGCCACCTATCCTACATGCATGCAGCTATTTAGCATGGTCGATCAACTCAGCATAAAGCGGTTCGGGAATCTTGCGAACGATCAAGACGGCCAAAGCGATAATCTCCTTAGCGTCAAGGGGTGGAAATGAGCGGAGGATTTTGTTTGGACTGTGAGGGAACGTGTTAGTGATTGGATTTGATAGATCAATTTGGTTTCCGTGGAGCAGGAAGAGGAAGTTGAGATCATTGAAAATGGAAAACATTTGAAATAGAAAAGTATGTAGATGAATGGATGTGACTGGTCAACTGAAAATTGGACCCTGTGTGAAGGATGGCTGGCTGGGTAACGGGTGGAGAGAAGGAAGGAAAAAGAAAATGTGAAAAATGGAGGTGACAATCACGTACCTTGGGCTTTTGAGGAGGGTGTCTCGCATGCGAATGAGTTGCGCCACGATGCAAAGGATGTTTAGGTGTGTGCCATAGGCGAAGAGGAAGTCCCACAGGTGAAGGACTTCTGGTAGGGGAGGTGTGCAGGCGCAAAGGGTCAGAACGGAGGGAAATGCGTATAGTTTTGCTTGTAGTCCTTTGGAGAAGAGGTATGCTGCGAGCTTTGGCTCGACTATCTCTAAGCATCGGTCAACGAGGACGAGACCTCGATGGACGCCGTCCATGGCACCACGGATGTAGCCGGGGCATTCGCGGGTAATGAAGGTGTGAAAAAGGGCAAACGCCTCGGCCTCGCTGCGGGCTGCGTAGAGAAATGGGGCGCAGAGGACGTTCATGCCCTGTACATAGACTGCTGTTTCGTTGGTGATGCCGGGGCTGACTGGCGCTGCGCTGCTATTGCTGCTAAAGAGGCTGCCGGGTGTCATGCTGTCTGTGGCTGGTTCTTCTTCTGCGATGCTTGGGGGTGTATTAATGAGGAGCTCCATCTCTCGTCTGCGAGAGGAAGGGCGAGATTTGGGTTTGTTCTTGTTCTTCGCATCGTGAATCTTCCAAGCTACTGCGTTGAGTAACCGGATGAGACTGGCTTCTGTGACGCGGCGTTTGAAGAGCGGATCTGTGGCCAGGGTGCGAAAGGTATCGTTGCGGATCTTAGTATACGCGGGGGAACGGCCACGGTGTATGAGGGAGATGTATTCGTCGGCAGGGAGAGGGGGTATATCGAGGAGGATCAGCCATAAATAAACTCTGTAGGTTGACTAGAAGCAAGGAGTTAGTCAATGGGACAAAGGGGACGAAAGGCCGTGTCAGAACTTCGAAAGATCTGATAAAGAGGGTTTCGTACCATGCCATCGCCGTCTGCTTCTACTCTTGTAGACAGCACCAAGTATCTCAGCTCTTGAAGTGCTTCCTCGACGCCCCCTTGCTGGGGCCCGTCTCGCAACAACGTCTCCAATAGGGATCTCTTGACGCCAAAGCCGGAGCCAGTTTTCCTTCCGGGTCTCCGTTGAGTGGGTAATGCTGGAGGGGGGTCACGGGTCGAAGCATCACTGTTTGATCTTGCGCGACGATGTGACCGCAGCCGGACCGGGGAGTCTAGCTGGTTCGGCTTGGAGAGCTCCTCGGGGCCTGCGGAGGAGCGAGCGGACGACAGCTGTGAAAGAGCTGGGCCGGAAGAGAGGGTCTGATGAGACTGGATCTTACGCAAGCCTCGCATTGTCCGAGGCGAGGGAGATCCAGCCAAAGCAGCGAGATTTAGCTGGGCTTGCGTGAGTGGTTGGGAGGACATGTTGGGAGGTTGTTTGAGATGGAATCGAACGCGGATTATGATGGGAAACACACCATCTTCCGGTCAGGTAGCACCGGGAGATGGTCCATAGACGACAGCAAGAGATCGGAGGGGACTTGGACAGCAGTGAGGCGTGCCTTGCGGTCCTGAAGGAGATGAAGTTCTAAAAAGGGTGGCGGGCCTTTTTCGCCAACAATCAAGGAATTGGAATGCGGAGACTGTTCGTTCCCACGCGACGCCGCCAGGCACTAACTACTTAACTAAACTAGGTAACTTATTTAATCATGCATTGCATGAACTAGACTCAGGAATTTGGGTTTACATTACTATCGACAAGCTGCCAGAGCTTTGAATTATCTATAAGTAACCCTGCGCCCGGACGCCTGTTCCAAACAACTATATAACGACCCGCAATGCTCAAGCTGGTTTCGCCTGTGCGTTCTCCGCCCCTCCTATTGCTGCATTGACAAAATCGTGGTATCTGAGCACCTCTCCTCTCTTTCCGCTTCCCTGAGCCTTTCCACCCTTCCCACCGAATGCTCTACGGCCTGTAAATCCATTGAGCACTTCGTTGATTTCACGTTCAGTCAGCGGGCGCTCTCCACGCTCGGGTGCCGTGTGCAAAAGAGCGTCACGCAGTTCCTCCACATCGATTTGGCCGCTATCATCTTCGTCAAATGCCGCTAGGGCGTTGTCCAATTCTTGCCTCGAGGAGAGCGGCGACGATAGCTGAGAAAGAGTATTTAAGAAAGTAGGGAAATTGATTGTGGAAGTGCTTCCTGGAGGGAAGAACTGAGATAAAGTTGACGCATCTTGGCCTTTTAAGATCTCGTTAGTACAATTCGAGACCCTCTCTCAACATTTGTGATTATGAGTCACATACCAATGTTTGAAAGCACATCTGCTACATCATCCTTGTCTATGAACCCATCATTATCCCTGTCTAGGACCTGGAAAGCCTCCCGTATCTCTCTAAGCTGTGTCGGGGATAGCTTAGCCGCGGCATCGGATGTCGCGGCCATCATACTAGCAGCTTTCGCTTCCATACTCAAGGGCGAGGACTCAATTGGGCTAGTACCTCTACTCGGGGACGAAGGAGGGTCTCTGGTAAACCGTGGCTGGGGAATCGGGTCTCTGCTCTTGGGGGGGGCATCGTGGTCTTCAACTGTATAGGATTGGTTTAATTTGCTGGGAGATACGACCGGGGTGTATCCTCGACCTGGAGAGCTTCCAGGAGTGACTGGCCGATTCTGTGATGGAGGAGAATTGGGAGTAGAGGGGCGCCGGAAGGGTGATGCACGAGGAGAGTTGAAGGACAGCGGGGAAGGCCGAAAGGTAGCATTGCCAGAGAGTACCTAAAGGGTTAGATATGTCTGCTCATGGTTGTCTTAGGGCACCTACCATGATGAAAAGACAGACAAAGGGAGTTCAACACCGAGAGCGTATTCAAGCTGTGAACAAAGGGAGGATGACGGTATACATACTTCCCAGAACGGAAAACCCCCCAAACAAAACAAACCCGGAGATCCGGAGCTGAGTCGGCCCGGCAAAAGCACGTGCGGGGCGCATTGGTACGCATACTGCGGAGGTAGAATCAATTAATGTTACAAGCACTGGAAAAGAAGAATCGGGCCAGACTTTCATTCCCTCTGATAATCTAGATATTATCTGGCCCTCCGACTCCGAGTGCTGTGATCAGTCCGCCCACACGTTGAAAGTCCATAAACTTCCCCGCTGTGGAGATCCGATCGGTCTGTCTCCTTCCCTCCCCCTGAGTCTCGTTCTCTCCGATGATACATACTGTGCTGAATTCGTCGATCTAACAGCTAATAGTTCCCAGCCTCTAATTAACGTCTCGCTTCTAGAACTACCTAAATGGCTTAATTCCAAGCTTCTCGATTGCCTCATTGATCAAGTATGCCGCAGTTATTGTCTACCAGCTTTCTGGATTTATTCCGCCTCGATTAAACACCTACTTGACCCAAGTACCCCTCCTTCGCAAAGCCATGTCTTCCCCAGTAAGGAAAATGAGCACTACGCTGCCTATTCGAACATCAGATGAAACGGGCCATGCGGCCTCGAGCCCGGCTAAGGCCAACGGGCTTCCTCACTTATCGCCTTCTCCGTCCTTCGTCCCGAAACATTCACCAAGAAGCTCTCAAACATCAGCGCGCCGCTCCGGGGATCACCACGCCACTGGGAGAAGCTCAAAACAACGTCGTTGCAAGTCTCAATATCCTCGTGACTCTCCGGAACGTCATGTCGAGTTTATCCTCGTCGCCTCATTCCACATTGACCGGGGCCCGATTATGGAGCATCAGTACCCAGGCGCCATCAGCAGTGACGAGAGTATGCTTGCGGAGCTGATGCTCCCGGATCAGACGCACGTCCGTAGCCAGGATTGGACTATATTTTTTCTGCATAAGGATACTAGCACTGAGGGGGAGGATGAAGAAAAGACGGGGAAGAAGAAGAAGAAGAAGAAGCGGAAAGGAGACAAAAGGTCTTCTTCAGGCGATGAAAACGGCAGGGACGGTCTGAATGAATTGGGGGAGACTACGGAGGAAGAGCAGAGCAGTGACGAGGAAGACGGGGCCGAAGGGCCACCGTTGATGTATGTGCTCAATCTGGTCAATACGAAACAGGATAATACTGTTAAAAGGTTTGTTCTTCATATCTTGCTGATATGGACATTGGCTTACACGATACCAGAGGCGCTGTTGTCAAGGCTATGGCGATATGTACACGCCATTCTTTCCTTCACATATACAAAGTATGGCACGTTCCGGGCCCTTCGGCGGTCATCCAGCTAACGAGAACAGCCTATTCTGCTCTTAGCCCTAGAGGATTATTTCAAATCACCATATCCGGAGACCCTCGAATCACTTTACAATGCTGTGAATTCCATGGATCTATCCTTAATGCCGAAGCTCAACATGCTTGAACGTCAGATACTACAAGCTAGTAACCACAAAGACATGTTCATTGAAAAGTTCGAGCAGATGATCAATCAGCGTATGGCTGAAGAGGGCGAGCTCAACGAAACAGACGACGATAACCCGCCATCCCCTAAAAAGTCCTCTCCGCGCAACATACTCCCTCGTGATACGCATGAGTTTGAGTCCAAAATTATCTACACCGATATTCCAATCCCGGTTAAGGTTCCCACGGTGATCTGGCCTGAGATCGTAGGTGATTTCTCGCTCGTCAAACTTATCCAGACCTTTTCCCTACCGCATACTACAACGCCGCAGCCTTTTCCCCTCCACCCTCATCTAACTACAGGCGGCGCCTACACCCACCCCATCATCATCCTTGTCAACGCTATGCTGACCCAGAAACGTGTGGTTTTTCTTGGCCACAACCGCCCGTCCGGGGAGGTTGCAGAGGCAGTATTAGCGGCCTGCGCACTTGCATCCGGTGGGATTTTGCGAGGCTTCACCCGACATGCCTTCCCTTACACAGATTTAACTAAGATTGATGACCTATTGATGGTGCCAGGGTTCATTGCTGGAGTGACGAATCCAACGTTTGCTAACCACCCTGAGTGGTGGGATGTACTTTGTGATCTGCCTTCGGGCCGTATCAAGATTAGCAACCATATTGAACCGGCGCCAGTCACTGACGGTCTGTTGTATTTCCAGCAGCAGACCCCAGTGATGCCGCCAGGACCAAATGTCGACCCCAGTGGAGATAACGTCTTCATGGAGGATGTGCTACGCAGCATCGCAAACAGATACGGCGAAAACGCAATCAGAGCTAAATGGCGAGCGTATATCATGAAATTCACACGGATCGCAGCCGCCTTCGAGGAGACGGTCTACGGAGCATCAAATATATACATCATCGGACCCAACGAGGAACTCTCCCCGGAGAGTCCTAGCGGCCTACAAGCGGACCCCGCAGACCCAACAACGCTCCGAGGTCATGGCTACGTCTGGCCAGACGAAGCCGCCAAACAACGCGAGCTCATGGCGTCCGTCTCCCGAATTGAAGGGTGGCGCACCACCCGATCGTACTACTCATTCATCCAAGACATCGCAGCAATGTTTTATCCCGCCCGCCCCATCCAAAAACCGGATCTCTACCACCATCACGACCGCCTCCGCACGCGCAAACTGTCTCCCGCCGACGCGGGCGCCATTTACATCGCTTTCGCTCATGCGATCAAGGACTACGCCGGCATCTGCCAACTCCTAACCGTCACCCCAGAAAGCCAAGCAGGCCTATTCTACCTCGCCATGGGCGTCCTCCACCCGGACGCCCACGTGCGCGAAGCAACAGCCGATCTCCTAGAGCGAATCGCCCTCCACCCCGCAGGCCGGCACTTCTGGGCGCAGCTCAACCGGTTCGCAAAGACAGCGTATTTCCGTATCAAGCGGGAGAAAGACGCAGGATCGCCAAAGTCAGCAAGCGATAGCTTCGGACCACCACAAAGCCTAGTTGGCGTCGCCATGAGTGGAGTGCCGTCTAATGGGAGTTGATTTCTCGTACAATACATATTTAAGCTGTTCTTTTGAGCGAAGTCTTTTTTTTTTTTTTTTTTTTTTTTTGTCTGCGCCCTTTGGTGCGATTCTCTATCCATACTTTTATCCTGTTTCTGTGTTTATACATATGGTTGACTTGATATACCTTTCTTGTTAGCTTACTTCTTAGCTTAGAATCTTTTGTTTCTCATCTACTGTGGTTCAGAGAATCCAGTTCGATTGATAAAGAGAGAAGGTAGCCCCCCGCCATGACGAAATGAACATACATACATACATATTGATCATATTTCTGGTAATCTGGTTCTGCCATTTGGCATTTTTTCCTACGTAAGCTGGCGAGTTCAACCTCTAATTAGCTCCGCATTGTTTTGTTTGTACGTGACTCTCACGGGTATGTTATGTATGATATACTAGATTATATTACATTAGATATATACAATATGCACGGCAATCTAACTATCAACAAATAGTAACAACCAATTGAAAGAAGTCGCTGTTATCATCCACATCAAAACCCGAGGCAGCGTTGGGAATATAAAAGATGGTTAAGGAGAGTATGAATATAAAAGCCACAGCGCTTGCTAAAAGATCAGAACAGGACTAGGTACCTACCACACAGTGTGTGGAAAGGCCAAAAAAGGAGAGTGATTAGTATAGCAGCAAGCACAGACCCACAGCTACCGAGAGAGTAATCTTCAGAGGACGAGAAAGGGATATTCGCATCTTAGCCGCAGAAGATGCCGGAGTCTGACCCTCTTCACCGGTGGCGATATTCACATTCGCAAAGTCCGCTCCACAGCGTGAATTGACGGCCTCGGCACTAGACAGATAGGAGTCTGCCAGCGGCTGCCCGTCAACCTGGGCCCATTGACTAAAGATGTCAAGGGAAGCCTGGAGACAGGAGTTGCAGGTTGGATAGGGCGCGGAGACGATAGTGCTTCCGTACGGAAGGAGGTAGACGTCGTAGTCAGCGGAATTGGAGGAGTTCATGGCGGCGTCGACGAAGCAGTAGTCTGATGTCTCTGGGTTCTGTAGACAGGTTGCTCGGTAGATTGGTTCGTAGGTGATCATGTTGATGTAGGCGTTTATGACGAGGGGGTTACCGGCCTTGTAGTCCTGAGCGCAGTTGGAGTCGTCGAGGAGGGCGGAGGCAAAAGAGGACATTGTGGAGGTGCAGGTAGTGACATTTGCGGCGCAGGCGATGTCGAGGACGTGGGATGTTGAGGCGGCAGAGGAGAGGGTGTGGAAGAAAGAGGTGGAGTCGCGTATGAGCGTGGAAATGGCATGGCAGTTTGTGAAGGTTGAGTCGGAGAGGAAGTTGGTGAAGAAGGAGGGACAGCTGGTCGTGGTGAAGTTTTTTGTGAGGCTCGTGTCGAAGGACGTTGGGAATGTTGTTGCTGAAGCTGAAGATCTGGGGACGTGCTGGTGTCCGTGTCCGTGATGGACTTTGATATTCACAGAGACCGGTGGAGCAGTGTCGATCTTTTGGTCTGGGCCTGCTTGCGACATGTCTGCAGAGCCTGTCGTCTCAGCAGAGACTGCTGGAATGATCAAAGCCCATAAGAGCAGACTTTGTAGGAGTTTGAAGAGGTTGAACCCCGTTTGTTGTTGCATTCTGATCGGCGTGGATTCGTTACGGTCGGCTTCGAGGAAGGATGACTGACGGTATGGACGAATGACACATAAATTAGGATTATGATTATGAAGAGTGAAAGCAAGAAAGAGCGTGGTGATGTCGAGATTATAGGCAAGACATGGTATCCTCCAGGTTATACTCGAGGAGTGAGAGAGCGACTAGGGGTCTGGACAGCGAGGCCCAGATCACATGAAAGGAATGAATCAAAACAGAGAACGAATGACAGAACTGAGATGAAAAGAAGAACTTGGAGAGAGCAGGAGAGGAGAAGAAGAGGTTGAATTAGTTTAGATAGGGGGGTTGAAGAAAGCCACCGTCGCGGCGTCGACCGTAGTAGTGCCCTGGCCGACTCGAACTCGGAGAGGCTACTTTAGTGGCATAATCGAAGCGTCTGGGCTCTCGGCACTGGTTGTATTAGCAGCACAATCCTGGAACATCTCGAAAGGCTTGGATTGCTAGTCTGTAAATTGGGCTGACGGTTTCCAGCCGACTGAATGCCAATGTCTTGCGCAAACAATGGCCTACGGTAAGCTTCCATGTGCAAGGGGTGTTTGAACCTTGAACAGAACCGTCAGGATAGAACCCTGGAACAAAAGGCCTGTTTAATTAAATAAGGCAGAAGACTGTAGAAAGTCAAAGCCAACTGCCAATCAGAGTGGAGAATCACCTCAACTCCACACAAACTGCAATCAGTCTGATTCTATCGCAGTCAGCAAGACACGGTGACTCTTCCAACAACCTACCTACACTAGCCAATATATCTACCCCCTGAATGATGACTGACGATCTCGTTCCCGAGACCAGGGTCCTCGCAGTTGCTAGCCATGTATGCACATGCCCCAACCCCCACTTGATTGCCCGCATTATCAGATCCTGATACTGACCATCCTAGGTCGTCTATGGGTATGCCATTCATTCCACTGTAACAAATGCTCTGAACCAGCTGAGCTAACTGAATAGCCATGTCGGCAACAAAATGGCGACCCTGGTCATGCAGTCCATGGGCTGTGATGTTGCTGCTCTGAATACCGTTCACTTCAGTTCGTATCACACCCACCCCAAAATACTCAAGCACGCAGCTAAATGGATCAGGTAACCACACCGGCTACCGCCAATTCAGAGGCACAAGAGCCACAGCCGATGAAATCACAGCTCTCTACGAAGGTCTCTGTCACAACAACCTCACAGACTTCGATGTTATGCTCTCCGGCTATGCCCCTAGCGCTGCTGCCGTCGAGGCCGTGGGTGCCATTGCTCAGGATCTCAAGCGAAACGCTGCTGACCGGCCGGGGTCGTTCTTCTGGGGTACGTCCTGTCCCCACGCTCCCTATATCTCATTTCAGATTGTTGACAAGCAGGATAGTCCTTGATCCCGTAATGGGCGACCAAGGTCGTCTATATGTCAACGACGACGTCGTCCCAGCCTATAAGAGCATCATTCAACATGCCGATCTCATTCTCCCTAATCAGTTCGAAGCCGAGTATACATACCCAAACCCCTCATAAACAAAACCCCAATCTAACAACCTAAAACAGAATCCTCTCAGGCATCCAAATAACCTCCCTCCAAAGCCTCGCCAAAGCAATATCAATACTACACGCAAAATACAACATCCCTCACGTAATAATCACATCCGTGCAACTCTCCAATTTCTCTACCAGAGACCAACCCGACGAAGAAGAGAAAAACCACCTAACAGTAATCGGCTCAACAACAACCTCCACCGGCTCCCCCCGGCTCTTCCGCATCAACGTCCCAGCCCTAGACTGTTTCTTCAGCGGCACAGGCGACATGTTTGCCGCACTCACGGTCGCGCGACTCCGCGAGGCCGTGCTAACAGACTCCGATGGGAATTTGCAGTTCACGAAATCGCTTATCTCGAGTGACGACGTACCTGCGACGGAATTACCGCTTGCGAAAGCGACGGAGAAGGTGTTGGCTAGTATGCATGATGTTTTGGAGAGGACGATTGAGGCGAGGGATAGAGAGTTAGCCTCGTCGAAGGCGTTTGTGGGTGATGGGGAGGAGATGAAGAAGAGGGAGCATTTGAGACGGACGAAGGCGGCTGAGGTGCGATTGGTTAGGAATGTGAGGTATTTGAGGCAGCCGACAGTGAAATTCAAGGCCATTGGGTGGGAAGGGAATTTTTGATTGAGACTTCTTGTTCCATTGCGACTGCGTTGGATTGTGTTCCTGTGGCTATTGAGCTATCCTAGGGCCTGTGGTTGGAAAAGATGGTATCATTATAGAGCAACTGCATTGCATGGATAAATTTATTACTCTTATTCTCACTTCTAGATCATGACCGGATCGAATATTCCGTCGAGTATTGTTTGTTCGTTTCATATATGCCTCTAGTGCACGTGTGTGTCGTGTGGAAATGTTCCCAGTTTAGTTCCCTGTGCTTCCAAACCCACCAGCACCACGCACACTCTCTGCCAATTCCTCGACGACCATTACCTCGGGCGTGTAGATCTACATGCATGTTAGGACCCCACACTCAAAAAGCTAAAGACGCAGTAGATAGGACATACCCGCTCTAAAATAAGCTGTGCAACACGATCCCCCTCCTTGATTGTGAAATCGACATCGGAGAAGTTAAACAGGAGGACCTTGACTTCGCCCCTGTAATCGGCGTCAATCACACCAGCGCCTGTATCAATAAAGTGCTTCGACGCGAGCCCGCTGCGAGGGGCGATGCGGCCGTCTGTCATTCCATTTTCTGTTAGAATATAATTTTAAGACAAATTAGAGCAAGAAAAAACGTACATGTACCCTCAGGGACAGCAATTGCTAGCCCTGTATCAACGAGAGCCTTCCCCTTCGCCGGAATAGTAATCTCCTTTGCGCTGTAGAGGTCGTAACCCGCTGCGAATGCAGAGCCGCGGGTTGGGGCTGTGGCGGAGGGAGCGAGCTTTTTGACGAGGAGGGAGGGGATAGATGTTGATGCGGTGGAAGCTGTTGCGACGTGGTTTTCGTTGGAGCCCATGATGACTGTCTTGATGGTATCGGGTTTGGTTCGTTTGGCCAGGGGAGAGGCGGGGAGGGAGGGGGCTTCGTGGGCGATTCTAGTTTCTGCTGGAGGAGTGGTCTCCTTGGTCATGGTATTTTGATAAGAGTGGAATTTGAAATTTGAGCGGAGGGGAAGAGAGAGAAAGTGCGGTGTACGAATTGCAGCAGAAACGTGAGCAGCTCGATCAATTCTCGTAGTCAAGTATAGCATTGTTGGGACGCGTAGCTCTGAGCGCGCACGCGTAGATCGAAGTTTGCTGTGTTTGACTCATGACAAAGCAGGAGCACAGTGCGCATATGGTCTGTTCAGCCGGCCGGAGCTTATACCGAGCCCCCGCAGAACCCAATTATGTCCAGCCTCGGTCCGGAGACAAGCTGGGGACATCAATTCCCCGAATCATCTTATTTCTACCGGGGACGTTCCTGACTTGACCATGAGTCTCCTCTCGCCTTGATCTTCTCTCGAAATAGTGGGAGGGACTAAATTGATCACCTCTCATCGCACTGAATCATGGCCGGAGCCGTACGTCAGCCGATCGATATTCCAGCCCTGGAGCGGTATATCGAGCAGAATGTACCCATCATCAAGACCCCGCTGGGGGTGAAGCAGGTAATATAACCAACGGATAAAACGCGGCCCCTGCGAACCGAAAATAGGACAGCGCTCATTCTTGTGTCACAGTTTGGTTTCGGCCAGTCGAACCCGACCTACCAGCTTATCGCCGCCGATGGGAAGAAATTCGTCATGCGCAAGAAGCCGCCGGGCAAACTGTTGTCAAAAACCGCACACAAGGTTGAACGGGAATACAAGATCATCTATGCGCTGGATCAAACCGATGTGCCCGTACCCAAGGCCTACTGTCTCTGCGAGGACAGCAGCGTCGTTGGAACCCCCTTCTACATAATGGAGTTCCTGGATGGGAGGATAATCACCGATCCAGCTATCCCAGAGGTCTCTCCGGAGGAACGAAATGCGATGTATGAGAAACGCTACCTGCTTGATGCCCAAGTATCAGTTATTGACGTTACGCAGGTGGGAAGATGCTGTTCGCACCTTGGCCAAGTTCCACCGAGTGGTCCCCAAGAAGGTTGGACTAGAAAGCTTTGGGAAACCGTCAGGATTCTATGATCGACAGATCGCTACATTCACCACCATCTCTAAGGCCCAAGCTCAAGCTGTCGACCTTGAATCAAAGGAGCCGGTTGGGGATCTGCCCCATTTCATGGAGATGGTACGCTTCTTCCAGGACAAGAATGCCCAACCAAAGGATCGTGGTACCCTCGTGCACGGCGACTACAAGATTGACAACTTGGTCTTCCACAAGACCGAACCTCGTGTCATCGGTGTGCTGGACTGGGAAATGGCCACAGTGGGACACCCGTTGTCAGACTTTTGTAACCTCACCAGTCCGTACTTCCTCGACGGTGCGGAATATCAGGTGGAAAAGTTTAGACCTGGAGCTGTTCTAGGACTTCCCACAAGAGAGGATTGTCTGCAGTGGTACAGCGAATATGCTGGATGGAATCCAACACCAGAAATCACATGGGGAGACGCATTCTTTTCATGGAGAAGCTCGGTCATCATGCAGGGAATCAAAGCACGTTATGCGCTAAGACAGGCCAGCAGCGCGCGAGCCGCAGAGTATGCCCAAAAAACGGTGCCCTTTGCACTGGGAGCGTGGGAAAGGGTGCAAAAGGTGCAGACGGGCCTTCGCCAGAAGGGCAAACTGTAGTTTCAAATGTACCAGGATCATTAGCTTCGTGACTATACCCTACGGAAGGAGCCTTGTGGAGTCGGTTCTCATTTGCCGTGGCTGCAGCGCCACGAATCATGTCACCCATCCTGCATCCGAGAAATCAATTATTTTGAGGACTTTGGACTCTGGGCGCATACTGTACACGGAGTAAGTTGTCTAGGTTCTATATTGTTCGCAGTTAGTGTTAGCGATAGTGTATTAGCGAAAGACACTCGACCGAATCCTTTCACATCAGAAGTTTAGGATGATAAGATCAGATGATAAGTTATACGGGACTCCAACAATCCAGGCGTTCACGTCTTACTGTTTCTCCACCCCTGTCCCCTCTGTAAGCTTGCCAACTGTCCAACAATTCCCGAATCTTCAAGCATCATGCGTAAGGGGTCCAAGGTCTCGACTCGACTGTTGGCCATGCAGGTAAGAGTATATCAGGACAAAGAACCAGCATCCTGCTTTCTGAATCCTGGGCGATCTCGGGAAAACAATGATTGGGGACATGATGACGAAGTGGGCTAGGAGGTAACATACTAGTCGTGGGTTGTGTTCGTATAATACGCCAAGAGGGAAAGAGCCGGGCCAGTGAGGCGCAACCAACACATCGTCAGCAGAAGGCGCCGAGGCGGAGACATAACGAAACTAATTGGGTGCGGCTCATTCGGTGCTTTTTTTTTTTGGAGGGGGGCTTCTGGTCTGTTTTTTTTTCGTTTTTGCGCCCGCCTCATCACACTACACAGACATACTCCGGAGTAATATAGCCAGTGAGCCACAAGGTTTGCGTAACGCCCAATGAGGCCAGATCCGATCACCTCCAACCCAAGGTCTCCCGGTATGTCCACGGCGCACGCGCAGGTGGCGCGACCAGTGAGGATCTAACTCCCCGAAGGCTGCATTCTCGGTGAGCATTTGGTGGAAGGCTGGTTGGGATGGCAAACGGGTTAGTAGTGCTCACTGGTGACCAGCCCGGGCGGCAGAGAACAAGAAGGCCGGCGTTTGTTAGTCTAACGGCTATCGCAAGATGATGACGATCAACGCATGATTTATCTGAAGCACCGAGCGGCTCGTGAGATAAACAGTCTTGGTTTGCTTAAGCACGATCGCAGGATGTTGAGACTCAAGTCTTGGCAGAACGGGCTTGGTGGAGGCCTGGAATATTCCTGTCAGACTGTACTTGCACTCCAAGAGTTCAAAGTAGTCAGCGGAACTATCCTGTCGGTGAATTTCTTAAGGATGTTCTGTCTTCCTTCCCAAGTAGTGGTTTTCAACATCAAGGCCCAAGGGAGGATCCGTAAGATCCCGCTCGATCAAGCGCCCTGAGCGTCTCAAGTTTACGATGGAGGGCCCAATTTTGATGGGTTATATGGTCCGTGGACAGCGTGGACCGTGATCAACCAGCGGCTCTGTGGTCGCAGAATTGACCCTCCTTGCAAGCCACATCCCCTCAGCGACTGTCAACCAGTCTCGAGTCTGAGGGGATGTTTCGTCCTCCACAAGCTGCATTTGAAGAGAGGGGAAAGACAGGGAAACGTGGCCGATCAATCACGCAGAGTGACAGTTGTTGAAACGAATCATCCAACCACCAGTCGCCAAGAAAGATAGCACGATTCCTGCTGACAGAGAGGAGCTTGGGAGGACGCAACCTGACCACGATGCTGCGTCTCGGTCTGCATATGGGTGAAGAATTCTTCAAGAAATCCAGTTGTGCTTTCAATGAGAGCGGGAAGTAAGGGCGCTAAACACGGACCGTTCTGGTTCATGGTGGTGTTCCAGGTCAATTCTGGTTCTGACTGCAGAAGATCCAAGAGAGTAACATGGCCATGACGAGTTGTACCCTGTGCTCGTAGCTGAGGTCCCGCTCTGTATCCCGTATTGAGAGTGAGGAAGGACCGTAAATCCGAGTCCAAGCTCCTTTTCTTCGTTCGTGTTCTTTCTTCTATTCTTTCTTTTGTTCTTTCTTCTCCCCCTCTCTGAACCTAGAATATTCTAAGTTCCAGCATTGGTCCCCTCAGGTGTGGATTCGTGGCGGTCAGCAAGGGTGCATTGCAGCCTTAGGTACCAAGACATTTTGAACTGCTGACACTTTGCACTGTTATCTCGAGTCTCCGCACGAAACAAACTCACCTTCTCAAAACGTAGCGCTAAACATCACAAGAACCAAGAGCGAATACGAGCAACAACATGATATTACAAGCAAGTTCCACGGCGGTTCCATGCAGAGGACGACGACAATTCAGCCTCCTGGGGGGCAGAAGCCAATCAGAGCGCCAGAAGCAGAGCCTCACACGGAGGGTGGATCCTAATTCGGTTCCAGTTGTGGAGACGGACGTGGCATTAATCAATTGATGTCAAATTGTCGATTCATAAATCTCCTTCCTCTTCAACGTTAGACTCCTAGAGGATGCAAGACGCAGCTTAAGTAGGCAAGAAGAGTCCTTTAAGCCCCTTTCCCGCCAGTCATAATAGCGCATGTTATTTCTTTTTTATCAACCCCCCACCAGGATTCATTTATGTTTGCCTGGGTGGCGCTTTTGTCAGCCTCCCCTCTTTTCCGTCTGGTGTTACAATTTCTTGCTTTTTCCATATAGTCGTCAATCATCGAGTCCACCTGGATTGAGCCCCCGTTGATCAGTCGGTTTGCCAACTCGCGAATGATAATATCCAAGAAATTGGTTTCGGGGACTTGACGGAACTGCAACTTGTAACTGCTCCACTTGACTCTTCACGCTCAACTCCAGCTAGTCCGACAGTCCGGGCGAAAGGCCTGGCTCATAATTATTCTTCTTCTTGTCTTCGTCTGATATCATCTTCGTCATTTCTTCCTTTCGTCTCTTTCATTTCTTACCGCTATCTTGACTACGAGGCTCTGAGAGCTCTGCAGTTTCCACATTGCCAAGCCCTCGCACATTATTCGAAGTCGACCGTCCAGCTTCTCACCTTTCTACGCGCTTGTCCTCGGCATCTTCATCTTCTCATCCATTCCTGCTCTGCCTCTTCTCTTCCTTCTCGTATTCGTCTGTCGCGTCCTGTGAGGCGTTTTCTGGAGCCCATTGAGGTCATTAATCTGCGATCCCTGCTTCTTCTCTTCACCAGTGCTGCAAGCGCAGCAAAAACTGCACCAGCTACACGATCGACGCTGGCGTCATCACAATTTGAAGAAGCGTTTCTCCTCATTCCAAGATTTTTTTTCAAGGTTATTCTTTCGATATTTCTAGATCTTCAGGCGGACAGCTCTCTTGACATTCCCACTTCGGATCTCTTCTTGAGCCTCAACCGGTGCGCGACTGGACTCCGATTGAGCCTCATCCGTTCCTGGGAAAAAAGGTGAGCTTATTTTGCCTCCGCCTTTCACCCAAACACTCTTTCATCCAAGCCATGTCTCTGCCATAAACTATCCGTCCTCCATGTTTCACTGATGCCTTTGTCTCGTTATTTACCGTGTCCTAACCCCCCTTGTCTGTGTAACATCCCTCTATGCCTTTGTGTTATGCCTGCCTTTGGGCATTGATCTCTTAAAATCCACTCTGTCCATTTCCCTGGTAACTCGCATAACTGACCTCGCTCCAGGAATAAAAAATGCGATCTAGTCTAACTTCATGATCCAAGTATCTTAAACTGCTCATTGTGTTTCGTGCAAGTGCTGGTTTGGAGTGCTCACTTAGAAACAGCCGAAGACGGAAAAGGAAAAGAAAAAAAAAAAATTCCCCCAGTCATAAGAAGCCCAAGAGGGCCAACTAGACATCCCAGCTACTGGTGAATCTAAGAGTGGCGCTCCTGATGCGCCAAAAACCTCCGCCTCCATGACCGAAGCATTTGAGGATTCCGAATCCGGGCTCCAGGTATTTAAACCGAACCTTAGACCCAGGGTCCCAACTCCGCCTCCATTTGCCAATCAAGGCGTCTCACCTACGAGTGAGAATGAGAAAGATGCGAATAAGATTCGCAAGCACAAGTATCCGACAGAACTCACACATGGGCGCAGAGAAGCCATTACGGCATTACTCCATGGTACTATAGGAGCCTACCAACCGGGAGTTGCGAGGTATGAGACAGAGCATCCGGCCCCCTTCCATATCGGTGATCGCTACAGACCTAGTGAGTTTACAACAATCAGACCAAAAGATCCAGGTGGCTTAAGGGAAAAGGCAGAAAAAGCGCTTGGGGAGATTGATAGACCGGTCTTGAGGCCGCCACTGGGCCCTGGAGACCCTCATTGTTCGCAAACAATCCCACAACCAGACTTTGCCAACAGTTCAGAGAAAATACCCGACAGCCATTCTCTTAGCAAATTCCTGATCACCAAACCTCAAAATCATAACTCCCTTCCAGCGCTTCGCGATCCGTCCACGGCCCGTTCGCCTGACAATGTCGGCACCAAGTTACCACCGATTCAAACCCAGCTTGGCCAGCTGGTACCTGTGCTTCCGCCGCCTAATGCCCCCTCTATCCGGGCTGTGGGCACGTCGCCGTACCCATTCTCTGCAGTCTCCGGCGTCTCTCCACCTTTGACACGGGCAGAGCCTAGCCCGTGGGAACCTCATCGCCTAGCTCCATTGGGTCCGCCTAAAATCCCGCCCAGTCCTTATTCACACCTCTCACCCGCAAACTCACAGCTTATCTCCGCCGTTTCTTCTCCTGTTTCAACGCAATCAGGCTGGCGTAGTGGTCCGAAGCCCACGGTAGCTTATCCACACGACCCTCCCTCGACAGTCTCTAGGAGCCCAGCGAGCAATTATCCGACGCCTATTGAACAAAACCCGACGGGAGCTTATGACTCTGCAAATTATGGCTCTCCATCGCAAGCAAATTCTGCGATAGGTACATTCAAGTGTACTTACTCAGGCTGCACGGCCCTCCCATTTCAGACACAGTACCTACTCAAGTGAGTCGTGAAAGCATATATAAAAGTATAGCAAGAATAACCGCGGTAGTTCACATGCAAATGTCCACTCGCAAGATCGACCTCATTTCTGCCCTATCGACGGCTGCTCTCGTGGCCCAGGAGGGAAAGGATTCAAGCGGAAGAATGAGATGATCCGCCACGGCCTCGTCCATAATTCGCCTGGCTATGTCTGTCCATTCTGTCCAGACCAGCAACACAAATACCCGCGACCCGATAATCTTCAGAGGTAAGCCACTCTCCCACATGTGCCGTCGGCTATACTAATAATAGCAGACACGTACGAGTCCACCACGTAGACAAGAACAAAGACGATCCGGCGCTTCGGAACGTTCTCTCCCAGCGCCCCGAAGGCAGCGGCCGCGGTCGACGACGCCGGTTAAACGCTCAATGATCTTGCTTGCTTTACTTTCCTATACGGTGCGAGTACATAACAGCTGAACGAGACGGCTTTCTCCGGAGACTTCAATTAGTATTACGGGACAGGTAGGGTAGGAGAATAACGCGGCCGATCTCGTGGTTCACAGCACATACATTACGACCTTGCTTCTGTTCTATTCTGTTGGGCTAGCGATACCAGATGTTAGAATTGCTTGGTCCTTCGTTTTTGCATTCTCTTTACTCGAAGTAAAGATGGAGCATGGAGTGGATTCTGGTTCGGCGTTTGTTTTGTTGATATTTCACATTTGATTAACACTATTTCAGAAATTGGCAGAAATTGGATCGACTTATCATACTACTTGACTCGGTGATTTCGATGTTTAACGGAGCACCTTTATAGGTCTTCTGAAGGTCCGACGTTTACTCAAATGACAAGCACCAACCATTGTTGTAACTTCGCTGACAACAGTCATGGCCATGGACACATAAGTCTGGCAGACAAAGCAGAACGAATGACAACTTGGACAGAGGGGATTCTAAGTTTCAGATGAGAAATACAAATTGCTAGCCAGCTAGCTACAGACTATACCATACTAAGATTTGACAATATTTCCAACAAGACATCCATCCATCCTTCCATCCTTCCTTCCATCTTGACCAAACGAAACAGAACCGAACCAAACCAGGACCAGGACCAAAATAAAAGCATAAATCATAAGTTGAAACCCAGTCGCGCCTCTATCCAAGCATGTTCATCCAATGTGATGCAGTCAGTATACAGTCGATACTCCTTCCTCCCCATTTATCTACCTACCTCAAGTAGATATGTAGATAGGTAGGTAGGGAAACCCAGAGACCAGCTCCAGAATCCCCCCTCCCATCCTCTTCCCCAAACCCCATCCATCGAGGTCCAATCCAACCTCCAACCTCAACCAACCCTTTGATGAATCCTCCTAACATGATCTTTCATGTTATCCACCCTCGAAAAAACCCTCTCACACCCCTCACCAGCCCATTCACACCTTATCCCCGGATTATGCTTCGCCTCGTGCCGATCCCGATCCTTCTTCGACGAGAAGCCCGCCCCCGGACTCCGCGCATCCGCCTGCGGACACCCCGCCAGCCGACAAAACAAATGCTTCCGATGCCGGTTATAGTGTTTGCGCAGGTCACAGCCCCGGCGGAAGAGAGCGGGCGATGTACAACCCGGGTACGCGCAGCGCCAGGTCCCCGGGGATTGAGTGGGGAGGCCATAGAGGGTTAAGTCCTTTGGGTTTGGGTCCTTTGCTGTGTCAGGTTTGGATGAGGATGAGGAGTTTTTCGGGGGGTATGTTGAGGTTGAGGTTGAGGCTGAGGGGGAGCGGGAGGGGGAGGAGAGGGATGTGTCGAAGTCGGAGAGAGAGAGGTCGATGTCGTAGTCTATATTCTCGATGTCGAGGTCCATGTCTGGGTCGTAGTCGAGGTCTGAGGGGATGGAGCCGAGGGAGTCTTGGTAGTGGGGTTGGTGGTTGTGGTGACGGTGATATTGGTGGTGATGTTGATGTTGATGTTGGTGCTGGTGTTGGTGTTGGCGTCGGGACGAGGATGAAGGGGCGTGTGAGGGGTGAAGCCATTGGCTGTTGTTGGTGGTGATGGTGTTGCCTTGTGCTGGGGTTGTGCTTGCTGTAGACGTGCTAGTTGCAGCAGTAGGGTAGTATGTAGGTCCCTGGATATAGGGCTGACTTTGAGCAGTTGTATAGAATGCCGGGTCTATCTGGCTACTGTACATGTAGCCAGGGACTTGTATGGAATTGGGGGTGTGCATGGGAGCGAAAGCAGCAGGCGCGCTTGCGTAGAGAAGGTCGTCTTGGAGTAGTAGCGAGTTGTCCATTGTTGTTGCTGAAGCTGGGGTGGAGTAGGGTGATGATGCTGCGTAGCGGGTTCTTCTCTGCGTCATGTTAGTTGGGTTGGATGTTAACAGTGGCGTAGAGGAGAGAAAACATACAGATCTGTTGTTATCCATCTCCCATGCCTCCGTCTCCCTCTGTCGCTTTTTTAAGGATGAAGACCGGCTGGGGACGTTGTAGTTGTAGTCACGGTGGTGGTGGTGAGGATGATGATGTCCATGAAGGCTCGATAAACCCGTCGCCACAAGCATGACTTTATATGAGAATGAAATCAAGTAGTTGTGAAAGTAATATCTTATAAAATGGCCACAGGAAGAGCAACCATTTAAGCCCCCAGACTGTGTTATAATATTAGCACGCAGTTAAACGATAAACGACCCAACCTGGGAGAAACTAAGTCAGTCAGACGTGGCTATGCAAATACATAGTTTTAGTCTCTGACTCTGACTCTGACAGGTAGACTAATAAGATAGCTGAATAATTACGATTATTAGTTATGATTTTCCAGTTCCATGTACATAGACTCTGCATGGTGTCTCAGCTGAGTTGGAGGTTACTCGTGTAGAAAGGCGATCTACGAACCCCACTATGTAGCTGAGAAATAAATGGAATTATCGGCATACGTTTACGCTGGGACAATCCGACACAGGGTGATGTGACTCTTCAGGCTAATACTATTCTTATTTGCCCCGCCTGCTGCGAGAGAGGAGACGAGTTAACGACTGGGGACTCGGGACCCGGTAGGGCTGAACATCCTAGTCAGACTCACACCTCTTCTCTCCAAGCTGCCTGGACTGAACGGCATCACCGACCGTTACCGCTCTTTGCAGCTGCAGACGAAAGCTTCTTCCCATACCAAAGTCGTAGGGCGAGTCCAAAAAGGAATAATCATGCGCCAGATCGAGCCCAGAGGGCCAGGCCAGCACGGAAAGCAACACGGTAAGCTTCTCCCAGACTTCCACCACAGGAGTCATGTAATCCCGACTTGGCGATCCATCCAACCGGCTGTTATTTGTTGAATCGTATCGCGACTTGCACTGGATTGGTCTGATTTGGGGCCCCCGCGTGGCTGGAGTTGGGAAATTGAAAGCCAAGGCGCAGACTGCAGCGCAGATCTGCTAGACTCAGTTAAAGTCACCGCCAGCTTTTCCTCGAGCCTCAACGGCTATTCGTGCACACCCCGGCCGCTGCTCCAGACTGGCGGTCGTTTTTACCCCTTGTCACCGTTCGTCTCTTTTGTTCGCTTTTCGCCGATTATTCTTCGAGCTGATCTTTAATCACAGATCCAGATTCGCTTTTCGATTGTCTTCCACGTTGTTTGCGCTTGAGTCGAGCCCTCGTGCCCGTGAGGAACCCCGCTGATCACGTGGCGGAGTCTTGCGAGGTCTACATTTACCACATCCAATGCGCAGCAATACGGAGTCAGAGTACAACATCCAACATTCTTAAAATATCCTCGCGATCCTGAATGTATGCCTCTTTTTACTTTTCCTTTGACTCAGGTTCAGTCTCCAGATTCCGGACCCCACGCATCGCTTCGTCGCAAGACTACAGCAGTCCATCTAGGTAGCTAATCCCTTCGCTGCGGTGTCAGATCCGACTAAATGGGCTAGTTGAGGCTTAACCTGGTCTCTCACTTCTATTTTCTTTAGCATTAGTTATTGCTTGCTAAGCCATCTGATTAACTAATATTCTTATTGCTTTGATAACTAATGGGTGCTATGGCAGTGGCATGATTTATCATCAGGATTGGCCTGCTTTGTAGTTAGTCCAGCCCAGCCCTTGCTGACTGATACGTTCGGATGATAACTATGTTGGTTCAAGGTAACGTTTCGATTCAAGGTTTCAAATGTCGTCTGCCCGCAGTTCCATGCCTGATCGAGTATCTGATTCGCTCGTCATTATAGTTCTGCTCTAAATAGGTGGAGTATCAGAGTCAGGAACATTGGAGCCTACGGAGTATAGAAATACTCCGCGGAAAGATACACGCATTGATGCAATCATGCAATAATAATGGGACCATAATATCACCTCCAGCCTCAGGCTCGGGCAGCCCGCAGCCCGCAGCCCGCTGTCAGTTCGGTTGTGGAACAGTGGAACAGTTACATTGGGTTTGCAGATCGATTGACGATCGTCCGATGAGACATTGTCCTAGGCTCCTAGCAATTATTCAATAAATTCACTCATCCAATTATCTACTCTGTAACTGCCCAGTAGGTAACCAAAAACCTGCTCTACAATGTAACGTGCTCAAGCGCTCACTGTTCCGTCGTTCTGCAACAACGGACTGTGTTCGTCATTCACCCCCTTGTCTTCACCCTTAGCATTCCGGTACAGGATGTAGTGCTGGACAACGAAAATGACATCGAAGAATATAGTCACGTTCGACAAGAGCAACTTGATAGGGTTCCCCGCGATCCCACTCCAGTCATTCTGGAAAGCGGAGTCCAAAATCAACTGGACCAGGGACAGCACGCCCCCAGTAAGATCGAGTAAGATCTGGACAATGCTCCAGCCACGTGTCGATTTCCGCTTATAGTTGACCCATGCCTGCGGGACGTACTTGACCACTGTAATCACTAATTTCACGTATGAAAGCGCATAAATCTAAGACCTCGTGTCAGACAGCTATAAATAGGCTAAGGAGTTCTCATTGGCTGTACTTACGACGTCAATCCAAGCCCAGGTTGACGGCTCATAGCCATCATCCGGGCTCTTGGCTAAGACAATGCTGATAACCACAGCAACCGCGACAAACGAGCCCCAAAATAGCCCGGCAATCGGTCGACTGACACTTTGGAAGCGCGATACTTCGAGCCCCCATATCTGCGGCCAGAACTGCGTATAGACTAGTCCGCTTAGGAATACCGCATGAAGAGCAAACGCAAAGTCGTTGAAGCGCACGGTTGGTTCTTCTGATTGGGGGTGCCGAGCGGCATATTGATGGCGAATTACGGGAGAAAATAGGAACGAGGCGGTATAAATCGCGTAACAGACAAACCCAAGTACATTGATTGTAGGGAAATCGATGGCTAAGCCGTGGGTCGACTTCCGGCGGAAGTTGTCGATCGGCTGGGGATAGAACGAGGCAGACCAGCAAAATGTACTTTACAGGTGGCTTAGCACATATGTGTCGACTGGCAGGAAGTGGTCTACTCACTATATCCACCCGAGTAGCCTGTATGTTATAGATCGGCAGTTAGTACCAGCTATGACCCGATCGTTGATGCGCTCCGCCACGGGAAAGATATCACGTACCGCGACAGAGCCCTTACAAAGACTTCAAGCTGCGACGACATTATCGCAACATGAACTCGAGAGGGTGTGTTTTGAATAACTTCAAGCCGAGGAATCGCGTGATGTCGAGATAAGAGACAATCTGACAGAAAGCAGAAGGCGGTGAGATGGCGAACAATGAGTCAGCAGTGGTTGCTCTGGATATGTGCTGGCACGCTAAACCGCAAACGGCAAACTATTATTGGCTGAGGAAATCCCAGCCTCTCGACTTCAGCCTTGACCTCATGCAGTTTCGATCGTGCGGCTGTTTTTCTGCTTCTCCTCACTATCTGCCAACTGTCTAGCTGTTCACTGTTATTGTTCCCATTCAGTATCGGAGACGTTTGTTTTCGTGGCGACTTCAACACTTCCATTCTCCGCCCTTCCGGCTCTATACAGTCCATATCTCCACAAAAGCCTCAATCGCGTACTAGGAATTGGTACATTCCAAGTCAGTCTCACAAGGCATTCCTTACACCGGTACACATCGCAAGCATTATCGCATGGTGCATTCCTCAAGGCGGGGGATCTCCATAGATCTCCGGTAATATCGATATCGGCCTTTCGCCATTGAGGTGCTTCTACTGGCAACATGTCGGACAATTCGGGCCTCACGGCTGCTGGGAGCAGTTCTTATGCGTCCAATACACTGCATGTTGGAGATGGAACATGGGACCTCGATCGCGACACCTTTCTTCTACCCAATCTGATGGGAGTCAATTTTGAGACAATGCGATACAATGGTTAGTTCACCAACAATTACCTTGTTCTTTCCGTACTAACGTATGTAGGAATGGGAAATAGGTTCCGAGACATGCCCAACTACCACACTCTGATCATCGCCCACGGTGTCATCGCTACAATAGTCTTTCTGGGGCTGGTTCCCATGTCCGTACTCATTATTCGATATTACTCGCTTCGCAATCCGTATCGCGCTTTCAGATATCATGTCTGGTGCCAGGTCCTCACCCTATTTCTCAGCACTGTTGTTTTCGTCCTCGGTTGGTTTGCCGTAGGCCCAAGCAGGAGCCTCACAAACCCCCATCATGGAATCGGCCTTGCCATCTACGTTATCATCATCTTTCAGGTCTTCTGGGGATGGCTGGTCCACAAAATTGAGCGAAACAAGAAAAGATTCCACGTGCCTCTGAAACTAGTAGTAAGTTTATTGAAAAGCCAACAATACAGCTCTAACCAGCGATAGATTCATCGATGGCTAGGTCGCGCTTTGGCAATATTGGGAATCGTCCAGATTCCGCTAGGGCTCACGCTGTACGGCTCTCCAAAAGTGCTCTTTATCCTGTTCGCAGTTGCTGCTTTTCTCCTACTGGCACTATTCTTCTACCTATCCTATCGATACGATTCCGACAGAGGCTCTGCCCCGGATGGAGATCACGACACCCGGTATAGCCATGTATCCCATCCACCGGAAGAAGATCACGGACACAGTAGACTCGGACGAATGGCCGTAGCTGGAGCTGCAGGAGTTGGGCTGGCCACCCTGTTCCGGCGGCGCAACCGAGACAGTGGCTCCCATAGTTCTCACTCGTCCTACATGGACGAAAAGTACTCCGATGAAGAGTCACGTCGTGGCGGCGGGTGGGGGAGCAGGTTCCTTAAGATCGGCGCCCTCGGTGGCGGCGCTCTACTAGCCAAACGATTCTTTGACAGAAGGCGTGAACGAGAAGATGACGCGGAGTCTGGAAGATATAGACCTGCGCATCGTCGAGATGATAGTATGACGGAAGAAAGTTTGAGTCGCCTGGATGATCGTCCCCGACCTGAGCCCGTCTATTCTACTCCGCTGAACCGCCCCCCGACCAGACCTCCCAGCAGACCGCAAAGTCCAAATTCGTCATACTATGATTATTCTTACTTCTCACGCGAGGATGAAGGTCGATCCCATCCGGTTCGGAATGCCGCGCTCGGGGCAGGCGCATTCGCAGCTTTCAGGAACTTCTTCTCTCGACGCAAGGACAAGAGTGATGAACAGCGTCATGTCGAAGAACTACGGCGGCACGACCTGGAGAACGAGAAGCTTGCCAGAGCGAACAGTAAGCGGCGCTACACCGGAGATGGGTACTACCCCAATCGCAAGCGTCCGGCCTCCCAAACAGCTACCGATCTCTCTAGCGATCTAACACCAACACCACGTCCTCCTCATGGGCCGTACCCTCCCGAGTCCGCTCTTTCTGCAGTGCCGCGTGTCTCAGGGGCAGTCGATGGGGCACACTCTGACTTGCCCCCTGCTCCACCCGTGCATTATGATCCAGCTTCGACCATGACCCCGACACCCGCACCCGCACCTCCACCTCCACTACAACCCTCCTTCGACCCTGCGGTTTTAGCACCTAGCGGGGCAGGCCCCTCATCTGGTCACTTACCACCCCCCGGCAGCGCTCCCTGGAGACGAGAGGATCACGGCGAGTCACCGCCCGTATCCCTCAAAGTGAAGATGCACGATGACGGGCGAAACATCACGCTCAGGCGATTGACCGAGGAAGAAGCCGCCGCCAGCCGAGAGGCACGCCGCCGAGAGAGACGCAGCTCTCGTCGCCGAAACGGAAGCGCAAGTTCTCTCTCCGGTAACGAAGGCACAGGTAGTCGCGACCGCTGGCGTCGCGTCGAGGAGTTAGAACGCCAGCAGCACGAGCAGATGCAGCGTGAACAAGCGGCCGTCGCAGCCGCTGCAACTGCATCTCCTCCGCCGGTATTGCAACCCCCTGTCGCCCCTGGCCCTGCAGCCTCAGGGGGTATCCCCCCGACTTCGTCCTTCCTCCCTCCCCCAAGCACAAGCCATCTCCCTCCGCGTGCGCCGTCAACAAACCCGTACGGAAGTATCACGTCACCCGGAACATTCACCGGGACAGACGCGAGCGGCGACTACGCCAATAACCGCCGACGAAGACGCGCAGAGAGAGCACGAGCAAGACAGGAACGACAAGGGCATAGCGTTGAATTCACCTAATCCTCATCCCCCTTCTCCGTTTCTTCCTCCGCCATTGTACAAACCACTTCATACCTACCCTCTCTTCCTCTCTTCACTGTGTCTTCGGGTCCCAGTTTTGTTCATTCTCCCTCACGCTTTACTTTTTTTTTCCTCTTCTTCACTTTACATATCCCTGGACGATCGATAAGGTAATGACATCAGCGCTGATTTATTTTGCTTCCTTTTTTCTGATGTCTGATCTCGATCGCTATGGATTGAATGATTCAGCTTATCTCGCTTATCTGACCTTCTTGATGATCGTTACGCTATGGTTGGATGTATCTATGAACTTTGGTTGAAAAACCCGTTTATGTATGTTGTTATGGATATTACGGGATTGGTTGGACACATCAATATTCCCCTTGATGCCCGTACAGATTTGGGGCCTGTGCTTCAGCCAGGTATTTCATCGAATGGATTGCCTTTCTAGTTAATCAAACTCGGTCCTAGTACAATAATAGCTGCTATAACCTGAAAACAATATCTGCTCCAGAAAAGGCCCTTGTTTTTATCCATACGTGCCCGACCCGTTAGACAGCTCAAAGGCCGCCTATAATTGTTATATTCGTCTCAAATCAATAGCCACCTCAATCCGAAATACTGCTAGTAGCCATCGAATCGTGAGCTCAATAACTGCTCGTATAACAACAACAGCTACTACGACGATTTTCGAAGACAAGCAGCCACGGATGAAAGCCGCGGTTATCGAGATGCGATGAGTGTATAGTAGCGGAAAATCAATATTGACGCGAAGAACATATGCACCATCATTCTTGAGCCGGCTTACTGAGCCTTCTGAGTCTGTGGAAGCACTTTCATCCTTCATAATCGACGGGATAGTTATTGCGGTATACACAGTCTGTTTCTCGATCGGTAGCTCCTGTTTCCAAAAATTCAAGCAGCCGAGGACCCCGCTCGTAAAAAAAAATGCTGTTCGAAGGAGCCGCCAGGGAGTAATTGGTGATGCTTTTGTCGTCTTGATTTCTTTTGTTTCGACCGGAGACAGGTCACCTATACCTGCACATCCATCTACCTGGGTCCAATCAAGCTTTATGATACCTCTGCGCAGGGGAAGTTTGTCTACTGTCGGAATCGGGGCCGGAAACGGCAGTTTGGCGTTATTGAGCGGTATTCCTAGAATCTCCAACTCTTGGCTTGTGAATGGCCGAGGAAAATATCGACAAGGCACAATACTTCTGGTTTCCCACGGTTGTTTCAGCCGGGTCGGCCGATGTTCTGGTAATCGTTCAACCTCCGGTCGTCCAATAAACTGGCGGTCTTTGGACTGTACGGGCAGGTAAGGCGACGCCGGCAAAGATTCAATTCCTTCCCAACTCCCAGGCGATTCAACAGTGAGACCGGGCTGGATGTTTTCTGTGTCTTCTTGGGATGATACGCGAATATCGGAGAGAAAGAAAGGCTTGTGTGGTTTCGGCGGTCTCGATGTTGTTTTGTCACTGTTGAATAGGGAGGTAAGAGGGTCAGCGCCAGGTATGTCTGCGTTGCCCAATTGATCCAGAGTGTGCTTTTCAGTTTGGTCGTAAGGGCGCGCATTCTGCTTGTTTCTTCCCCAAGATCCTACCTCAGATTGATGGCCACTTCGAGATATCGGCGTATTATGCGGATTTGATGGCATATCACGACCATCAAAAAATGGATCCTTATCAGACGCTAGATCGGAGTATAGTCTAGGAAATCTGAAGAGCAAGCTCTTGAACTCTTCATCCATGCCAAGAGGGTCAAACGTGAGCGAACGGCGCGGTGTGAAGCTGGGCGAACAAGACCCCTCTCTATTGGGAACCGTAGCCTTCGCATGCCATCTCCGGGGACTGTCAAAGGAATAACCGTTGGGGAAAAAGCTGTCCTCTGTGATATCTGCCTCGCGTGGAATAGGTGGAAGTGTCGTTGGCAATTCTTCGGCCATGGTCGGTCGCTCAATCGGCCCGTTCGGTTGGTAAAACGGTATGTGAACGTAGACAGGAGTCCTAAAGACAAGTTTCTATGGTGAGTTATGTTGCAAATCAATGAAATAAAGGGGGAAATGATCCGGGGAACAAGCAAACTGCACCGATATTTGGGGAAGACATGCGGGGGCCACCTAGGAAGGAGCGACCTTTTGACCAATGAGGCAGCAACTCCTATTCGAGCCAGGTTCACTTGGGTAGACAGTAGAAAGCTACTGAAGGAATCGTATTCAGTAAAGTCGTTGGGAATTGCTATAATTCTACAGGTTCAGGGTTGAAGACGCGAATGGTATGTACATCAGGAATCTATTTCAAAACAGCCTGCAGGCTCTCAAGGACCTATTGACTTGTCAGTTATGTCCGATGTAATCACGCGTTGTAGGTGTCAAACGCACCTCGAGCTCAATCTTGGCTTCAGCGATGTCCTGCTCGCTTCCGCTACCACCCGCAATCCGCTGGGCTTCGGTAATCTGGGAACGGATGTTCTATATCAAGACAAAAATCGTCAGTCGGACTGATCAGGTCTAATCTGATACCGTCGAAACCCACCTCAGCGCTGAATTCCTCGAGAGGGTAGCCCTCAACAGCGTTGATGCTCAATTCGGAGTTAGGCTGAACAACGGCGAATCCACCAGACACTGCGAAGAAGCAAATTAGCATTGTCTCTGATTGCATATGCATGCCCAATTGAACATATATCCAAACGCAGGGAGGAGATCGCGAAACATGTCGCGGTCGGACGTACGGAAAAACTTCTTGCTAGCACCACCTTCCTCCATGATTTCAACGAGACCGGGCTTCAGCTGTTCGATGGAGGGGACGTGGTTTGCGAGAACACCCATCTCTCCAGACTCAGCTGGGATGTTGACTTGGACACTGGGATGGGAAGGCCCGTCAGTAAGTTGTGAAAGTGTCACCGGTGACGGGAGCGCGACGGCCCAACGGAGGTAGCAAGGTGACATACACGCCAGTGGACCTGAAGATTGTCTATTTGAGGGCAAGATATTAGTATTGGGAGACTTGTCAAGTCATGAAAGGAGTTCACAGGGGGAACATACCTGATGAGGAAGAACCAAGGAGAGCTTGATCTTGTCGGAAACGGCCTCAGCGTAGCCTCTGCGCTGGAGAGGCATGCGGAACGGAGAGGGGCGAGCCCTCAGGGCAGAGCGAGCGAAACGAAGAGAGCTCATGTTGCAATTGGGGTTGAGCAAGGTGATGACGGTCTAATCTCCCACTTTGGTGTTGCGAGTTGCAAAGGTCGACGTCCGGATGCCGGTTGTTCCCTAGCGCTATTTCTCACGTGATCCACCTTCTATAGCTTTACGGACTTCGACTTCTCGAGCTAAACTCCTCACTTAGAACTACCTCTCTAGTACGTGTATTGAGTATATCATTGTTCTAAGGCTAAATCGCACCAGTTCCTCGAAAATCATGTTCTTTCACTCTTTGAATACTCACAGCCTTGTCACTGTGCCTGCGCAACATCCAGACAAGCAGAGCACATCTCTCTTCTAAATGCCTTCCGAGGACGTAAGGGCATTGAGACATTTTCAAATATCCCCTTTTCATACCTACTTCATTACCTGTAATCTGGCTATCGACATCTGATATCGAAATGTCGATATTCCACGTGATAATGTATCACGTGAAACGTGGTCGCAAAACACTGAAAACCCACATCAACCTTCTTCAATAATTACTGAACAATATTGAATAGATATTTATAGTCAAATGAAATGCGACATGTTCCAATCGTGATCCGTCTGTATACTGTCGTTGTCTTGCTATTAAGCTGCAGCATGTACATCCATACGTAGACGCTAGCCGTGCTCGGTAAGCGAAATCCCACAAATGCGGCGCCGAGCCCTAGCCGACACTCTTTGGGTCTCTCTGCCTTTCTCGTTGTTGGATAACCTCACCCGCCAACTCACGTCAACCGTCTTTCAGTCACGAGAATCTGTCAAGATGGCCAGTATGTTCTCCTCGATAAACCCGACTCCAATACGGCCAAAATCGCACGATCTTGCCGGCGCGGCAGTGTCGAAAACTGGTAGCTAATATTTCTGTTTTTCAGAGTCCAAGAACGCCTCTCAGCACCACAACAGCCAGAAGGCTCACCGTAACGGGTGCGTACGAATCGATTCCTACCCTATTTCAAGACATTCCAACGGATATGGCTATTGTTTCGTTGGGTGACCATTGAGCGACATTCCGCCTGCAACCCAACACGCAATATCCGCTCGCAATACAAAACTTCAGGAAGGACCATGTCGCTGATTATCCTCGCAAACAGTATCAAGAAGCCCAAGACCAACCGTTACCCTTCCCTCAAGGGTGTCGACCCCAAGTTCCGTCGCAACCATAGACACGCTCTCCACGGTACCGCCAAGGCTCTTGTACGTCGCCATCTACAACGGGGACTCGCTCCTTAGTCCTAGCTATTCATTTGCTGACAGCTTCACAGAAGGAGCGCAAGGAGGGCAAGCGCGAGGTCGCTTAGGTCATCTAAAATAGATCAAAGTCGAAAATGGAAGCGATTTGAGTTGGTGACTACTTCACGTGCAAATGATCCCCCGATGTCTGTCGAACGACCCGGTTGTTAATAAACCAAATGGATTCGATTATGTGACGCTTTGTTCTATACTTTCGTTCACGCGCTCGGTGAACAGTGTTTTCGATCCGATGTAGTCGATTCGACCCAGGCATATGTGTGTACAGCTTCGTGCTCTTTTTATGCGCGCTTGCTGAAGGATTTTTCAACGTGCCAAGAAAATATCCCCTGCCCTCCAACTATCGTTTACCCTTACGCTTTTTCCGTGGCGAGCGGGTTGCATGTCCGGAGGGCTACAAATTTCGTAGGCTAGATAGGTGTAGGTTGATACAGAATAGGATTCTTTTGACCATTAACTCCTTTGCCTATTGTGTCTTGTTCCTGGGTGGGCTTTATGGCGGACATGCTCGCTCGGATTCAATCCATGATCTCAGCGACAGATTTCCGACATATACTCCGTGTAGGTAGCCGAGCTGCCAGGTCCCAATCCACAACTCGCAGGTGAGAGGCTGTATTGGTTTCTTTGATGAAATCATATGAAGTTATACAAAAGAGACAGAAGAGCACCAGAGCTAACTTATTATCAATATACGTCGGAGTGAGTACAACCCCCACGGGGTCAACGACTTTAGGCTATATTCGCATCCCAAGTCAACCCCGCAGGAATCAATTCTTCCATCAAATAACATCTCTCCAAAGCCGCAGCTGCTTCTCCGAGTACCTTCTGCCATTGGATACGACTCCAACAATCATGACGATATTCAATGGGCGCTCCGATGGCATGCATGCTGTGCTTTGTTGTCAACCTACCTGCTTGAAAAGGTGCTTCCCCTCTTCTCATGTTTCAGGGTTCTCTGTGCCTTTCTGTCAAACAATCGAGGTGATTCAAATACTCAGAGAACATGCTCTACGCCGACGACGACAAACTCGTGTTTCGCTTCGATGACCACATCCTCTGGATCGAGCCATGGGGTGAGAATGCCTTTCGGGTGAGAGCCACGAAGCTGGCCTCCATGCCAACAGAGGACTGGGCTCTCTCCTCCAAGCCCCGGTCCAACGACCCAATTCTTGAGATATCTCCAGACAAAGAGAAAGAAGCACGTATCACCAACGGCAAGATCAGCGCCATCGTGACAAAGCGCGGCAAAATCACCATCTACAACTCCAAGGGCGAGAAACTGCTCGAAGAGTATGCTCGGCACAGACGTGATCTTACGGATCCGAAATGTAGTGCATTGGAGATCGAAGCCCGAGAACTGAAGCCCATTCTCGGGGGTGACTTCCATCTCACTATGCGTTTTGAGTCACTCGATCCCAAGGAGAAGATCTTCGGTATGGGCCAGTATCAACAACCGTACTTGAACCTCAAGGGGAGCGATATCGAGCTCGCGCATCGGAACTCGCAGGCTAGCATACCGTTTGCTCTGTCTTCTCGTGGCTACGGGTTCCTGTGGAATAATCCTGGGATTGGGCGGGCTGTTCTGGGGACCAACACGATGAGCTTCGAGGCTTATTCGACCAAGGCGTTGGACTACTGGGTTGTTGCCGAGGATACACCGGCGGATATTGAGGAAGCATATGCCAATGTGACGGGGCATGTGCCTATGATGCCGGAATACGGACTTGGGTTCTGGCAGTGTAAACTGCGATACTGGAACCAGGAGCAGCTCTTGGATGTAGCGAGGGAGTACAAGCAGCGGAACGTTCCTATAGATGTCATCGTCGTCGACTTCTTCCACTGGAAACACCAGGGAGAGTGGAGTTTCGACCCTGAATTTTGGCCTGACCCTGGTAAGTCAAGTCACTAGCATCATCCATCGAAACTAACGTAGACAGACGCCATGGTCAAAGAACTCCAAGCCCTAAACATCGAACTAATGGTCTCAATCTGGCCAACCGTCGAAACAGCCTCAGAGAACTACCCAGATATGCTCGAACAAGGCCTCCTAATCCGGCACGACCGCGGTCTACGAATTGCAATGCAATGCGACGGCGACATCACTCACTTCGACGCAACAAACCCCTCCGCCCGAACCTTCATCTGGAACCGCGCAAAGAAGAATTACTACGACAAGGGCATAAAGCTCTTCTGGCTCGACGAAGCAGAACCCGAGTACTCCATATACGACTTCGACATCTACCGCTACCACGCCGGCAGCAACATGCAGATCGGAAACACATACCCCAAAGAATATGCCCGGGCCTTTTACGAGGGCATGCAAGCCGAAGGCCAGAATAATATCATCAACCTCCTGCGCTGCGCCTGGGCAGGGAGCCAGAAATACGGTGCCCTCGTCTGGAGCGGCGACATCGCGTCGTCCTGGGGCTCGTTCCGCAACCAGCTCGCAGCTGGATTGAACATGGGCCTTGCCGGGATCCCCTGGTGGACTACAGACATTGGCGGCTTTCACGGCGGGAACCCGGACGATCCTGCCTTCCGGGAGCTCTTCACGCGGTGGTTCCAATGGGGCACGTTCTGCCCCGTGATGAGACTGCACGGAGACAGGGAACCCAAACCAGCCGGTGAACCGACAGCCCCCGGCGCGAACAACGAGATCTGGTCCTACGGCGAGGAAGTATACCGCATCTGTAAACGGTACATTTTCATCCGCGAGGAACTGCGAAACTACACCCGCTCCTTGATGAAAGAGGCGCACGAGAAGGGAACACCCGTGATCAGGACCCTGTTCTATGAGTTCCCAGAGGACCAGAGAGCCTGGGAGATTGAAACGGAGTATCTATTTGGGTCGCGGTACCTCGTCGTTCCGGTGCTCGAGGCGGGGCAGCGCAAGATCTCTGCGTATTTGCCCAAGGGGGCATCGTGGAGGATTTGGGGTGATGGACCTGGCGGGGGTGAGTCCACGGGAGAAATCCGTGAGGGAGGGCAGGTCGTCGAGGTGGATTGTCCGATTGAGAGCATGCCTGTCTTTGTTAGGGTGTGATTGAAGCAAGGAAGGCTTGAGCACTGGCCATTGGAGTCATCCATACGATTCGATATCATCGAATAGTTACTCTGTAGATCTAGGCCGGTTCTACTCCCAAGTACCGACCTAATGATCTCCGTCAAGGATGAAATGGAATCATGCATGAACTAGATCGACGGCGTCAGTGCGTTGCAGACAAAATGTGAAGTCCCGTGCCTTAGCTTCAAAATTCAAAGTACATCTTGCATAAGACCTCCCTGTTAGACTGAATACGGAGATACAGACGGTCGAAACCTTGACTTGATTACATGTGGACAGTAATAGCTACTATTCACGACGGATGTACGGGGTAGTATGCAACAAATAGATTCCTCGCGACCCATCCATCCGGTCCCTCCGAAAAGAAGCAATATATATACTATTGCGAACAAGTACCGAATGGAGTCCGCCCACAAACAACAGCACGAAGGAAAAAAATCAATAGGAATGATATCAGTAGTTACTGATCTCAAGTCAACTGAACTCAAATCACGCCAATTCAACTCATCAATCGAAACGCAGTGATGGGGTTTCCGTGCAAATTGAGGCTTGAGCTCGAGCCTCGTGAGGACTCTGTTGATCTACCTAGTTTTATCTCTGTATCTTGAGTATAGGAACAATGTGCACGGTCTAAGTAGCCTGTGCTCAGGTACTCCCGAGAAAATATTAACTAACCGATCTAGTTAATCCGTTAGGCACGATATTGAGACTTTACGTAGGAATTAGAAAGGCTTAGACCAGCAGGTTAGATAGTTGCCTACTACTTTACATCGGTAGACTCACCATGAGTGAACTCTGTAACGGCTAAATTCCATGTACCTGGTAGCCTGACGAACCTTGAGTGGCATCAAACTCAGACCTAATCTACTCACCCGTTGACGAGGAGCATGCGTATGATGATCAAAGCGTCACTGACAGACACTTGCAGACACAGTACAGAAGTGCATGTACATAATCCTGTACAGGCTCGCCAACGATCCGCAGCATGAGGTAGGAGGTATAAAGTGCTTGGACGTAAAGGTAATGGGGCAACTGGACCAAGGACTCGCACTGACCCACGAGGATCAACAAGCCACAGCGGCGCTGACAGAAATGTACTTCATGCCTACCTACCCGCTATCATGTTGCTCTCCCGAGTTCTTGATTCCGTAAAGCACAGAAGACCAGTTGACAAATAACACCAAAGACCCGACTTTTGTCACTGCGCTGGCATATGATAGTAGTACGTAGACAAGCATTGCCTGACTAGGCAGACGATAGGCAATCCACGTAATCGTTGAAGTCTGGGTATAGCCTGAGCTATTGATTGCCCTGCCCATCGGCATGGTAACCGTGCCATCAACCCCCGTACGTACAGGTTTATCGACTCGCTATTGTATGCTTCCGACTGGCTGAGATCAGTCACGACGCAGGAGTAGAGTGCCCCGAGAGTCGAGACTAGAACACAGTCAACTTGATTGCATCCGGTGGAATAGGTAGTCGATACTGTACCGTGGTGTATTGGACCTGTCCTTATACTCATTCTGGCCGAGGTCAGTCCAGGATAGACCAGAACCACGAAGATGGCGCAGTGTATCCATGGTTGAGGACAGGCCCGAGCCTCACTCCTCAAAGTCAAAGGGGGGTGGATGGAATTCCCGAAGACTGGACTGGAAGATTGGAACGGGACAGGGAGAGATTGAGTTTGATGTTCTGAACCGGGTGATTGGGTCACCGTTCTTTTTTACTTCTAATTTCAGGTTGGATTCTAGATCCAGCTTCATCCATATCCCATTATTTCCACCCAATTCCAGTTGTAGGATGTGATCGTGATAGGTAAAAATGAAGTTGTGTGCACTGGCCTCTTGAACTGCGGATTCCCATCTCGGCACTCTACTATTGAAGAGAAAGGAGTGACCGAGGATCCATTCAGGCACAGAATTTTGAGATCTGGGCGTCACCATCCAAACTGGCCAAGGCGAGGCCAAAGCACTATGGAATATATTTCCGTTAACCCGGTGAAACGGTGAAGGACAAGGTGGCTGACTGCGGAAGCCCATTATGATTGAACTCTGAAGTCAATACATGCGGACTTGGCAGGCCTGACAGAGTCACGAACCAAACCCTGGGGTAGGACTCCGCAATCCGCAATTTGCATTCCAGAGTCCAGGCTAGGTGTAAGCTTTCGAGAGAACAAAGAAAGTCAATCACCAGCTTTTGCAATTTCCGGAGTGCTGGGTGAGACCATCGCCCCCTGGGGAGGAAGTTCTTTGTTCTCTCTGGACCGGGACCGTGGTGCTGGTTCTGGCAGTGGCTCTGCAAGCGGAAGGAGCCACCGCGATCCCATCCAGGCTCACATGTGGTTTGTAGTTACTCTGGAGACATGATTTGTCAAGACTGCAGAAACCATCGACAGTCACGTAGTTACCTGATTTCTTACAGAAACTGGGGCGTGACAGATGATGTTCAGGTGGTCGCACGCGTCTGGAGGTGTCCTACTCGGGGACTTCTCCTGGGGGACGGGCTTCAATGGTCACCGCGAGAATTGTTCAAGGTGTAGCACTATAGGTTGGCATATGTAGAGAGCTCAAGCTGAGAGTGCGTACGGAGTAATATTTCCGGCAACACATACATAAAATACACCGATACCTGGATACGAGTAACGAGTCAGACACGCTAACCCAAAAAGGCAGGACGAGAGCCTCAGGTTTTCAAGCAAGAGCCAAGCACAAGATCGGGAACCACAATTCGAGGTCCCCGAGCGGAGAAGCCCTGAAGCCCGATGGAAAGGCATCCAATGAGCGAACCCGAAAGGAGTCCGGAGGTTTCTCGACGTCATGCTCATGATCCAGCGCTCCAAGGGTTCGGTTACTTTCTTGTCGCTCTTGTACTTCAGATCTTGGATATTTGTTTCTAATTCCAGCTAGGCAGGGGACCGATTATAATCTCGACCGTTTGTTGTGTCGTACAGTCCTATTTCTTATTTGGTGATTGCCTAATAAGATCTTGGACTGGAGAGGATGCGATGGATGAGAGTGGGAGAGTGCGCTGGTATCATGAATACAAGATAAATGGAATCACATAAATTTTAAAATGGTATGGGCGGACATGGTAGCATTCTCCGTGCGTGAAGATTGCCAAAAAAAATATGACAGGTGCTTGGGCCTGCTACGGTAGTTCGCAGGCGGCCCGACAGTCAGGAAACAGCGGCGGCTGCGAGAACGCCGTTCGCTCCACTCTAGACCACAGTCTGGTTCGCATTGGATCCCATCTTCAGACTTTCCTAGAGGCTTGCAGCGAGCAGGGGTTCCTGGTCATCGCCTCCTGGTGTTCCACAACAGAGGGTAGAGGCTGCGGGGACTACCATAGATCTCTCATATTAGAAATCCAGGATCGTACAGAGTACAACCGCTATAGAACCTCCTTCACACTCTGAAGAGTTCAGAGTATACTCCGTACGGAAGGGAAAAGCCAATATTCGTGCCCCAGGCACGCCACACTGATCGTCAACCCCTTTCCGGAAATATGGAGCAGAGTGACAGGCTAGGAGCAGCCGAGACGGCGGTGGAGCTAGACCGTGGATATCATCGATGATCGATCCTGGTCGTGCATTGCGCTAGGAAGGGTTTATCTCAAATACTTGCCGTGTCTCTGATTGGATTGACTTCATAAGATGCTGATGTCGCACTGCGAGATCCTGGCCCAGGTTTCGGCTAGACTCCACTGGCGTCGTGATGAATCAATAGTCGTCTTGGCTTCCGACTGTTGGGATTCAATATGGTCCAATCATTGCCATCCGGTCTTCTGTTTTCGCAAGATAGATACGCATACGCTAAACATAGTTTTGTTGATGTACTCCGTGACTGTGTAATTGTATACTAAGCCGTTCCCATATGGTTGATGGAGCTGAAACTGGCTTACGGAAGCCATAGACTCGAATAAAGTAAGATGCATAATATATGCAATGCTTGATCGGTGTACTCCGTATGTACGCCACTGCACTGCCTGTATGTCCGTTTTCGTTTGCCCGGTGCCCACGGTGGCTTGTACCACAAGGCTAGATCGTGAGTACCGTCGCATGGCATGGTCGTACAAACAGAACTCATATGACATTGACTGGGCAGTGTCTAGGCTGGGTTCAATAGTGTGTATCATATGCCAAGTCCTTGATTCAGGATCCAGGAACAGACTCAACTGTGGCAAGCGATCCACAGTAAAGGAGGAATTAGGTTCACAAGATGCTCTGACGTTAACTGCCAGACGACAGAAGGACCCAGTAGAAGGGGTCCTTTTTCCAGATACGGCACTTGGCAAGATCTGGAATCCTGGACCAGAATCCTGAGTATCGTACCTCATTGCGAAACCCGATCATCTCCGGAGCTCAGCTGAAACGATTGAGGAGAGGCGGAAAGGATCAATAGTCGAGGATCAATAGTCGAGGCGAAGTTTTAGGAGCAAATGCAATTAATATCGAGATCTTACCAGTCCTAGGGCAAATCTCGTCGTGAATACTTCCATCAGTTTAGTTAGCTCCTTGGGATAGTCGTTGTTGATGGTGTGGATTTCGATATCGCTTATCATGACCCAAAGAGGGTTAGCGAGAATGACAAATACCTTAATTTGCAAAGCAACGCCAGCTGATCGGAATGTTTCCTCACGTCATCCACGCACTGAATTAGCGTGTTTTATCCAGAATAAAAATAATCACATTGATGATGACCTGGACTGAGGACTCAGGAGTCAGGACTCCTTTTTCCTTGGCGACGGGACCAACGGCGTCTAGCTCGTGGCGGAGAGACCGTCGGCGTCGCCTCAGCTGGAGACAGTTGATTGTCAGGTACCAGAAGCGATGACAGCTTGACAGCCTTGGTATCCACTACGAGATAGCTATCTTGATTCCCCGAGGACTTGATCAGCTTGTTCTCTGTTGCCCAGTGTTTATTTACACTTTACGGAGTAGACGAAAGATCATCTGCAGCGGAGATTTCATTCTCTAGAATAACCTGTTTTCTTCCTTGTTCGAAGCATGGCAATGCTCTTCGCCCCAATAGTGTTGGAAAACTTTTGGGCATAAAGTAAACAATAATAATCCGAGCTGCGCGGTTGGCGGAGATTTCAGATCAACCTACCAGAGGGACACGATGAGATCGCGCTAACAGTCGACAGACTGCCGTGGTGGCTAGAGGCTACGGGTTACTATTAGGTTATAATAGTCGTGTCTATCGATGTATAACTCAGTCTGTCCTCCAAGGCGGCAGGAAGTGAAATATCAGAAGGATTCAGAACGGCATGTCTGTACGGCGTAAGAGGGAGAGGATGAGGTCAGTACAACCTCAGAGCCGAAGCTGGGGAGGTTCCCGATGTCCCCGAGTCGCCGCCGCTGCACAAGAGGTAACCTTGGACAACCCAAGATTGTGTTGATAGTGATACTGTATCGTGATCACACTGTGAGATGGGGCCGCGTGAGCCTGCGGAAATCTGCTTCCAATAGTCCCGAATATCGAAATGCGAACGAGCGTGTCCGCCACATTGTTGGGACAAAGAAGACGAATCAAGATTCGAGGGAGGGGAGAATCAGCCACGCTGAGATCTGATCTGTCATATACCCGCCATGCATTCCAAGATAGACTAGCAGGCTGGAACTGGAGCAGATGTCGGTACGGAGTAGTCCCTGCAGAATCAACGTGAGGAGACCAAGATGACGGGATACGTACGATTTCCTCTTGCTGGTCAAGTCGTCTGCAGCCATGCGCCGACTAAAAGGTAACACGAGATTTGTCTTGACTCGGGTTCTATCCAGGATCGAATTGTTGTATGCCGAAGGGTAGTTGATGCAGGGCTACCTGGGTCTTGACGCGAGCTGTGCGTAATTTCTGATACACAGCTTTCGAGATGTGCTGATCATGGCTGTTCTGGGGAAAACGTCTGGATCTAAAGATTCCAAATCATGAAAGACGCTAATTTAGTCTGCCCCAATCATGATCTTCACCCAAACGGTTCATATCTGACGCCCATGCGGAGTGGTAGCCCTGAACTTGGGAAGCGCCGACGAGAAAGGGGAAGGAGAAGAGGAGAAAATGATGGCTGGCTGAGCTACTGTCACCGAGAGTCGAGCCTTGTCGCCTATCCCGTGTCTTGATTAATTCCTGAATATTCTCAAGATTTCCCCTCTCAAACTAGCTCGATGCACGAAAGATCTGTCATTCCTTGACTCCACCAAGTCCAGAGTAGCCTTCACCCACAGTAGCACACGTATCCCTCCTCCTGGGTCAGAGTCAAACTCAAGTGCCCACGACCCAACATGGAATATCCTCCATATGGGAGAGAATCTCGGACTAGACAAAGCCTGATCTGAAAACTTCCGCTATCGAGTCTTCAGCATCAATACTCCGTAGCCGCCTGAGCCTTCTCGTGAGGACTATGAGGAGGTCCATGCTCAATGATTTGAGAAAAGGATTTCTAATTCCGAAGTATAGCCCCGCCTAAGCCAGGGTGACCCCGGCTAGTACGGAGTACAGTCGTCTCACAGTGCACACTCCATATCTCCAGTCTCCACGACCACATTCCCCATTAGGTTTACCCAGACCGTTTCTGCCGCGCCCGGATTTCTGTCAGGGCCTGAACTTTGGAAGCATTGGCCAATCCGTAACTGGAGTGTGCTGGCTAGCTCGGGGATCGCTGTTGGCGATGACCACCGCCCGCTTCGGAGCTGTTCGCTTTTCGATTTGATAGTGCCTCATTTATGTTTCGCCCAATCGCATCGTGTATACGGAGTAGCCTTCCCTGGTGCTCGGTACTGCAGACTCTGACAATTGCTTTCTTTTCTGGTTTCCCCTGAATCGGTCTCCACCGATCCCTTCGCTCCCGTTGATCATCCAGAACGATGGGATTCTGTGGCCTGCCAGATAGCCTGATCAGTACGGAGAAATAATGGGACATGAGACATCTCATTCTCGGCGAGTCGGTAGAGTTAAAGCCATCCGCTATTATGGCGCCTCATGTAGGTATGGTATTCGGGATATGCACTGGTGTGCATGTATGCATGTATGTTTCTTGATCAAGCACCAGGTACATTACTATTCCGTTTCACGTGGGTGGACTTGAAGGAAAGAATTTCTGATGCAACCGGAATCTGCCATTTCGCAATGTAGTGGCAAATCTCCCCACGATCTGGAAACGCCAGCGCTTCGGATTGAGATTTTCCGTCTCTTTTCTTTTTTTACAGGTCAGTCGAGGCGGCGTTGAGGTTCCGGTTATCTGGAATCGTCTGCAGGAGTACGGAGTGTGTACCATTTTCTTGGAAGCAAGATGGATCAAGGATTAATTTTGGCTTATAATGACCCAAAGATCACAGCCCACAGCATCTCCACCGAGAATCGATTCTTCAGGTGGAGAGATGAGTGAGGTGCTATGGTGAGTGCGTGTGTAGGACCGAGATGGCCTCTCATGGTCGTTTATTACATACCGATGCAATACCGCCAAGCGTAAATCAATACAAGCTTAAAATTCCAATAATATCAAATAATTAATAAAATAAATAATAATCCTAGCACATGTACTCCATTCTGTATATTAACAATGTCCCTTTCTAGCAAGCTCTCTCTACGGATATTTCAATATTTATTCCTCCGACAACTGTCAGCTCCGAGATCTTGGATCAGATCTTCTCTCATAGCGTGCTCGAAGTGTGGAGCTGCATTCATTCCTTGACTCGTCTTCCTTGGTCCTTTTATAGAGGATCCTGCTCTCGGCCTCTATTTGTTAAGCCCCCTCCTCTCGTATATCTACTCTCAGTTCTACCCGACTTACTTCACATCCATTCACACTCACCCTCACAACCAATTCGACTTGACATCTCACCTCGTCATTATTGATCCCAATCATCAACGGTCTTCTCGATTTACCTTTGCTGTCTCGAGCACCCCACAGTAAGTCTCGGACAACCTTGCCAACCCCCGCCTTCAAGGTTTTGCCCTGTCCCAGAAACTAACCTTCTTCTCAAACAGTCAACTATACACGATCACATACATATATACATATACAAACAGTTAAATGGCTCCAACTCACCGTCGTGGACCTTGGGTCCCTGAGGAGGACCAGTTGCTGGTTCAATTAGTGCGCGAACAAGGCCCAAATAACTGGGTGCGCATTGCTCAACACATGCACTTCCGTTCTCCCAAGCAATGTCGGGAGCGGTTTCACCAAAATCTCAAACCTTCTCTGAACCGTGAGCCCATCTCCGCCGAGGAGGGGTTGATGATTGAGCGCATGGTGGGCGAAATGGGCAAGTGCTGGGCAGAGATCGCACGACGACTAGGGAACCGCAGCGACAACGCTGTGAAGAACTGGTGGAATGGCAGCATGAACCGCAAGCGGAGAGGACTACAGAGCTCGAGCTCCCCTCACTCACGAACGCCCAATGGCCGCATCGAAGCACCATACACCCGCGCCTCCATTTCCACAAGCAGCCCCATCTTTCGCTCCCGATACCCTTCCGTCTCCATCGACAGACCTCTTACTTCTTGGACCAAGTCGCCCGCATCTTCCCGCCGAGAATCCTACTCAACGGACTACTCCCGACAGCTCACTCCCATCTACACTCTTCCTGCTCTTAACCGACCCGTCGAAACACCTTTGACCTCGCCTGCCTTCTCAGATACCTCCAACGCCCCCTCCCTCGACCCGCCTTCAATGGTTTCCGACCACAACTCCGTTTCCTCCGCCTCTCCGCGAACTGTCGCCTCACCACAACTTCTACCTCTTCCGGTTGACACACGACCACAGTACGGAGAGCTGCACAGGCCACACACAGCAGATGGTTTCTACTACTCAGTGCCAAAGTCCTTGGGAATCTTCTCTGAGGCTCCAAAACCCCGATGGGTCCCTGATCACCAACCATACTGGCTCGCCTCCGAGGAGTCACGACGAGACCCTTTCCGCATCGAACAGCGACGGGACTCGCGAATGGGTCTCGAAACCTTATTGAACTGAAGGCCCGGCACAACGATCGCACGAATCTCCTCTGTTACCATATACCTTAATGCCTGTATATAATCTTTCCCCGCTCCTTTCTCTGTTTGATGTTCAGCGTCCTCTGTACGTGTCTCGGTCCGACCCTTGTTCACTCTTTTATCTTTTTCTTTTCTCTTCTTTCCTATGTATACCATATTTCCTTTTGGGTTGACCCTATCATGTCCTACTGGATGGCAAAAAGCATGTTTCTGGCGCTTGTGTTTTTTGATTCCCTCGCAATTGGTGATAGATACCAAGGTTTCCGGATGCCTTCATGTTGTTTGGGCCTGGTTAAATAATACCCCATGGATGGTTGTTTTTGCATGATCTCGATTTACAATATCTACTCAGCTAATACTCTAATGGTATCAAACGGATATGAACTTGAACATAACAGAATAAAGCTTCTACTAAATCCTCGCCACTATACTATACAGGGTAGTTAGTGTATATACAAAACCTCCAAACACCCGAAATCTCAAACCACTAAAAGTACAACGATGACATGGTCCACTATTACTACCAGACCATGGCAATCATGGTTACACAACAGCCAGCCATCGTGCATATACGAGAACCTACTGACCTCCGTAGTTCCAGTCCGGCCCAGTGCAGTGCAGTGTGGCTGGCTGTCATTGACATCTCCGCGAAAATCACCTAATCCACCTAGCAGGGCTCATATTAAGTCTCACGGAGACAGGGGAGCTAGGGGTATTATTCCTTAAGGCTCACAATCACTGCTGGCATTCATATAATTCACAGTACTGTACGGACTTTGTGCATTATGGTAGTAGGTAGGCTGATGATTTGACGGGCGACCTCGGGAGGCAAATCGAATTGCCAAAGTGGATATGCTAACGCTCTGCACTCACCTGCGCACTGCAGAACAGTACATTAGGTACATGGGATACGGAGTACATACGTTTACTGTTGAGATGCAAACCGAAACCAAATCGACAGGTCTATTTCCAATCTGGCTGGTGGCCGTTCTCTTTAGCTGCGACTAACCCTCTTCTAAGGAGATGGTGGGCACGGCAGTCGGGGAGGAGGGGGAGAGTGGGGGGAGTAGGAAGGTGGTGGTTCATGCATCTGCAGGAGGGATTAAGATCTGGAAAAGGATTGCGAGGGCCGGAGTGTGGTTTGAGGATGTCCGACTCCGACGTTAGGATGGACAGGATGTACAGTAAGAGGGGGAAGGATTCGGTTCCATGTTGACTTGCTGCCAGTTCAGCTGGATTGTCGTCCGATTTTGGGCGGCTGGACTGGGATGAATCCCTGTTTAGTGTTCGAGCGACAACCTCTTCTGCTCTTTCTAAGATAGGTAACCTGGAGGATTATTGATCTGCTTCCAAGATTGAGGCGAGATATCCAGACTGTTCTAGCTAGTAGGTACTACTCCGTAGACTGCGACATCACCATCGCTAATCGGTTTATCCACCTGTCAAGTCCGGAACACGAATCCCTGATTCAAAGCTCTGCGATGGAAAAAGCAATGAAAGGAGACATTCTTCTAGCCAAGGGTTTGGTGACGGAACACACTGTTCTACTGTCGAACACTTCTTGTCGAGGACTCAAACTACCCAAGTCTGGTAGTGTGTGATAGCCTCCTCCCTGGTCTTCTTTGACATTGGGATAATGGATAGCGCCCCAACAGCCGGAAAGAGACAAAGAGTGCAGGTGAACAAGGGCTCAGAAATCCTTCAGGCCATCCGTCCATTCCTTCAGCCTGACTCGCTCGCCACAGCGCCTGCAAGTTTGTGACTCGTGAGGCGATAATCCGTAGCGATGCACCACGTCTTTGGTGTCATCGATGCCGTACGGATTACTCCGTAGATCTTTGGGACTTGCATGGGCCACCAACGCCGATCAATGGGCCGTTGTTCTATGATGCGACTCGTCTGGCGAGTGGATTTAGACCTAGACCGACGGCGAGTAGAGCACGGACCGACAACGACAAGCTTGGAAACGAGTCATGGACGAAACAGTTCCTTCAACGTCCGGGTGGAGCTTAAGACTTGAAGACTTGCAAAGTTGCAAACGAGGCATGGATCCTTTGTCTGCGGACAAAGGCGGACCTTTCGGTTGAGCTTGGACCTTGAAGTGTTGGACGTCAAGAGTTAGGACTCAGGACAATATTACAATGGTAATAAACCAACCGTTCTCACGGGACGGGCCCCACGGTTCAGGAAAAGGTTCCAGATCGAGTCTTCGATCCGAAGATGGCTCACTGAGATCCGATCGCTGCCGTTGACCAGTCGTTTAGGGTAACCGTCAGGCCTCCAGCTCTTAGTTATTTTGAAGTCTTACTATGACCAAGCACGCTGTTAGCGTAGCAATAATTGTGTACACGCCGGAGTAGGAAAAAATATCACTGAAGAGGTGAAGCATTTCATGAAGCTCGAGCGCAAATCTGACCGTTTCTCATCACAGTGCAGACGGACGAGCGGCACAACGTCTGGATATCCACTGCTATGCAGAGCCTTGTCGCATAAGTCTTGTCGCTGATCATTGTATTTTCTTCTTTGGCGCTTCCGATCTGATTTGGAATACACCCCGTGCATCGTGGCGATACCCGAGCTCAACAGGCACTGCGGAGTAGCTTCCGATTGTTGACACGGCATATTATTGACGGCACTTTCATACCTACGACAAGGGGTGAATTGCCTGTGCAGATCCAGTAGTCCAACTCCTTACTTCTTGCCTCAGCATTATCGACCTTCTGAAGTAGGTACGGTGTGCATGCTGTGGAGCCGCACAGGCAACCGTGGGCAAGTCCAAAATTTGAAGTATACAGTAGGTGGGCATTTTGCTATACGGAGCGCATTATACTTCTGTTCTGGACGACTTCGTGAGAGGTCAACCAAGTTCTGAACTGGGACAACGAGCGTTGAAACGGTTCTGATCCGGAAACCAAAAAAGCCTCATACTTGAATGCTTCAGACTTGATCCATGGAACCAGAAACGATTCCCTTTCTGGAAAACGCACTGAACCTCTCAGGAGCCAGGAGTCCTTCTCCAATCACGGGAAGCAGTGGCCCTTGCGGCCCAGAACCAGAACCGGAATCTGGTGTGGAGGTAAAGGTTCCGGATGTGAAACGGTCACTGTCATGAGGAAGAACGATGCTGTGACTGCGAGTTTCTCTGGAACTGGAATATTCTGTTTTTCTTATGCAGGCCAAGGTTGATTCAAACTCAATTCCAGTGGCTCTGCCGTACTGGCATATCAATTGATACTCCCAAGTCAGATTGGACCTGTACGGAGAACTCCTGGGCTAACTAGGAGGCTGTCGTAGAGAGAGCAAGGGTTGCAATGGCTTCCTCAGTCAACTCTGGCAGTCTTAACATGAAACCTCTAACCAGCATCTGTACTCAGATCTTACTCCATCCGGAAAATGCACAAGCAAGCCCTCAACAAGCTCATCCCGAGCATCTGGATACTCAAACGCCATGGTGACCTTCAAGTTCTTCACCCTGGCTCTTCACGGACAGAACCTTCGATCAGTAACCGGTTCTTTGGAACCATGCCTTCTTTCAAGGAACCAAGCCGTATTATCAAAACACAATCGTCTATTAAACTTGACTCGTTGAATCCTGTGCAAGGTGGACCCTGCGATCTCGCACTCAAATCCTGCGCATGATCTCAGCTTTATCAGGCAACTATTGGACCCCGGCGGATCTCGGTTGAGAGTTGGCTCACTTGGCGAGCTGTTGAGAGTTAGTGTACCCGCTACCCGGTGGATCGTAATCGAGATTTGGAGGATTTTGCTATCGTGGTAATCTTACGGATGTATTGTATGAACTGTTTGTGTATGAAAGATCACTGATAAATCTATGTTAAGGGGCTATAGTTTAGTAAAAGTCCTTTGCACTCAACAAACCCTCTATGGTGTAGTTGGTTTATCACGTTCGACTGTAATGGATACATTTAATCGAAAGGTCCCCGGCTCGATTCCGGGTGGAGGGATTGTTTTTTTTTTAATCTCTTTATTTACTACCTGATAAACTGAATAACTACAGCTCACTTAATTTTCTGGTAACATCCGCAGTGTTACATATTCACAGCACAGACCCAACATTGACCTGAACTCCCTCAATAATTACTCGGTCCAGGTTGTACAAAACCCACCCTGACCTCGTCACACCCCCCTCCCCCCTCCAATCCCCTCGAACAACTGCCAATTCAATGCCCTCGGGAGTGTTATTGGTCGCAATGCTTTTGAGGAGATGGCAGATCAGATGCTCATGCCCAATAGCACAGAAAGCCAGTTGGCCATTTCCCCTCAGCGCATCATAACATCATAAGGACTTACCGAACAACAAACCGAGTACAACACGGATAAACCGGCCATGTTCGAAACACTGTCATGCAATAGACGGTTTATAGGGGCCAAAGCACGAACTATTCGGGCATACTGTACATCACTTGGAGCAGTGTTCTTCAAAGGTTGATCCACGTGGTTGCTTTACTGTATACCGGCCGTTGCGACTGCAGTTTATTACCGAGCATCTACCGCATATCGAAAGACATTAGAAAGTGCACCACGCTGCTCAGACACTAGTCTATTGCTTACATGGTACGGAGGACAAAAGCGTTAGATGGTTCCAAGTTCTGTACGCCCTGTCGTAATGGTTGGTCAAGTATCTTTTCTTTTTCTCCCTGGCGCCCACAAAATCTCACAGTTCCTTCTAGGAACTCATGGAAGGCCTGGACACGACACCGGACAAGGTTCCTCGTTTGGACGGGCGCTGAGAGATGAGATTTCATACTGATAGTCCACCCTGACTCTGTCTGCTCTGTCTGCTCTGACCCTCTGGGCTCCTCCCTGGCCGTCACAGCGCCTCATCAGCACCTTTTCCGCGCCTCTTCAATGATGCTCATCCTCTGTGTCACGGAAATGTGCACCTTGGAATTGGGATCGGAATCAATGATGCAAGAATTCCGTTAGAGGGGCGTGATATGTAATGATCTTCGGCTCCGATAAAAATATATCCACATGTACATTGTTCTCCAGTGCCAGACGTCTACATAATACATATGGAGTACAAACTGCGGTACGAACTTACTCCACCATTTCCAATCTGGGTCCGTCAATCTGATTGAGAAACGAGGCCATGTTGGGCAGTTTTAGTAGATACCTTGCAGCGAATTGCTAATCCTGTTTACTCGGACTCGCCACGACCAGCCACACACATCAGAGTACATACACATAGCACTACTGTATAGTGCATGATGCAGAAAGACACCAAATCCCGTAAGCCCGTGGAAGAGTAAGGGTCCGATCCAGATCCAGATCCAGTTCCAGTTAGTAACTTCCGCTAGGATCGAGTCTGACAGCAAAACGCTGATCATCGGGCCCAGTTCCCCTCTTCATCTTTGCTTTTGCGGACGCTCAGGACTCGCCAATACAGTCTGCAGCTTGCTGTGCTTTTTCGTTGAGATGTCGAGGGCAGGGGGGTTGATCCTGATTCTCGGGATCTTGGGATCTGGACTGGAGCAGTCTTTTGTACGCTTTACCTACTTATTGAGTATGTAATACGTACTCCGCACTGGCCTTGCTACGGCTATGTTCGGGAATTATACTTTGGAGCAGCTGGGAGGTATTGGATCCGTTTCTGATGGTGTTGACATGCTAAACTTTCTCTTAGGTATACTCCCTGGTATTGATACTTGTTCTTGCTTTTGTTCTCATTTCCCTTTACTCCCCGTAGACCGGATCAGGCGGGTTGCAGTTTATCTGGAGTACTGGACTGCAGGACTGGACTGCAGGTGATTGTTCGATACCGTTCACGGAGGGAGAACCTACACACATAGCATGCTGAGGTCATTGCCCCCTGGTTCCAAAGTGCCATATCAATAAACACCGATAACCGCATCACAATATAATAGTGGGACAACGCCAAAGTCTCATCCCGTCCCTACCCCTTCCATGAGATACTTATTAGCAATCCGCGGTAGACACCGGCTATGAAGGGGAAATGGCAAGATCAACGTTGAGCGGACGAAGGAAATCGCAGCAGTGATGTGGTTGTCCATCGCCTTAGTATGCATCTGATGTGTAGATATGTTTGCTATCCAGATAAAGAGCACACGAGTCCTTTTGAGTACATACATCAAGTACGGACTTCACTTGGAGTCCAAATACTGTATGTTGGTGGTCATTATGTTTCATTTACTCATGGGTGTGAATGCGGATGTTCCGAGATTGTGGCGTACGGCATAGTCTTACGATGTGAGATAAAGTAGCAGCGGGCTGGGATAAGCATTGTTTTCCGTATTAGCAGGAGATGGTATTCTCTTGCATATATACATACTACCGTAGCAGCTGGGTTGACGGGCTCCTCCGAGGTAACAGGCTGAAGGGGAGGGAGAGGAAGGAAGCAAAGGCTGAGACTGCAAAACATAAAAAGGTTGAGAATCATATTAGTCAATTTCAATCTTAGTATCCCGTACATATACGGAGTACGTCGGCAAAACATAACTAGATACTTACCTGAAAAGTGTTACAAAAGCGGCACCGGATCTGGCCGAATTTGGAAAACGAAGTTCTCGCCATCGAAATTTTTATACTCCTGTGGGGTTTCTACATATTCTCGGCACAACCATTTCGTGCCTCAAGGGTACTAAATACTAGCCATAACCTTTGTCATGCAGGAAGCACTACGAGCCCGCGCCTCTACCACCTCCCAGGTTTACGCAGACCCCCACAACCCCCACCTTCACCTAGCACGGGGTCTGGTCCACGAGCGTCTAGGGTTTCCGGACCTTGCGTCTGCGGATGCATACCGTGCTCTTTCATTGTTGGACTCTGTTGTCGACCCAGACGGCTGTGAGTTTCACGCGAGGAAGAAGGTAGAGCAGGAATCTGTGGTGGCACCCGCGCCTGCATCTGATGACGAGGGGGATAAAGATGAAGGGTATGCGCCCATCACGGAAGACGAATATAACGACGTCATCGGGCCTGTGTATGCCTTGCTTGTTGGGAGTCTCGTCAGCTGTGGATGTCTGCGTGATGCGTATGAATTCGCCCTGCGTGGGCTTGATCTATTGAATGATATGCCCTTGTCTGAGGAATCAACGATATCTGTGAAGAAAGTGCTTCAGGAGCAGATTGCTCTTATCAAGAAAGAATACTACGAGTCTAAGAAGAGGGCTCCTCAAGCTAGCGAGGAAATCAACCCCAGCGTTTTGAAGGCCCAAGGCTTCGCCAGGAGGGTTTTATATCCCTGGAACACGCACGAACCGGATCGCAAGTCCCCGGAGACATTGAATATCCTAAACGAGAGTCTCCAAAAAGTCGCTCCCAAGTGTGAAGTCCGAGCTGTTGCATTACCTGTTCTCCACGCAGCAAAAGGTCAAGACCAAGAAAAAGAAGAGGAAGTCTCAATCCAACTCGGTCTCTTCGCAAAAGATGACCTCCTCCCCGGCGAAAGCATCCTCCACGAATCCTCCCTCTTAACCGCAACAAACCGTCTACACGACGACCTCTGCGACGCCTGCAATGGACCCCTTCCACCCCTCTCATCTGAGAACCCTCCAGTAGCATGCGAAGAATGCTCCGACACAATCTTCTGCTCGCAACTATGCCACGACAAAGCCCAGAGAATCTACCACGGCGCCGTCTGCGGCCTCATGGAGAACCTCGAGTCAATAGGAAAAGACATCCCCGATCCAAACGATAGAGCAGATTACCTCTACCTCCTCTTACTCGGCCGAGCCCTCGCCATGGCCGCAACACAGGATATGCACCCACTTGAACTCCCGGAGGTCAAATACATCTGGGGCGATTTCGTCCCTGAAGATCCCACCACCACCGACGACATTAACCCTGTTCCCCACTCCGCTGGTAGTGGTACACTCCCCTTCAGTTTCCAGCTTTCCGTCCTACAACCTATGCGCCTTGTCGAGGAAATGGAATTAGACCCATACGAGACACTCCCACGCTACGATACATGGGTATTCAACACGCTTTATGCGAAATTCCGAGGGACGGCGTCTGGCCGGTTATCGACCTGGGATGGTGGGCCAGAGCTCTGTGCTGTGCATCCGCTGTGGTGTCTTGCTAACCATTCCTGTGACCCGAATGTACGGTGGGAATGGGGTGGGGATATCACGTTTGTTGTGAGAAGCCGAGAAGAGAAGGTAAACTGGTGGAGAAGGGGCTTAAATGGGGAGATTGAGGGCAGAAATGAGAGGGAGGGTGCGGGGGTGAGGAAGGATGAGGAAATCTTGAATCATTATTGTGATATTGGATTGAGTGTCAAGGAGAGGAGGGAATGGGCGGCTGGGGCCCTGGGCGGGAAGTGTTTGTGTAGGAGGTGTGTTTGGGAGGCTGGGGAGGTCTAACTATTACCATATACACAATTAGAGATAAAATAGAGATAGAGGTACTTGTACCTGATTGGTTCAATTGGTGTTTGGTTTGTACGAAGTTATGCTAAAATACATCGTTGAATGACCTGAAACCATTCCTCCTATTATCTTAACAAATTTTAATGCAGGGTTGTATAAATTACCGACGAGGCGGCGGAGAAGATGAGTTTCGCCGACGAGGAGGGGGAGACGCAGATACCGAACTAGAGTTGCGTCTGCGTCCCTGGTAACGCGGCGGACTGGGCGAGCGAGAGAAGTTGTTTCGGCCTCTGCGGTTATCAGGCAGGGGGCGCGGCGAGCGGGATTTTGATATGCTTTTCTCTACCCGCCGGCGGGGAGGCGACAGTGACTCTGACGAGTAGCGTCTGCGTCCCGCGGCTCGAGGGGGTGGGGAGGTAGACCGGGATGGCGAGCGTGAATAGCTACGGTCTCTTCCGCCACGAGCTCGTCGAGGAGGGGTGACTGACCGGGAGAAACTGCGGTTGCGGCGAGGTGGAGGTCGGGAGCCTCCTGAACGCCCACCGCCAGTTTGGCGGCGAGGACTACGGGACGGCGACCGACTATATGAGGGTGAACGTCGTCGAATACGCGAAACCGGCGACCTAGAGCGTGAATAGACGGAGCTAGGGGTTAAGCTGCGGCGAGAGGAGCCAGACAATGACCGTGAGTAGGATCTGCCTCGGCTGGTCAAACGGCGGCCACGGCTCCGAGAGGGCGAGCGGGAGTAAGACGGGGAGCGTGAGTATGAGCGTGAACGCGAAGAATAGGATGAGACAGACTCAGAGTCAGAGTCTGCGTCGCGAGCAGGTGGTAGAGCAGGGGCCGCCGGTTTGGGCATATTCTGCAAAAACTCGCGCATCTCTTCTGTCAGAGCACCGAAACCGATGCTGGTGAAGTAGTTGATGGAGAAACGGGTGTTGCGAGGGTTGTCTGTTGGGAAAAGACCGTCGAAGCTGGGGCGCAGCAGTTGGTCCGTCATGTGCTCCCGCAGCTTTGGTACACCCATGTGCTCTGCGAGATCCTGGAAGAGGATCTTGATGAAGATACGGCTGCTTGACGTCGTTTCCTCCTCGTTTAAATGAATTATGGACATAACATGCCAGCCAATTGCGTCTGTACTTAGCATGTGTCCAAAGAAGCGGGCAATGTTGCGCAACTTATTGGTCTCGTATCGATGAATCGTGTCGTAATATTTGGCGAATGAGTCCTCAAAGAGGTCCGACCAGAGGCGGTTGATCTTCGCGAACCTTTCTCCGATGAGGCCATAGAACTTCGAGTATGTTCGCTCTTGGGAACAACATTCAATAACCATCGACGGAAGCTCAGGCTCCAGTCCGGCTGGTAACGAAATCTTCATCAATTTGTGGCAACATTCTTCAAAGTCGATACTAGACATGATTGTCAAGTATATTGTTCGGCGCAGATTGACCAAGTCCGTGTTGCTCGCGTCCTTGATGTCCATCTGTCGCTCTTCTTCAGACTCCTCATCTGAACTTTCGTCGCCCTCATCGTCTTCATCCTCATCACCGCTCCCTTCTCCTAAAATCTCAGCCTTCATCTTCTTGTACGCTTCCTCATGCTCCTCCCATTGATCATCGAATTTAAATATATTCAAGCTGTCTTGGGTCTCGATCTCGTCATCCAACCCAATTCGATGGGTGATCTGATCCTCCTCTTCCACCAGATCAAGCTCTTCCTTCACCGCTGGATTATCCTTGTATCGGTCTTTGCGCACTTGGAAGAGTACTTCGATCATGTATTGTACACGCTTATCGATGTCGGCTTCGTGGAGGATGTTCCGGAACTGATCGAATACTGCCAAAGCAATAGGACCGCTCATTTCTTCTAAGTGGTGACCAACCTCTCGTGTCAGGCCAACAGCGATCTCAACGCTGTCATCTGTGGGCTTGTGTAGTAGGAGAAGCAGGATTTGGGCTGCAAGCATCTCGTGTACGACTTGTTGGTTGCATAGGTGAGCGATGAATGTCGTCGATGAGATGCATACTGCCTTGTCGTTTCTTTTGAATGCCTTCCGGAACTGTACAATCAACCGGCTCAGAAGTAGTTCTCCCACCTTTGGTAGCTTGGTGTTGACAATGGCTGCCATCGCAGCGTAAATTGGCGTAAAAGGCAAACTTGCCGCTTGAGCCTTCATGATACTCCTGCAAAATAAGCCACGACCCCGAACAAGATTTTCGCCGAACAGCTCCGGAACTATAAATTTGATGTTTGACACGTTTATCTTGTTGATCAGACCGTTGATCGATTTCTTCAGGGCTTCCCAAGCCATTCGTTGGTACTCTTTGCTAGTTTTGTCTGTGATCTGCGCTTGAAGAGCACGAAGCCGCGCAGGAGGAATGTATGTACCTCCTGAGCGCATATTGAGGAGTTTTTCATATTCTGCTTTGGCCGACGCTTGTTTTTCTTCCTCTGTCATCGGCTTCCGGGCAGCTTCCTGTTTCTCATGTTGGCGGAGTCGCTCTGCCAGCTGACGCTCTCGCTCAACCGCGCGCTCTGGTTCTATATGCGGCACATCGCCATCGGGCCCCAACGAGTCGCCAGGAGGTGAGCGCCGCCGATTCGGCGAGGGTGAGCGAGATGGAGGCGATCGCTTTCGTGAGCCGGAAGGTTGAGGTGAGTAGGAGGCACCTGGTGGGGGGGTTGGCACTCGCACCGCCGACTGCAGGACGACCGGGTCCGACATCTTCCTCGCGCCGCTGAAAATGTAAAGAATTCGTGGCTGGTGAGATTTGGATGAAGGTCTTTCCCACGGGACGTGAGGCGGCGAAGGAGAAAGTCTTAGCGCGCCGGTCACGTGCTCTTAAAAGCGCCAGGCTGGCTCAGTCTCCTTGTCGCATATACAGCAAACCGCCTTCAAGACCTCGTCATTGCCTGGTTTTCGATTGCAGATTTTTGTCATTATGGTAAGAGCTCAATCAATACCAAGGGTTTGATTTGCTGACTGGAGTACTGTAGCTGGGACAACTCGTGGGATCCGCCATGCTTTTGGCCGCTACTGCGATATTCCTCTACTACACGGCGTGGACTCTTCTCATGGTATTGTTCTCATACAGAATTCTGTTGGATAGTCTCTAACATCATCTAGCCGTTCGTCGACCCCGGTCATCCGCTTCATGCCTTTTTCCTCCCTCGCGTATGGGCGATCCGTATCCCTGTCTTCCTTACTCTCCTGGGCTCGGCTGTGGTTGGCACATTCATAGGAATCGTGATGATCAATAGCAACAAGAAGAAGGCTGCCAAGGCCAAGGCAGCTGCGAAGAAGAAGACTTGAAGAAACTCGCGTCGTAAGAAATGGGGTGCACAGGACGGTTTCGAAGGACCCAAAGGCATCGGCTTTATGTTTGACAACTTGTATCAATACTTATACTCTTATAATATTGTGTTCCTAGCAATAAATTTGCGAAGCTGCGTGAGTGGAATTTCTACAATCACCACGGCCCTCAAGGGATTATGGGGTATAAAGAAGATGGGATACGAAGGGCTGAACCAGCTGGAATGAAATATACTTAGACCGATTCAATCAAGTCATAAGTGTCATAGTGCAGTTGACTCCTTGCGCTGACCTGAAACCCTGAGAGCTGCTTATGATGACAGAGTACTCGTGACAACAGATCACGGGATGCTGGTTTGACTTTATCAGGTGATAGTTAGAGCCGGTCTTCTGCAGAGTTGAACCATAGGAGAATATGACAAGAACCATGGCATATGCTCCATATTACACTCATAGGAGGCGCATGTCTGATCACCGGATTGTTACCCCTCATGTAAGGGACCGTATTGTCAAGGACTCCTCGATTTACACCTAGTATATAGACTGGGGGGAGTAAAGACACTACATCGCCAGCTAAGTTCTGGAATATCCTTTGGGAAAGCTATATTTGTCCCTTACATCTTTGAATCATAAAGGCATTGTCCTTGTTTTTGTCTACCGCGCCATGTTTTGTACCACAAAATAGCAGCCAATAGCCACCCCGCGTCTCGTCATGCGAACCCCCAAACAACAACCTTTGGCGCAAGTAGCGAGCCTACGAAATAGGCCTCAAAGCGGGATTACTCACAATAATTTCAGACCTGGAAATAGGAGTCGTGGGAAAATTACCAAGCTGAAATCCTGTCAGCCTACTGTAAGACTCAGGATCTAGTACGCTCCTGACCTGATCCGGTTCCCCTCCCCCTCTTCCGACCCCATCATTCCCCCCTCTATCGCTATCTACTTCCCAACCTCCTACAACTTACTATCCCTCTACTATAGTTCACTCACTCTGACCAGCTTATCGATCTTGCACATATCTCTTGATTGCTATATACGCTCTGCTTTGAGCGTGGACATCCCGATCAAAGCTGAGCTTTATTCCCCGGATCGACGTGTATCACCAAGCTCCCCGACCAGGTACCTTGCTATCTCTGCGCCCCTTCTCCAACCGCCACATTCCCTGCCCTTTGCTTCCGTACTAGGGTCTCGAATCGGCTCTACATCCTGAATATACTGTGAGAACCCTCAAATACTGTGCTTCGGTCGTTGATGTTCGATGACTCATGCTGACAACTTATTGTTTCACCCTAGTTCAGGTACGAGTCGACGCGGAGAGCATAAAGACGCAAAATACCTACAGCTTCATTACGTTGTCCAGCCTCCCGTTCTCAGACCTCATCCAAGGGTCTTGAGAGCGGCTGTTCTTGCTAAGACCATCCTGCCTCATCGAGGCAGTCTATCCATTTGAATGCCCCCGGCAGCTTCGGACGATCTGTTTCGCCAGCAGAGCCAGTTCCTGGGGGATAATAACCTTGTGGAAGATCCAAACCCTACGAAGCTAGATAATGATACTGGGGGAAAGGTCAAGAAAAAGGGGAAAACGTCAAAAAAGAAAGGCAAGGTGGCTTCCAAGCTGCCCGTAGCAGAAGACTTGTGAGTATACAGGAGTTAAGAGGTGGACGTTGAAAGTCGATTATTAACTTATGCTTTGCAGGCTAGAAGGATCATCACCGGAGCAGGTTGAACCCTCGTCCTACCCAGAACCCGCCCTGGAGCCACAGACCGATCCCAACATTGTATCGCCGGTACTCGATGCTCTCGACTCACTCAGGGACACGCCTGAGCAAGATTTTGCCTACCGAACCAACACTTGGGCCAACTCCATTCCTTTTGGGAAAAGCCCGCCAAAGGATAGCTTCGATAACGATGACCTTGCCAGCGGATCTCCCTTCGGTGGCTTTCTCACAGCTCAGGACAAAGGTGGTTTCAGCCATCCATCTTCCGCCTCACCTCCACCTAGGACAAGGCCCTTGAGTTACGGAAATGGGTACGCCAGCAGCGGCTTCTCCCGGCAGCAGTCGGTGGATAGACAGAAAAGCCATTCTGCCAATACCCCATTCAGTGACCGTATACTGCCCCCTCATTTACCGCAACCCCATTTCTACCGCGCGCCGGATATTGATATCCCGTCTCTTTCCGGGCAAATTCGGTCACCAACTGATAGTCAGTACTCGTTTTGTGCTTGGGGTACAATTTCTAGTGCATCGTTCAAATCATCAAGGATGGGCGGGAGCGTTCTTCTAGTTGGGAATGACGGTGCTTTGGAGGTTGTGGCTATTGAAGATCGCAAGACCCGCCTGATTGGAAGGTTGGAAGGACTTAGCGGCAGGGTTGTTGAAGCAAAGATACTAACTTGCGAGGATTCGACATCGGTAACCAGACCCCATGTTGCTGTCATTGTCCACGGTCCATGTAACCCATCTGATGATCATACGTCATCTACTGGCTCTGAGGCGAACGATATTACTGTTCCTACCGGTAGATATTCAAATGCCGACAAACGCCAAAGCAGGGATGACACGCGGTTCTATCAAACCCGAGTCGAGGTTTATTCACTGAGGACGGGGGAACACATCACAACGCTTTTCGCAACGAAGCCGAGTCAATGTTTCGAGAATATTCCTGGACTTCCGAGCCTGGCACCCTCTCCAGTCGGAAATTTGAGACTTCTCGCGAGTGGTAGCTACCTCGTCCTAGCGTCCGGTGTCAGTGGAGAAGTGTATATTTATAGCGCGAGGAGCTACCATTGCCTAGGGAAAACCTGGACAGGCATACAATCAAGAGAAGCGAGACGATACTCAACCTCTTCGAGTTCAACAGATCCGGAGGGATCTCGGAATGACTCTCCCCATGGTTCTGGCAGGTCCGATAATCCGGTTCTTGCATTAAAGGGTAGATGGTTAGCAATTGCACCACCATCGGTCACTTACCGGGCATCTCTAGATGGGATAGTACCGGCGCCTTTGATACAAGGGAGGGTCTTTGGACTTGAAACTCGTAGCCCTCCCTCGCGACCAGCGGTCACCTGTGTTACAGATGTCGGTGAAGGTGAAAGCTTTTTCGACAAAGTGGCCAGAGGTGTCACCCAAGAATTTGTACGAGGAGCACGCTGGATGAGTGATCAGGGCTTGCAAGCCTGGAATAATTACTGGGGCAAAGACCAGCAGCAAAATCCACACCAGCGCCGCTCACAGATCATGGACTTTCCACAACAGGAATGGCGCGCTTTTCCTCCAACACATGCTCAAGAAACTCAAACCGCTTCTCCCGCCGAGCCTGATCTTGTATCAATTTTAGATCTGAGACGGCTTGACGAAGGAGGTGATTCGAAGGGCGCGATCTTGTTCAACCCTGTCGCCTCATTTCAAGTTCCGAATGGCTGCAGTTTCCTCTCATTTTCTCCCAGTGGTCTAATGCTCCTAAGCGCAAGTAAGAAGGGAGACGTCCAATATGTATGGGATCTTGTGCAAGCCAAGTATTGTCGCGCTGGGATGTTTTTGTCCGAAGATTCCGCGGCAATATCTGCCAGTGTGCGCCAGGTCGCACGATACTCCCGATTAACAGAATCGCATATCGTTGATGTGATTTGGTGTCCACCTTCAGGGGATCGCCTAGCCATCGTTACTCTTCAAGGAACAGTGCATGTCTTTGACCTCCCGCGAAGTGCTTTTCAGTGGCCCCCCTTTCGCAGAGCTCGCCCTTCGCGTATCAAGCAGCCGACGAATGATGTTCCTTCTGAAGAGTTAGCTGTACAAAAGTCAAACACGAATCCTCTGTCGACAGCTATCAAGCTTGTAGGAGGCAGAACGCAGCCCATCATGGAGGCTGTCAGGGGCCGCAAATCGTCTGTTGGTGCTGCATTCCCTACTGGATTCACGATACCTTCTGCTGCCGGTCTTGGCAGCAAAGCAGTTGCTGCTGGCCTTAGCAAGTCAATGGGGGCTGCTGCAAGTGGCACGGTTAATACCCTGCGGTATGTAGGTGTAAACCGGCTGCACCTTTCTGGGCTTACCCGCGAACCTGCTGCATCGCGTGTCACTTGGATTACCAACAAAGGCCAGCCATTCTTAGCCCTAGTAGCCGGCGGGTATTTCCGACTATACAGTATCAAGCGATCTGTCTCCAGCAAATCACGACAGTCGCAGTCAGTGATTGGAAACAAGGAGGTTGAATTCCGTTTGCCTGCGAATTTGTCAACCCCCTGTGGCCCCATGGGCGTGAGCAACTTTAATCCAGAGCTGACAGTTCGCGCGTCTCTGGCTCTGCCGTCTTACCATCCACGGCTGTCCGTGTCGTCGAAGCTTAAAAGCCAGCCGCTATCTCAGGCAGAACTGGAAACCAATGCGCCATACCAACCCTTCCACACGGATCAAAGGGTCAATCTATTCACTTACTCTGAAACGATAGGAGTAGATGGCTTGGCGTCTCCAGTCCCAAATGGTCAGTGGGTCTTCGGTGGCGGTATTCCCATGTCCAAGCTCCACGTTCGTCGAGTCAGCGCAGGCAGCGAGGACGACGATGGAGATGATACGGTACATGAACACCAACCAGGGCTTGGTGGGGGGATGGAGAACTTGATCAGCATGGGAAACAGTACTGGTAACATTGAAGAAGTGGTAATAACAACGAGAAGGAAGAAGAGACACTCCTTGTCCCAGCACCCTACTGGCGGCGAGGACGGGTTCTTTGAAGATGACTGCGAGGTGCTGGATTTTGCCGCTGACCGGGTTTAATCATCTAACTGCAGCAGACTTGATAATCATATACGGAATGCATGGGTACTAGGGTAGTATGCGAACATTAGACATCATTATATTGGTCTGGCGTTGGGGTTTGCTTTTTTATTCATCAGATCTTCATACTCGCCGCTCGACATCACAAATTCATACCCTCGATCAGCGGCATGATTTGCTCAACACTGGCTTGATGTTTGGATTTTTATCTTGGTACGATGTAGTGTTACATACCCAACAATAGACAGATAAACACATCATATTCTTCTATATATAACTAACATCCTCCAACTCTTCCTCCCACCACCTCTGAAATTCTAGCAACCTCTCCGTCCTGACCCTGGCCATTGCCCTGCCCGCCCCCGTCTTCATCATCCCCTCTAACTTTACCAATTTCTCCCCGAAATGCTGAATAGAATTCTCCATCTCCCAAGCCTCCCCCTCTTTCAACATATCCCTCCCCTTGGCCCCTAGAAACGTAAAACACCGCCCAATCCCAACCGCACCCAGCGCATCGAGCCGATCCGCATCCTGCACAATCGCAAGCTCAACATACCCCTCCTCCTCAATAAGCCGACGAACGCGCCCAGGATCCTTACACTCAGTCGTATACGAGACATGCGAGACAATCGTCTGGACCCGGGACGCGAGGGACGCAGACGCACCATGAGTGAGAAGGATATGCTCGACTAATTTGTGCGGAGGAACATCAGGCTCTGATTCCGCTCCTGATCCAGAAGCGATGCTAGATTTCGGGAGATATTTTCTATCGCTAATATCATGCAAAAGGGCCGCGAGGTGCACGGTGAGTTCATCATATACAATCTTCTCCGATGGTGTCTCTGTATTCGATCCCGTGTCGGCTTGTGTAGCGGCTGCCCGTTCGGCCTTGAGAATCCGCAAGGCGAGCACTACGACGCGTCGAATGTGTGCGGCGTTATGGCTGGGATCGTAATCTTTCATGCACTGGATCACGAAGTCCTCGATTGAGGTGAGGATGATTTGTGTTTGCGTTGACATTTCTGCTTTTGATTGTGTGTATCGTTTTGGTCTTCGGGCTGGTAAGGCTGATTTTGCCTTTGTAGCAATCAGTCGCGGAATCGGAGGGGTGAGATAAGAGTCAGACGCGTGTTTAATATGGACGCGTCGGGAGTCAGGACTCGGAGGGTTCCATTGGAATTATGGGATTTTGATTCGAGCGGGTTTTTGCATGAAGTTTCTAGGATTTCAGGCATCCATCAGTGATTCAGCGGGTTCCAATCGTTTGAAAGTCGAGACTCGACTCTCGAGACTCGAGCCATGAGAAAAATGTTGTCCCCACTGTTTTAGGTCTTTTATGGGTCTCAGGTCCACCACGATGATCGTGGTGATCGGCATGTTCATCTTCAACTTCGAGATCTCGATTGAGTCGGTTCTGATGCCTGAAGAACTTGCAAATCCATGGCCGGTAAGTACTATGCGCTTACAGGGTAGTAACTTGCATGAACCCACTGCAAAAAGTGCAGGATTGAAAGATCGAAAAGTGGTATCGAAAAATCACATTATTACAGCGACGAACTTAAGTAAAGACTAAAATAACCATTAATTACATTCCATCCATGCCTTGTTTGATTGAAATCATGGCCCTCTCGCAATTGCACCCGTGTATCATACGACGAGCGTTTCATTTGCTAGTTACACCGCTTACAGAGCCAAGGCGGCGACGAGGAACCCGGCCAAGCCAGCAGCGGAGACACCGAGCTTCATGGCAGCATTGGTCTCCTCTGGGTCCTCGGAGCCGGAGCCGGTTTCGCTAGCAGAATCGCCAGTAGTCTCGGTGGAGGTGGAGCCTAGAATGGTCAGCATACGGCATGGACGATATGGACGGGTAAATATCGGAGCTTACCAGAGCTGGAATCCGAGCTGGAGTCCGAGTTAGAGTCGTCAGAGTCATCGGAATCGTCAGAAGAGCTGCTAGTGGTGGTGGAAGAAGTGCCGGAGCCGGTGCTGGTGCTCGAGGCGCCGCTGGTCGCGGCGGTACCGGGGAAGAAAGTGCTATAGCATCTGGCCTGGCACGTGGCGTAGGCGGCATTTTCGGCATCAGTACCGTTACCCTGGTCACATCCCGCGACGCAAGAGTTGGTGTCGTTGGCCATATCTTCGCTGGGGCAGGGGACGTCCACGCATGCGGCCCTGCAGCAGGGGTCGGTGGCATCACCTAGATATGGTCAGTTGGCATTCACGTCTCGTACAGGAAGCAATTTGTCATACATCCAATAAGGCAAGACTCTTGAGGGGTCAAGGTGGCGGTTGTGGCCGGGGCAGTCGATGCAGTGGTGGTGGTCTCATCCTGGGCGACAACAAGGGCGAACAAGGCCGAAAAGGCAACGAGAGTGAGCTTCATCTTGATGTGTTGGAAACGACAGACACAGTGATTACAAGATTCAAGAATTGGAAGAGAATGATGAAGCTGGGGAGAGAGAATCCAAACGAAAGACGATGGGGAAGAAGAGAGGGAGGGAGGAAGAAAGAGCAAGAAAAAGAAGGGCGAATAATAACAAAAGACGGGGGCAAAAAAGCAAAGACACAACAAATGCAGGCTGAAATTAGCACTGCAGCTGGTGCAACACGAGAAAACTACGGCAAAGCTTCAGGGTCAATTTGAGATGCTATTATTGAAACCCCCGTCGGCCTTGTCGCTCATGGCGCTCTCTCATTAGCTGAGTTTCACTGCTCCTCGCCGTGGCACCGATCAATTCCCTGGTTTGGGCGAGTACACTGCTCGATTCACATCATCTGGCCAGTTCAAACGGAGTTTAGATTAATCGTTTATTTGGAAAACCCTGTTAGGCGAGGCGCCAATGCAATGTGAGGTGTCAAATCATGCGTTGTTTGGACGAGAAGATATCCTCTTGTCCAGTCGTGTCCAGTGTCCACCGGTTGAGTCGAGGGAAATCCGGGGCGCTCTGAAAATCCTGAAAATCAATGGACCCTAATTGGGGTTCACCTACCGATTGGTCAGTCCTGTAGAATCTAGATAGACTTATTTCTTATCGCTCATCACGTGATTTCGCGACAGCTCGCGTCGCGTCCTCAACAGTACAACACCCATCATCATTCCTACTGGGACGCACCCCGATATGTCGGACCTCGATGACAGCTCCTCTGACTACTTTGACGATGATTTGGATGACTTTAGATTTCAGGATAATGGCTCCCCAAGATCGGCGAAACGACGACGCCTGAGCGCCCGGGATTCAGGCGGGAGTGCTCGCCGGCAATCGCATCGAGAGACCGTTGAAGATAAACGCGAGAATCTCAATGCAGGCTCAGACTCGCTCAGTGAAGATAATAGCAATGTGTCATCGTCACCCGGCCAATCCTCTCACCACTACCAAAATGACCAAGACAGGGAACACAAGTCAAGATACAAGTTGTTTGCGCCGACACACACTGTTGTTCGGGAGAACATGTTTGTCACCCAGTTGACCCAACCCCCTTCTCCTCCGGAATTTATTCGTGGTCCCCGATGGAAGAAACCCGATCCTGTGCCTCCTGTGCCTCCTACAATGGAGACGGTCGTCGCCGGACCCGAAGGTGCGGTGGCAGATCGACAGCATGATGGCGGAAATGGAGATGAAGGTCTAAAGGCTGCAATTGAGGCATCATTGAAGTCTTTTGAGGAGGAAAACTCTAAGGTTACCAGTTCTGCCACGCGCAAGGATCCTAGCCCTTCATCAGCCCTGGTCACCTCTCACTCGACCGATCTATTTGACGATATTCCGGATGATGCATTTGACGACATCCCAGAGGATGCATTCGACTCCGACGTATCTCTCTCGCCGCCAACGAAGCAACTTCCTTGGGCGACGTCTCAGTCTCGGAACCGCCCATTAGGCGTCCGGCAAACAACGCTATTCGATATGGCTGCTCGAAGTCCAGCAACACAACCTCCGCGAGGCGAGCAGATAATGTTGCCACCGGCGAGGGTTGAACCTTTAACCCATCACAAGCTCAATCAGGACGCTTTGGACGTCTGGGTATTCCCTACTAATTTAGGCAAGACTCGAGACTACCAGTTCAACATCGCACAGAAAGGCCTATTCAATAACCTTCTTGTGGCACTGCCTACAGGCCTCGGCAAAACGTTTATTGCCGCTACCATCATGCTAAACTGGCTACGGTGGACCCGGGATTCTCAAATAATATTTGTTGCGCCGACAAAGCCACTGGTAGCCCAGCAGATATCTGCCTGCCTTCAGATTGCCGGGATTCCACGCTCCCAGACCACCATGCTTACAGGCGATGCTCCACCTGGAATACGTGCAGAAGAATGGAAGGCAAAGCGCATCTTTTTCATGACCCCTCAAACCTTGACAAATGATCTCAAATCCGGGATAGCTGACCCGAAGAGGATCGTTCTATTAGTGGTCGACGAGGCTCATCGTGCTACCGGTGGCTATGCCTATGTGGAGGTTGTAAAGTTCCTCCGGCGGTTCAACCAGAGCTTTCGTGTATTAGCCCTTACGGCAACTCCTGGGTCTACAGTCGAATCTGTGCAGGCCGTCATTGATGGCCTCGAAATCTCAAAGGTAGAGATACGAACCGAGCAGTCTCTCGATATTCGAGAATACGTACACGCAAGGAATACCGATATTCAAACGTTCCAGAACTCAGATAAGATGATACTGTGCATGGACCTTCTATCTAGCACACTGCAACCACACGTCGATCAACTTCATACATTGAATGCGTTTTGGGGAAAGGACCCCATGAATTTGACCCCTTTTGGTCTCACCAAAGCCAGACAACAATGGATGTTGTCCGATGCTGGAAGAAATTCGAGCATGGGCTTAAAGGGCAAAATTAATGCGATCTTCACTGTTCTCGCGAGCATGGCTCATGGAATTGACTTGCTCAAATATCATGGAATTACACCATTATATCGCCATCTACTACACTTTCAATCGAACACCGACGGAAATAAAGGAGGAAAATATCAGCGCCAAATTGTGCAGGACGAGCATTTTAAGAAGCTTATGAATTACCTCTCCCCGTGGACCAAGAACCCTGAGTTCATTGGGCATCCAAAGCTCGAATATTTAAAGCAAGTTATACTCAATCACTTTATTGACGCTGGCGAAAACTGTGATGCGGCCAGCGGCGATCATCAGACGGCCACCAGGGTCATGGTTTTTGTGCATTTTCGAGACAGCGCTGAAGAAGTGACGAGAGTTCTCAAACGATACGAACCCATGATACGACCCCATGTTTTCGTTGGGCAAAGCAGCGCAAAGGGCTCAGAAGGGATGGGTCAAAAAACTCAACTTGACATTGTTCAGAAGTTCAAGAAAGGGACATACAACACAATTGTTGCAACTTCAATTGGCGAGGAAGGGTTGGATATCGGAGAAGTTGATCTGATTGTGTGTTATGACTCTTCTGCCTCTCCCATCCGCATGCTCCAACGAATGGGAAGAACAGGTCGAAAAAGAGCTGGAAATATAGTCCTTCTCCTGATGCAGGGCAAAGAGGAACAAAATTTCCTCAAGGCGAAAGACAACTACGAAAAGATGCAGCAACTGATAGCCAGCGGCACCCAGTTCATATTCCATGATGATAAATCCCCTCGCATCCTACCCGCTGGGGTGAAACCCGTGCCTGATAAACGACATATCGAGGTTCCAGATGAGAATGCAGCTGGAGACCTTCCAGAGCCGAAGAAGGGTAAAAAACGCGCCCCAAAGAAGCCACCGAAACAGTTTCATATGCCGGACAATGTTGAAACGGGGTTCACCACGGCAGCAAGCCTGGGGGGGAAGTCGAAATCGAAACCCAAAGTAAAAGCAAGGCCGAAGCCTCGAGTTCCAACGCCAGAGCCTACACCCATTCCAGATCTTCAGGATGTCCAACTTACTCCAGCACAGCAAAAGGATCTCGAGCGCCACTACCAGGATGTAGGAGGCACGAGTCCACAATTTATCCGCATTCCTCGAAGTGATGCTTTCCCTCAACTCCAATCAGTCCAGCGTCCAACTAAATTGGTGAGACATGGATCCCTAACTCGTCGCCTCATCGGCGCTTTGCAACGAATGAACCAAGTTGAGGCGGATTGTGAGGAGCGCTTTAAAGAGGTATTAGCTCGTGAGTCGAAGATGCCACCGGAAGACTCTTTTCTTGCTAGCAAGGCTTCGCCTCCTTTACCCCGTCCTAACCCTTTCACATCCGGATCAACCGCTACTGGGCGCAATAAGTTGTCCATGGACTTTGAGGACGACGACGACGACGCTGATGGCGAATTTCCTTCTCCGAGCCAATTGCTCGCATCATTTGGAGTTTGTCAACAGCCAAAGCCTGTTCAACCTCCGCGCCAAACCAGTCAACCTGTCACGCTCGATGATGACTTTGACTTTCCTGATCCAAGCACCCTTCTCCCTCCGCACGCCGAGCACAGATCTTCGCAGAAACGGAGGAGAGTAGTACTTGATGACAGTGACGAGTAATGTTAGCAGCATGGGAAAGCTTTTGATATAACTACCTAATGCATCTCTAGACAGTAGAATTTTGAGACGTAACTTCTCTCAATCTTTCAATTATTTTATGTACTTGGACATAGACATGAACGTGGACGGTGTGCTCAGCTTGTCCGCATGGTGGAGCTCTAGAATCTAGATGCCACGGTCGATCCGCTATACCCACGCACCTCCCGTCCACCTTCAGGGACACTCCGAAACCGAGCAAGTAAACAGCATCAGTACACAGCTCCACGCTTCAAAATACTCAATCATGAACGACACACAATATGACAGCGCACTGTAAGTTCCTTTACCAGGTCTGGCAATTCGTTATCCGTGAAATGCCACATACCCCTCGCCCTCTACCCCGACACCCAACCCCGCTTGCAGTCTCCCGCTGACCAGAGCGCTCCCTTCAGCGACCTTCTCCGGCGCCTGAACCCGCGCGACACAAAGAAGAACCTCCAGGCCATTACTACTATTATCCCTGACCTCACCGAAGACCTCCTCTCCTCAGTCGACCAGCCGCTCGAGATCCGTCGATGCACCAAGACGAAACGCGACTACCTACTCTGCGATTATAACCGGGATGGAGACAGCTACAGATCTCCCTGGAGCAACGAATTCGACCCTCCCCTTGACGATGGTACGGTACCGAGTGAGAGAGTAAGGAAGCTAGAAGTTGCTGCGAACGAGGCGTTCGATGTCTACCGGGAGCTCTACTATGAGGGCGGCGTCGGGAGTGTTTACTTCTGGGATTTGGACGATGGGTTCGCAGGTGTTATACTCCTGAAGAAGGGTATGTTGATGTAACCCAAGAGCAACTCTTTTGACTTTCCTCTCTGATACTAATTCTTGTTGCGAATAGGAGTCTCGCCCGGCGGAAAGAGCTCCGGAGAATGGGACAGCATCCACGTTTTCGAAGCGAGTGAGCGAGTACGAGCGGCTATGTATAAGCTCACGAGCACGGTGATCCTACATCTTACAAACGAGACTGATGCTCTTGGCGAGATGGATCTGAGCGGGAACATGACTCGACAGATCCAAGTCGAGATGCCCGTCGAATCGGATGTGAGCCATGTTGCCAACATCGGTAAATTAGTTGAGGATATGGAACTGAAGATGAGGAACTTGCTACGTACGTTCCCTAAGTACTTGGGTGGCTTGCCATTGGCGGTAAAGGTGGTTTGCTAATTACATGATTGTTTACAGAGGAAGTTTACTTTGGTAAAGCCAAGGATGTCGTTGGCGAGCTTCGAAGTAAGTCGTCTTTACACTACCTCGAATTTCAACTTCAAGTGCTAATAAAATCCTAGGCATTGCGCCACTCTCGGAAACCAACAGAGACAGGGCTACCCAGCAAGAGATGATTCGGTCACTGCAGCGGTAGGTGTTCTGAGTTCGGTGATTGTAGCGGTTAGTTCGAATATTCATCGGTTTCTTGTAAATGCCCTTGCCCGAATGTACGTTCGAAAGTAGTGTAGTCGGGTTGATATACCAAGGCAATAGCATAAACATTTCAATGTATTCAACCCTGGGTATCATAAATATTCTGTCTTACCAGACACAGTGCAGTCATCACACAAGGATGATAGATATAAATGCTCGTTCCAAGCAAGCCATGCAAAGCAGCACCAGAAGAGCCCCCCCGGATAAAAGCCAGAGTAACACCCATACTAACCCAATCGAACAATGAAATTAATCCACATCCATATTCTCCTTGTCCCCTTCAACCTTCACCCCTCCCTTGTCCCCAGGCTGCGACTGATCCATCCGTTCAACGAATTCTCTCGCCGCGGCCCACAGCTCCGCCTCCTTCTCTTTACCCACAGTATCCTTCCTACTATTCAACCAACTCACATCCAGCGGATTCGACGCAGCTGCTGCGGCAGCGCCCGCACCAGGAAGATCCCCAGTCCTAGAAGACGAATCCGGCGCAAGATTGAACGCTTCCTCTAACGCGTAGACCTGACGACGTAGTCGGACATCGATGGATGAAAGTCGCGCAAAATAATCTGACTCGGCCGCCTTGAATCGAGCTTTATGTGATTCGAGAGAATTGTCGGCCGGGGAAGAGGTGCCTGGTTTTGGGTTCGTGAGCGCTTCTATCGCGAGGCCGGCGGATTTGACTAGTTTAGCGACATCCTAGAAAGCACAAATTGAGAAATTGGTTATATATACTTTGACCCAGAGTCGAATAAATGATCAATCAGGGTGGGATCGCATTGCGCGGGGGCTCTCGTACCTCGTCGATTTGGTTCAGTTCGCGGATGCGGTCTGCAGCTGTGAAGGTCCGGAGTGGTTTTTCGGAGTCCTTGCTATCCTCCATTATCCTTTCGCTCCATCTAGAGCTTGAGTCCTTCTGTACGGTAAAATAGAAGAAACTAGGAAAGTTCAATTGGCACTCATTTCTCTCTCCGAACAAATGACGCGAATCACGTGCTAGATCCTGGGAGCTTAGATAAGCCATCACGACTTTCCGCCGACTTCTATCAAAAAGATGCATGAATTGAATCTATTCATTCGTGCACTTTCTTGTTGTGGCGCGTCGACATCCTAGCCTTGGCTTGTCATATATCTAATACTATTCCCTTCCACTAGCTTAAAGTTCGCGAGCGCCTTAGGCCGAGTTATCATGTCTGCGCCTGGCGGGGCCCCGAGCCCTGCTCCCCGAAGTGGAAGTATGGGCCCCGGTGCTGCTGCTCAGATGCCTCCTCAGCAGATGGTTTCAACGCCTGTTGGGGGGCCTAGTCAGAATGCCTCCGGGCCGCCGCCGCCTAATAATGCGATGTCTCAGCAGAACCTGAATCAGATTGTGAGTTCTTACGTAAACTTGCTCACTAGGAATCGAGTTTATACTTTCTTCTCTTACTTTGTTTGTGTTTATCAGTCTCTAATATGTGGCGGCCACAGGTCATCGATTACTTGGCTAAGAAAGGCTATAGCCGTACGGAAGCCATGCTTCGGATGGAGTCTGCGAATCAAGAGATTGATGGCAGACCCTTACCTCCTTTGGGGGACGATGCGCGTCCTAAGTATAGGATTGGCTTTGGTGAGCTGGTTGACGGTCTCTAATGTGATTTTATAGGGAAAAAAGCTAATCCTATTTCCCTAGATTTGATCAAGGTCTGGGTTGAAGACAATCTGGATTTGTACAAGGTGCAAATACCTGCCCTTGTTGCTATCGATATACGCTAATTTGTCTATAGCCGGAACTCAGACGAGTCCTGTGGCCACTCTTCGTTTATTCCTTCTTGAATATGGTGACCTCTTTCTATGCGCCAGAGGCCAAGCAGTTTTTCGAGAACAACAAGAACCTCTTTTTACCAGAACACAGTGAGGACATCCGATCTTTAGAGCCCATCAGCTTGCCCGAGCATGTCCAAGATAATTCCATTGCCACACTGTACCGTGCGAACAAATACCGTCTGGTTCTTAGCAATCCCGCATTCGCCAATTTGATGCAATTTCTTGAAAGCAAGCAGAAGGAAGGTGGTTCCGTCATGTCAGCGATCTTGAGCAGCTTTTGTACTATCATCACCAAGGAACGCGCTGCCGACGATAGGTTCAGCTTTGCGGCTTTACTAAATCAGGCCCATATGGGACAAAGCTTCCCTACAGAAGATGAAGGTATTCCTGGTCATCATCCCGGCTCTGCGTATACGGGTGACAACCCTGCGATGGCTGGAACTTTGCCCCGGCTTAGGCTAGGGCAGCTTTCCATGGAGCAGGATCTTGAAGGCGATGTGCGCGCTGAACTAGGGGATGAGGACTTGAAGAATCCACCGGGTCCTGGTCAAAATACACTGGTTCAAGAGCTTGATCAAATTATTAAGAAGGAAGAGGATGAAGAAGCTCCAACTCGCGCCGAGATTCCCTACCCTCCCTCAACTGCGCGAGATGTTGCTATGGAGGTGCAAAAGGTTAAGGAGAACCGTGACCGATTCCGTATCGAGTCAAGGACAGGGGGTGTCGGTCCTGCCGTTAGCGTCTGCATGTTCACTTTTCACAATACTTATGACGGGTTAGTCGACAACACAATTGAAGCAAGTCTCTACTAACTAAGCCTAGTGTCAACTGCCTAGATTTTTCGGATGATAATATGCTGGTTGCAGCTGGTATGCAAGAGTCATACATCCGAGTTTGGAGCCTAGACGGAAAGAAGATCACCTCAACAAACGACAGCCCAGACGAGAATCCCGCAAACTCCCGCCGACTAGTCGGACACTCAGGTCCAATATACGCAGTATCATTCGCTCCATCAGCGACCCACACTGAAGAATCCATAGCACCAACAAACGCCCGCTGGCTACTTTCATCCTCCGCAGACAGAACCATCAGACTCTGGTCCCTCGACCTCTGGCAATGCATGGTCGTTTACAAGGGCCACGATCAACCCATCTGGGATCTCCAATGGGGACCCTTCGGTCATTACTTTGTCTCTGCCGGCCACGACAGAACAGCCCGTCTTTGGGTAACAGACCACATCCGCCAGCAGCGCATATTCGTCGGCCACGACCAAGATGTCGACTGCGTCTGCTTCCACCCGAACTCCGCTTACATCTTCACCGGCTCCTCCGACCATACAGTGCGCATGTGGGCCGTCACAACCGGAAACGCAGTCCGCATGTTTACCGGCCACACAGGCAATGTCACAGCCCTCGCCTGCAGCCGAGACGGCAGAACCCTCGCGTCCGCAGACGACCACGGCTCAATCCTCCTATGGGACCTCGGACCCGGCCGCCTCCTAAAGCGCATGCGCGGCCATGGAAAGGGAGGCATATGGTCTCTTAGCTGGAGCGTCGAGTCAACCGTCCTCGTCTCGGGAGGCGCAGATGGCACAGTCCGTGTCTGGGACGTGACGGGTCCAGCTAACGACCCAGCACAGGGCCGCGTCGTCAGCGAAGGCGGAGCCGGCGCAAAGATCGACGGTAACACCGCTACATCGAACAGCGCGCAGACTTCCAGCGCGGTTGGTCCAGGAATTAGCAAGAAGAAGGGTAAAGATGTCGTCGTCACGCCAGACCAAATTAGCGCGTTCCCGACGAAGAAAAGCCCGGTGTACAAGGTTAAATTCACGAACATGAACCTAATTATTGCTGGTGGCGCTTATCTTCCTTGATGGCGCCGTGGCACCGAATACTACATTTTATTATCCGCTTTTCTTTAGTCAAGGCTAGGCTCGTCTACAGGAGAGGTTATTATCTAGGTTCTGCATATTTTACTTTATTCTTGGCAGGTCAAAATTCGATGGCGTCCCGGCTGGGTTCCGGAAGATGGCATTGGTGTTTTGGGGGGTTGGATATGTACTATGACACATTTACTAGCAAAGCGGCTTATAGACTAATATAGGCCAATACTAAAATGATCTTTAACTGGAAGCCTGTGCCTCTCTGTCTTCTTCATCTCATCACTCGCGTGTATCATGTCATATATGTGAACCGGAGTATCCCGAGGTCTAATTCAAGGCCCCCTACCGTTAAGACTACCCGAAATCCCGCCGTCAGATTTCTTGGGGTAAACAGCAGGTCCTATTACATGTCCCGACAAAGGTCTTGGCTCTAGTCCTGGTCCTACGTTCTTCTTCATAGCCGCAGAAGCTTGCATATCAGCTACCTTCGGCGGAAGAACCAAAGCACTCCGATCGTTCCGCTTGTAGAAATCGACCAGAATCTGCGCTGTCCTTGCGGGTTGGTCCTCCTGTACGAAATGTCCTGCGTCAGGGAAGACTTGGAGTTGGTATTTTCCTATATGAATCGGATACGGTTAGTATTCGAGTTCTTTTTTACTTGTCTACTGGGAAGAACTTACCCTGCATCTGTCCAATCATCAACTCCTTATCTAGTCTATCTGTTCCAGCGAGAAGGAGTAGCTTGCCCCCGCGCGCCTCGAGGAACTTCCGGCTTAGACCGACGAACCAGTCTTCCCAGAAGGGTTTTGTTTCGGCGAGGTTTGTCCGCCAGGCCCAGGGTTTTGACGGGTCTGTGGGTGTGTCTTCGTGGTAAAGAAGGGGGGGTACAGAAACACGGGCGGAGGTTCTGTTGCGAATTGTGCGAGAGCGAGTGCTATCCTAGTTAGAATGTAATGTCTTGTGAGTATGCAGGGGGGCAAACGAACTGCCATTCAATCCCGGAAGCTAGGGAAGGAAATCGGGATGGCCGAGTAGAGAGGTATGTTTCCATGCTTTGGAGGGCGTCCATTGCGGATCCTGCGTTTGTGGTCAATCCCAATGCACCGAAGTGGGTAGATGACGGATAACTCACCCTCGACGACATCCAGCACAGCATAGGCTAGCAGCTTTGCGCCCAGCTTGCCCTTTTTCGCTACGTCTGTGATAACGGCACCTCCTAGGCTGTGTCCGACGAGAATTATGTCCGGTTGAGTATCCCAACCCATCTTTGTTTGCGTTTCATGGATAACGAAGAGGAGATCTTGGTTTAAAGTATCTAGACTGAGGTCGAGGTCGACTTTCGCGGCTTCGTCCTCATTTGCGGTAGTCACACTTGTACTGCCGTGGTCTCGAGCATCTGGAGAAAGTATCCCGGCTTCGGGAATGATCTTGCGAATCTCCGCCGCACAGGTCGCGAAAGAGAGGCCCGATGAGCCGGCGCCGTGGTGCATGACAAAGAGAGGGCCTGACTTGGCCGGCGGAGTAAGGTATACATGGTGTACGATCTTGAGATTATCGGTCTGTCGCGAAAGGTAGAGTTCCTGTGCGAAGAATTCTGACCATTCTAGGGAGTCTGATGATCTATCTTGCCGTACCCCGCATTAGTTCATCGTGTACGTCAAACCAGGCAGAGGTGGGAGTTATCAGTATAGTAGTATACGCACCTTCGGGCTCGCCCTGATCGGGCGAACAATTGTTTTGTGGGCGATGGGGTCACGGTGTCTGTGGATGAAGCTGAGTCGCCGTCGAGGTCGCCGTCGAGGTCGCCGTCATTCTCTGCTGGGGATTCGAGAAGGGGAGGAGGTTCAGGGGGTAAGCTCGACAGTTTTGACTTGGCGAATGACTTTTGTAGGTCGCTCATTGTCGGAAATGGCAAGTTGTCTTGGAGGTGAGGAAGGAAAAGGAAGAGCAAGAAGATGGCATGGATTGGTCTCTATAGGTATGTACAGTAAGTTAGTCTTGGCGTCTACCAACTGATGAAGATCCTCGCTTTAGGTACAGAACTCAAACAAGACTAACCAGTAGCATCTATCCCCTCTCTCATCGAACCAGGGCAGCTATATGGGCACCTTCCCAGACTATACCTAGCACCCAATTGGAGTAGGATACATATGCTGTAGTCACAACCTCCAGATACTAGCCGTGTCCATATTGGCTTTCTACGAGATCCGACATTATCATCCCCATCTTCTTCGCAAGAGATGCAGGAGAGTCTTCGAATAAAGACGAAGGTTATTTTAAACTAGTGTATGGGTTTGACATGGTTTCGCCGAGCATCAGCAACATCCTACTTTCGCAAGCAATTACAGCGGTGACCGCGCAGGTGATGATTGTGCCGCGGATCATCACGCGCTGGGGATCCCTCTGGAGCTTTCGCTGGAACATGTTCGTACTTCGCTAGCTCTATTGCTTGGCGCCGTTTACCGCAATACTTGCGTCTCCATTCAGGCGAATCTTCCCACACGCCTTCTGGTTCTACCCCATCGTCCATGGAGTGCTTATAGCCGTACATCGCCGGGTCCCAGTCATGCGTGAGCCATCCGAGGTATCTACTGTTGCCAATGCTGCGAGGTACAGCAGCGACGCCGTCCCGGTCAATAATGGCTTGAAGCTCACCATCTTCAGACACAATGAAGCTTTGAATGTCAAAGTCCGGGTGTGCAAGGATAAAAGGATGCCTATCCCTGGGCTCGGGGATCCAGCTGATCAGTTGGCTCAAAAGCATCGCGAGACCCTTGGGTACTGTGCACTCTTCGGAGTACTTGTCAAGCATCAATGTGTAATGGGCTTTTGGGTCGCTGAATGCTGGGCACTCAATATATATGGGGTCATCGCATGGATCTTCATGGACGAACCACCGGTCAAGCATAGCCTTATGATCGATTCTTCAAGTAGGCCCGAGAGTAGACAGTTTGCTATTGCTTTCAAGGACAAGGCAGCCATTGGTTTGATACGAGACCTTTTCTAGCTGTAACATTGCCGAGGCGATGTCTCCAAGGGTGCGAGCTCGGCGTAAACCGTAAACGAGTGGTGTCGGGGTTGATGCCGTTCAGCCGGTCCTCAACCAGATGTCGTACAAGGGGGTTCCGGAGATAAAGGTCATGATAATATAAGGACATTAAAGGGGGTTTTGCGCGGCTGAGGGGAAATCTAAAACTTCAGGTAGAGGGGTAGTGGTCTCGCGCTTCAACAGGCGCATTGTGTTGGCCTCCGAGGTGAGAGCTGAAGCAGATAAATCATCCCATTTGCTTGCCATGCCGTTGATAGGATTTCCTGCGATCCAGCAAGGGCCGTTGTCTAAGGTCAAGGGAAAGATTGGTGTGTTCATGTACTGGTTGAAGACGTTGTAAGACGGCGCTTGCAAGCAGGGGCAACTACTCTTTATCGAGTGTCGACAGAACTGCGGAAAACAATTCTCATCAGCAGAATGCGAAAGCGACTGTTCGATATGCTACTCTTGTTCCATCCTGGTTTGTTACGCGCTTAGTCAATAGGCGCTGGGAGGGAAACATTATGTCGGTTAAAGGAAGCGCTTGGGCCTTGAATTAATAGCAGATCTTATAGTAATAAAAACATGGACCATACTTTAAATCAAAGTCTATTCCATGGTTCGCCGATTGAGAATGGAGAGCTGCAGGCCATGACGTCAACGCCACCATGCATCATCGTTCATCGAGTCGTAAAAGCGAGCTCACTTCCTTCAACTTTCTATTCAGTTCTCATACCTGAACATTTCGGGAACAGAAACCATGGTTAACCCTTTCAACAATGGCAATCGTGACCCGCGAGATCGTGGTGAAGAGGATCACCCAGACGAGCGAACTCGCCTTCTCAACGGCGAGAACGAGCACTATCTGAGCCCTGATGACCCTGCTGTATGTCCGTCAAAGTCTCCTTCAACCAAGACCCCTTCACTAAAAGCTTGGTAGGTCTCGCCCTACAACCTCTGGAGTATCCGAGCTCTACGAGCCCTCACCACCACCTTTCTCGGGGCCAGCTTCATCTGGTGGACATTCCTCTTAGTATCTCTCTTCGTCAGCGCACCGGCAACTCACACACGCGGATCCGGCTTCTTCGCATTTGCCTACACAACCCTAACAGTCAGCTACCTTCTGTTCGGACTCATCTTCTTCGCCGTCCCATCAAAGCCAATGACAGTATGGGGCCTCGTGCTCGCCCTCTTCCTATTCATCGACATGTGCATCACCGTCGCCGTACCACAAATCCGGGTCGAAGAGGGCTGGGTCGGTATAGCTACGGTGGTCTGGGCAACCATAATCGCAGTCTACAACATCCTCCAGAACCGCTACGTCGCTTGGGGGAAACGCGAGGAAGAGGAACGCCTGACAGGCCGCGAGGAAACCCGCCGCTCTCTACGCGAATGGCTCGCTGTGCTCACAGAAACACTCTTTATGGCCATTATTGCCATCATCTCCATCCTCTTCATGATCACCCTGATCCTCCGTGCAAGGGACGCAACCCTCCACGCCCCAGGTGAAAAATACTACGTCAGCGCGCGCAACTACCAAGTCCATCTCGACTGCGTCGGAGACAACAACAACTCCACAAACACCCCAACAATCCTCCTTGAAGCAGGCGAAGGACCCGTCGAGCACACCCTTCAACCATTCATCGACGAACTCCACCAAAAGGGCGCAGTCCCGCGCTACTGCTACTGGGACAGACCAGGGATGTCCTGGTCCGACAACGCCCCCTCCCCCTTCTCCCCGGGCATGGCCTCAGACTCCCTCTCAGAGGCCTTAGCCCTCGCAAAAGAAGAAGGCCCCTGGGTCGTCGTCTCGGCAGGGGTAGGCAGCATCTACAGCCGCATCTTCGCAAGCAGACACCTCGTCGAGGTGCAGGGGATTTTCCTAATTGACCCCCTACACGAAGACTACCTCCCCGATATCGGAAGACCAGGCCGTGGCTTCGGACTTTGGATACGTGGGATTCTCTCCCCGCTTGGTCTAGATCGGATCTTCGGTGCGATCTTCAAAGGGCGGACGCGCGAAGATCGAGTCTTCGGGCGAAGCGCTTACCAGACAGGGAAGTTTATCCGTGCAAAACTGCAGGAGAATCTTGTTGCTGGGTCTATGACGTCTTCGGAGATTTCGGCTGCGCGGCATGTTCAGATGCCGGATACGTCGTTGACGGTTGTTAGTTCCGGGGAGGAGGTTGATAGGAGTAGGAGATGGGCGGATAAGCAGGAGGAGTCGACGGGGATTACGAAGAACTTGAAACATTGGGATATTGTGAGGGATGCGCCGCATGAGGTGTGGAAGAGTACCGAAGGCAGGAGGTTGTTGGAGGAGAGGTTGAGAGAGGCTCTGAGCGGAAATTGATACCATTCTTTCTTTATGTCTTGGCGAGCTTGTTCTTTTGGTTGATTGTATATGGCTCTTGTATAGCATTCAAGTTGATAACCTCTCCTTAATATTTAGTATGTTGATATAATCATGTTTGTGATACCTCGAGACAGGTCGGGCATTATGCTATGCACTAGTCCAAATAGCCCTAACCATTCCATGGCCCCATTGACTATCCAATATCATAGCCTGCTTAGACCATATCCGCAACGCAGATGAACCAATTTTTTCCTCAAGTCAAAAGCTTTCACAAGTTCGAATGGTTCGAACAGAATTGTTCACATTTAACATGCAAGAGGGTCTGGGGCTTCGGTTACTGCACAACAGGGGAGAATGGCCGGAACCGTGCGCGTCACGAGATATCAACCAGTCACCTTAGACTAGCTCCCTTAAACCTCTTAGCAAGCTGTTCACTTTCAGATTTGGGAGACCCAGGCCTTGGGGAAGGGTAACGATTTCCGGGGTAGGGCACAGCGCGTGGACGCTTGGGGGGCCGCTCACCGCTTTCCTGAAGAATAGTGACTAACGTTGCCCATCCAGGGGTATTGATGAGCTGTAGACCGTCCGAGAGGTTGTGTGATGTGGCTACACGGCAGAGGAGTGCTTCTTCGTCCTATTCGTGAGGTGCAAAGTGAGCAGGTGTCTTCCCGCGGGTAGTTCAAATCCACGCAGTGAGTTAACTTACCTTGTTGAAAGTAGACAAGGAGCGGAGGAAGCATAGGAGATGGAAGTCGGATACTGCTCGGATTGCTCTGTCTGGATCTCCGTGGGAAACGAGCTTCCTCGCAAGCGAACGGAACTCTTGGCTCTCGCCTATAACCTCACGATTCTCAATCGGATACGTGCTATCAGTGAAGAGCGGGTTCGGTGTCGTAGGGAAACCGTGGGTCAGAGTAACTAAAAGATACTCAACCGGGAAGCTTGGTTTGGCGTTTACCTGGGCAGATACACCGTATTCGTTGATTTTCCGGTAGAAAACTTCAGGTATATACCGTGACTTGCTGTCGGAATCTTCCTCCGACTGCACTAGCATCACGGAAGGTTCTGCAGATGGCTCGACTATATCTGCCGTGATCATCTCCACTGCAGCAACCGATGCCTGATAGGAGCTAATAGTGATGGCGCCCTCCTCGTCGCCACTAAGAACACAAGTCACGAAGTCAGAGCCGAATTGGCCAGTTCGGCTCCATTTTGTTGCTTTCGGGTGTTTTGTCTGCAGCCGTGCAGCAAATGCTATCTCCAGAGAAGATAGGTAATGCGAGTCAAAATGTCGTTTGCAAACCACAGTACCATCGCCCCGCCCAGCGTCGATTAAGTCGGTAAAAATAACACCAACCTTTTCAAGACCACAAAGGCGAGCAACTTCATCTACATCTTTCTCATTCTCCCATTCATGAAGTGTGACTCCATCGACTTCATCCATTTGAGGGGGTTCGAAAATTGCCTGTACAACAGCCTTGACTCCAAGAGGAACTTCTTTGTACTCTTCATATGAACCATAAAGGTACCCTATGCGCTGAGAGCCAGACTTCCGCCAGAAATCGAGTAATGAGTTGATGAGGTCGGGTGTGGCAAATTCAACATGATCCACCATGCGGTATTCTTGAGGTTGCAAACTGATAGCACTAGGCTGGCATTTGGTACAGATTCCTTCCGGCCAGGCAGGATGGCCAGACGGGCAATCTGGCCTTACCCTGTAGTAGGGCTCATTGAGGGGTGGCATGAAGGAGCTTCCGAGTTCGAGCTTGTTCGTAGCAGCATTGATCTTGCGGAGATATGAGTGAAACGAGAGGTGCTTGATCTTCTTCTCTGCTAGGTATTTGGAATCGTACGGCTCGAGTGGCATGCAGTAATCGCACATGCCTTTTGCACTGTGCCTGCACATCTTCATGTCTCGAGGCCGTTGAATCTTTCCATCTTTCCTCTCCAGGTGGTCATCGAGAGCCGATTGTCGAACCGCTTCCCACGGGTTCTTGAGCGAAATAGAGGCCGTGTTGTTAGGCGTGGATGTGACGGATTGGGATACGGGTGCCCCGTTCAAACGACGTGCAGATGGGGTTGTTGTGACTCCGTTACTAGCGCCACCTTGTACATCTGACTTGAGTTGATACCCAAGGAAGAGCTTATCTCCATGTCTGTATCCCAAAGGTCAGCGGTTATGCCAGCCAATGCTGAAACCCATGCTTCTTAATTTCTACCTTAATCCGACCTGCTCAAAAGAGACCCCCTCCAAAGCATTGAAAAGTCGCTCTTCGCCAGCGGCACCGATAGGCTTGTTTGAGAGCTTGATTGAGGAAGGTTCGACGTCCGAAGGCAGGTGTTCCAGAACCTGTAGCTCGCAAATCAGGTATTCATTTCTCTAGGATGCTATGGGAACGTCAGAAATAATACCTGTGACTCAATAGAGAGGAACTGGTCCCGAGGGCTGACATTCAACCGGAACTGGCCGTTACGGCTTTCGAATCTCAGAATGATCGGGCGGGACGACGCCATGGCGGCAGCTCCGAGGTAGATTGAGAGGTGTAGGCGTATCTAAACGATTGAAGTTATAATCGTAGCTCGTTAATCATGCCGAAGGGAAAGGTAAGGCCTGGAAGAATGGTCGTGATGGAGTTGTAAAGAAGGCGGTCGAAGTCAAGTCAGCAAGAAGCTGTGGCATTTGGTCCATGTCGTAATGCTCATAACGTGGTGTATTCTGCCAGGCTTACTAGACCGTCTAGTCTACCGCTCTATGTGTATGGTGAGAGGTACCGCCCTGATCACCGCCTTTTAATCTGCCCATACTCATAGCGATTAGATTCCGCGCGCAAATCTAGTTCATCATCATCATGAAACGAACATTTTTCTAATATTTCACACGATTTCTAAACCAAGCTCTACTGAAAATCCCCAAAATTCGATAAACCTGGTCTCACTCTGCCAATATTATGGACAACCCCTCAAAACGCAAGCTTAATGCCACATCACCCCCTTCAACCAGCATAGAAACCACCGACAAACGCCGCAAAGTCATCGGACCATCCCTACCACCCGCACAACCATCTCCCAAAGAAGACAACAGCGATAACTCTAACTCGAAATCCGACTCCGAGGATGACTTCGGACCCTCGCTCCCCCCACCAGCGGGCTCAGCACCAGTACCAATGCAAAGCGCGCAATATACACAAGCCCTAAACACAGAGAAAGAAGAAGACTCCGCACCGAAACGAGACGAATGGATGCTTGCCCCGCCTAGTGCAGACTCCCGTTCCTCGCGCGTCGATCCGACAAAGCTGCGGAGTCGAAAGTTCCAGAGTGGGCCAAGGGCGGGGAATACGTCGGCCAGTGCGGGGGTTGATAGTTCGTGGACTGAGACGCCGGAAGAAAAGATGAGGCGGTTGCAGGATGCGGCTATGGGAATTTTTCCTTCTGGAGGTGCGGGCGCGGGCGGAGGGAGTGGTACAGCGGCGGATGATAAGGCGGCGCAAGCGATGAGGGATAAAGTGCGGAAGTATAATGATCGAGTTAGGAAAGATGAGTCGATGCTTGAGGAAAAGAAGAGGAAGGATAAAGGGAAGGGGGAGGAGAAGGAGGATGATCCGAGTAAGAGGGCGTTTGATAGAGAGAAGGATATGGCGCTTTCGTCGAAGCTTACGCATGCGCAACGGAGGGAGATGGTGGGCAAAGCAGCGGACTTTGGGTCAAGGTTTTCAAGTGGAAAATTTTTATAGCAGTCTATACCAAGAATAGCATTTATCTGAAAATTTGTGCATATAATGTGTGGGCTATAGCGGCCACAACAATCAATGAGAATAAGAAAAAGATATCATTTTTAGATTATTTTCTATTATCAAGTCTCAACAAAAGAAAAGAAGATAACAACCAACCCATAAGCAAAACAACTAACTAGCAAGGGGTATAAAGGGAAGCGAATCAGAGAATATTGCATTTCTTAGGAAGACCGCAAGGACCTCCCTCAGCGTCCTTCTCTGAGTTCTTCGCTTTCTCAGCCTGCTGAGTCTGCTTAGGTGTAGTTGTCGCTGCCGTCTCCTTCTGTTGTGAAGGCTGCGCCTCAGACTCGGCTGCAGAACTACCATGCAGTCACGCGAAGCTGACACGGGTGACGTGCTCATAGAATGACGTGCCCTGGGCCTCGGCGATCTTCAGCTCAAGCTCGGTGGGCTGGCGGGAGCCATCAGCGCCCTAAGAAAGTTAGTTACAGCCCTAATTACAAGTCGAAAAGAGGAACGTACAGCGAAGGTACCAGCACCCCAAGGGCTGCCACCGTGGATCTCCTCAAGGTTGGCGAGGAGAGGGAAGGTGTTCTTGTAGCCGAGAGGGACGTAGAGGAAGCCGTGGTGGGCGAGGGTGCTCATGGCAGAGATGGCGGTAGACTCCTGGCCACCGCCGAGGGTACCGGTCGAGATGAAGAGACCGGCGTACTTGCCGTAGTAGCCACCAGTAGCCCAGATGCCACCGGTGCGGTCCCAGAAGGTCCTCCACTGGGCGGGGAAGTTACCGTAGCGGGTGGGGATACCGAAGAGGACAGCGTCGTACTCGAGCAGCTGCTCGGGCTTCTCGAGAACGGGGACGTCGGGCTTAGCGGGGGCATGCATCTTGGCGAGGACTTCCTCGGGCAGGGTCTCCTGGATCCTGGTGTGTATCGTCAGTTTCGGGTCCGGGATAGTCATGCGGGGTAAGTAAGGTATGAGCTTACTGGAAGAGGTCGGCGCTGCCGCCGGCGGCCTCGATACCCTTGAGTTCAGCCCTGGCCAGAGTCTCAACGTGGCCGTACATGGAGTACTAGATAGAGAATTGTTAGGTGGTTGTGTTGCAATTGCATGAACAGGAGTGGTGACACGTACGAAAACGATGGCTATCTTGGGAGCCATTGTGACGGTTGGGATGATGAGAGGGTTTAGAGAGGGTTGGTGAAACAGAATCGTCTGGATTGAGGAAGGCCATTAAGAAGCAGGGGGAAAGGGTCCTTTATAGAAAGCTGCGGGGCTACAGTCTGGTAGATGTTTACGATTAAACAGCATAGTTCTAGATTTTGTCATCTATTACAGATGCAGCTCTTATTGCGATTGATTGGTGCAAGTGGAGCAATCCGTGGGTCCCTAGTGGCTTTCAAAGGCATTACGAAGACTTGACAAATGCATATAACCGTGAGACCAGCGCTAAAGATTCTCCAATTTTAAGCAATAATGGGGTCTCAACGTTGCTTTCTAAGATGTTGGAAATGCTCTCCGGATTTACGGGCCAACTGAACGGAAGTGTGAAGAAGTAGCTGGTTCGTGATGTCATGGCACTGAAATCAAAGACTATTCGCGGATATATGGTTAAGTCAGCTTGATGAGGGCAGTTCCTAGCTACATACGGTTCACCGGATAAGTACATGTGGTAACTCCAAAATGAGCCGGAATTCAACCATGATATCAAGGTTCAACCCTAAGGTTGATGATCAAACTGCCGCAGAAGCCAATCAGCTTATGAAGCTTAAGGGCTGCTCCGCTGAGGTCCGCTAGGGTCCGCTCCTGCGCCATGATCCATGACATGGTAACAGGCAATCCTGGTCCGCTTTCGGCTGATCTATATTTGAGCCGCTCCAGGTTAAGCCAACAGATTTGTTGAGGCTGGTCTGGAAACTAGACTGGTATAAGCGTCGTAGTAGAGTCGAGGATTGAGTCGATCACGGACAATGAGTCTGGACGGGTCGGGTTGCGTAGGTGCCGGGAATGTGAGGTAAGATTCCATCAAAATATCAGGTTTATTAAATCAACCTCGACCTCTTCCACGGTATCGGCCACGCGGTATAAACCCTCCGCGGCCACGCTCGCTCCTCCATTCGCGCTCCCTTTCGCGCTCCCTCTCCTGCTCCTCACGAATCAAATCCCTTTCCCGTTCAAGTTCCTCCTCTGACTTCTCCACCCGAATCGTTGGCTTGGGCAGATTCTCCGACCACCGGGGATGTGCATCTGTGCAAGACGGCCCTTCGGGACAGAAACCAGCAAGGTAGTATTGACAAATTCGTCGACGAACATGTCGCTTCGCGCAAATCGCACCAAGCGGACAGAAGCCTTGATCGTAGTGTTCGCACGGCGGTAGTCGGGACTGCTCCCGGACATGCTGATACAAGCAGTCATCCCCGTTGGGACAGTATCCAGATCGGGAGTAGGACTGACATTCCGGCATGCGCCGGAGGTTGTACTCATGAAGATACTCGCACTTGAGACCCTTCTTGCAGAGGCCCTTGAGGAAGTGCTTGCAGACAAGAGATCCGTGGGTGGTGGACGGGGCCAGTCCGGAGGCGGTCGTTGTGGACGTGGTTACTCGAGAGGGAGTCGGATGGCGGTCGGGGCATGCAGGACCCAATGGACAGTGGCCTTCACTGTAGGCTTTGCATACTGGAACATCGGAAGCAAGACCAAAGCCATAGCTCTTGCGCAGGAAGGGAATGAAGGAGAACTGATCATAATCCGGGTCGCGAGTGCGATCTGTGGATATGACTTGAAATGCAGCGTGGCCAACGTCCGCAGTCATGGCGAAAAGCGATGAGTCTTAACTAAATGTAATAAGCCGCCCGGGATGCAGAGCTCAATAGTTAATTTGGCACGTTAGAACAAGAATCCAAAGAGCTTGACAGCTTAGGACAAACACTGCAACCGAATCAGGGAAGAATGCAGCTGAGGAAAGCGGTGTGGTGGCCTAAAGTTTTTGGATTATATAAGGATACTTGCTTTCGTACCTCTTCATCAATCAGCTCGCATGGCTTAGTTGGTAAAGCGCGTGACTAGTAATCACGAGATCCTCGGTTCAAATCCGAGTGCGAGCATTTTTTTTTCTGATCTCATCTTGAATCAGATTACATGGGAAGAAAAATCGGAAGTCGGTTCCAATGCCTTTTTTTTCCTCTTAATACAAGCTGGCCTAATGGGGATAAATGTGCCCTACTACCCTAGGCTAGCTAGCTACTACGATACATGAGGTCCCTCGTGAAGTACGGACAGTATCTAGATCCATGTAGGGCCCTAGCCTACTAGCCGGAGTGGTGATACTAAGAAGTCTTCATTCGTGTCATGGAATTATAAGTACTTTCTTTGTCTTGACATTTTTCATTTTCCGTTGGGTTCTCTCTCTGTATACTAGTGAGTGTATGTATGTATATATGTGCTAGCTGCTGGGAACTTGAGGGGAGTATATACTTATGCAAAACATATATATCAGCACATACCCCAATCCAGGAAGCAGTAGGCATAAATAAGCGCCGATCCAACTCAGGACACTTAGGTATCTAGCCACCCAATGACACTCTACTGGAACTCTAGGACATGACCAAGATGGAGTCCGATAACCCGCTGACAAGGGTGGATGGCATAATGATTGGTTTCCCCGATGACATGGTGACCGGGGACTTGCTTTGAATTAAGTTTCAGGGCTGCACTGTCGACTGGTGGGACTGGGGCTGTTGAAGAAGATTCCGACACGGTTGTGACTATGCCCTGCTTCGGGGCCTTCATTATATACTCACGACAATGATGGATGACCGGTGTTAGTGGTTCCAGCGTCGCATAAAATGGGATTTAGATGATTAGAGAAGTTTAGGCACTATACTTGGTAACTCAAGAGAGAGCCCTGTCATGTACTTCCTTCCACCAGGTGCTGCTCGTCGAGTAAGGACTCCGTCTTACCAAGAGTAACCAACCCCCGAGGGCCCCCCCCCCCCGGTACAACGGAAGAAGAAGTAAAAGAGCCTGTACAACAGCAAAAATGATGTTATTCACAATCGGCAACCCGAGCGTTATATACCAGAGATTACGCTCTGCATGGTCAAAATCGATGCGCCCAAACCATGATATACCAACCAGCGTAAACCCGACCGCTTGGGTAGCTAGGCCTACAATGTTCAACCCATTAAATGATTGGTTGATAGTATAGTAGGCTTGGAAGAAAATCGAAAGGGTACTCAGAATCGTGATGATAGGATGAAGACAGAAGATGTGGAAGCTGGGGAACAAGAGGAGTGGCCAGATTCGGTACTCGTTGCGACCGAAGTATCCGAATACATTGGTCGTGACATCGATAAACTCTGGCAGGACGGAAATAAAAATGAAGGCGATATATACTCCTATAGCAAGGGTCCTGGTTCGGGACATGTTCTTCGGGGCGTATTAAATTAAGTAGCAGATATTAGATGGAGACGCCGAAGCAGAAATCTCACGACCATACTCGATATAACTTGGGAATGAATGATACAGCCGAGAGAAGACCTAGGACACTGGTATAGTCAGCCTGGAAACCCGAAGAGACAGGCATAAATTATAGCATGTAACGTACACTCTTAGCCAATTTGGAACTTCTAGCGGATCCATGGCAGGCGCGGAGAAAGAACATGTAGGTGAGTTTGATCTTCTCGATTCCGGGCTACGACACCTTTTCATTCCCACAGGATACTGTCAGAATTACAGACATCAGTGTGGTAGTGAAAGTATAGGGTGCCAGACGGTGGCGGTGTTTCGGAAAGGACCTTCAAGCGCGCATAGCTATCATGCCATCAATGATCAGACCCTTGATTGACAATCCCTCGACCATTGGCATAACCGAGAATCCTCCACCACTAATCATCCCCGGACTTCGGGAATGCAATAATACTGTGACGCTGTTCATGCTACGATCCATACTGGGCAATTTCCTGTATGGATAAGTAGGCAGTTGCCTTAGACTCGCGTGGGTGGCTGTTGGTTAGATTCAGAGCCGGGAGTATCTGGTAGTGGATTAGTATCGAGCCACGTACTTGTAGAGATATCTTCAAGATACGTTTGGTTCTCAATCGCAACCGCGTTTTTGTAAGCCAAACTTTCCGAGGTTGGCGTGAATCATGCTGTCTATGCAGTATCGAGGTCTATAGTAGTATTCATTGAAAGTCATAAGTCATGATATGTACGGACCATGGTCCAATGCTCCAAGGGAATAAAAACAAGGCCCATAGCTATGAAGCATGCTTCATTGTTCCACACATCGAGCATGTCCACCACTCTGTTTCCATGAAACTTCCACAGGAATGGCACAGCCAGCCAAGCGGCCGGTTCCGAGCGTTCTTCTCAAGACCGTTGAGCGATTCAACAGCGGTTCTTCGATTCTTGAAAGATCGCTGTCCAACTGTGCGGTTTATTGGGTCTTTGTTTTTACTCTGTTCGCCTGCACTAGAACCTGATGTAGTCGGCGGCCCGGACACAGACCGGGTGTTAACGGGGCGAGGACGTTCAGAGGCACAAGCATCGCAGCATAGGTAATTCGACGGGTTGAGAAGTGTACACGTAGGACATGTCCAAGAATCGGTGTAGGAGCTACCGTCGTCTGTAAGACCCACCGCGTCCTGTTGTGAAGGTGGCACGCTCGGTCTCGTGTTCTCGGGTATTGGTGGCGGAGAAAGAGTTGTGCGAGGTCCGGCTGGATTTTCCTGGCTTGGAGGGATGTATGAAGGTCCGTACTTCTCTCTCTCTTCCTGTTCAATAAGGTCAATATAAGTTTGCATAATCACCCGTTCATCCGCATCATCTTCCTCTGCCTTTGTTCGGAAACTATTCCTGGATGCCTCCTCAGCGAGCTCATCGGAGTTTGCAGCCCCAGATGCGCAGCCCCTTGTCACTTCAATGCGTCTTTGTGCTGCGTCGGCTATAACTCTACGCATGTCAGATCCTCGTGGGACGGCAGTACCTCCTACTCGCTTCCCCGATCCGCCGTAGAGGACTTGTCTCCGCTCCGCAGCGGCTCGGGCTTCTCGGCGAGCTTCATCGATCGGCACTTTCTGTCCACCGAGGCGTCTTCCATGAGACAGGAATCCTTCTCCGGTGTAGCCCTTGATGGCGAGCTCTGTATGCTCATCTCGTAGCTGGTTCCAAAGAGCATGAAACTGTTGGTTATGTGGCCCGTGCACGTTATGGCAAAGTCTATACGGTTAGCAAAGGACGTTATCGGGCTCAAGTTACTTACTCATGCAGCATGGTATCAACAACCTGCTCTAGCGGTAGGAATTGGTTCTGGTCCGAGGCATATCGCAAGCGCAGACAGATCTTTTGGCCACCGTTAATGTTAAGACCAAGAAGATTCTGCTGCTGCGGATAGAACTCGCTGAGTGTCCCGACTTTCCAAGATCTTCGTCGCATAATCGGTTTCACTAATGAAGCGATTTTTTTGAGAACCAGAAGGGCTTCTGCTTGCCTCGGGCGATGCCTGTCATGCTGGTACTCCAACACTAGTGGGTCGAGCTCACGCATGATGGGAATCTAGAGAACGATCCAAAGTCAAGACAAAAGCAGGCACTGATACTGATGGAATATAATAGATGACGTTCGAGGACAAAGAAGGCAAGCCTCACTTAGAGACTTGTCTGGGTGTTCATGCTGTAGATACAAAGCGCTGCATCCATTAAAGGGCAAGGTGGGTAATTTTTCGCGAGAGAACGTAGCTGGTAATCAAGTTCTAAGCACGCCACGGGAGAAGCCACTAGAAGTCACCAGGAACAGTCAGATAATCTGACTGTGACTTCAAGATGGTGAGAATTAATAATGTTTCCAGGCAGTTTCCAGCATAAGATTGCCGCATCTCACGTGATCTCACTACGGCCTGAGGCACCATTTTTTTTCGCTCTTAACAATTTCCGAGGCTTTTCAAGCTTCAACAGTGCTTCTATTTGATGTGATCTGGTTAGTTATAACCTGTCCGAGCAGATATGTTCTAGGTAGTACTCAGACCATGTGGTGGTATACCTCAGTATTGGACTCGGAGATAGTCAAAACCCATATATCCGCAATTTACTTTCCACCACATTGTTATAGTATCTTAGAAAACCATAGACTAGGAAATACCCGCAATCAGACCATAATCATAACAAGACAATGTTTCTGTTTTGACAAAACAGAAGGAAAACAGGAAAACAGAACAACAATCAATTGAAATGGATGGATCATGTGACGCTGGATACTTATCGCTTCATCTTATCGGCGACTTGAAAGATTTGTCCATCAGACAACTTCCGACGAAAGCAACTCATCGAAATGACAAGTGACGATCAGTTCTTCTTTGACTACGTGAGTTCCTCTGTCTTGCGAAATGTTCCTATACTGGCTGAGTACTGACCGTTGTGTGGTTTCTTTTAGCTTGCCTGTATTCCCCATGACGTAAGGAGATATTCACTGCAGGTTGCTGATGCGATTGACCGAAACGTCGACCATGCTGCGGAGGTAGTTCGGGATACGCTCTCTCACCAGTCATGGCTGCCGCCAAGTGTTCGACCTTCACCGAAAACTCGTCATTTACTTCCACACTCGTCGTCGCTATATGATCGCGTGCACAGTTGGGCTTCTCGGAACCGAGCATGGAGTGCCGCTCTCCTGGCTTTTGTGGGGACGACTTCTATCCTATACTTCGGAAGCAAAAAACTTAGGGCGAAGCGACGAAAAGCGAAGAGAGCCGCAAATGGTGGTCGCAAGGAAATAATAGGTAAGTCGCAGCCCCCACGCTGCTGCGTCGTTGCGCTCGAGTCTCACAACCGCTCAGTTATTGCTGGGTCGCCGCATGAGCCGATGACCAGGTCAATAGCAGCCGATCTGGACCGCCGAGGATATATTGTCTTTATTACCGTGTCGTCTGCGGACGAGGAACACCTTGTCCGAGGTGAGAATAGACCTGATATAAGGCCACTATGGCTCGACTTGACCACGGTAAGTTGCATTTTGCGACTCAGAGAATATATACTCACAGTTACAGCTGCCGTCATCGCCCTCAGAGATGCATTCATCATTGAATGAAATTCACACCATGATCACTCAACCACACTCCCCGATGCATGGAGTGCCGCCACACATCTGTCAGCTCAGTGGGCTTGTATTAGTCCCTTCGCCAAAGTTCGTATCTGGCCCGGTGGCTACGATTGCCCCGTCTTCATGGGTTGATACCATAAACACACGCATCCTGACGCCTATATTAACAACTCAGCTCTTCTTGCCCCTTCTCACAACCCGCAACACAAGCAGTACTATTATTCTCGTCTACCCTTCAATATCCTCGTCTCTTTCAGCGCCTTTCGCTGGACCTGAAGTGGCCGCTGCGCGCGCCTTGTCGGGGTTCGCGACTTCCCTTCGTAGGGAACTGAGTCTATTACGACATAACAATATTGATTTGGTCGAGCTGAAACTTGGGAATATCGACCTCGGGCCGCAATATCGGATTCCCAATAGCCATATTGCAGGAACCGAAGTTCTCACCTGGAGTGTTCAACAGCGGTCATTGTACGGGCCTCAGTATCTTAACAGCATTGAGCAGCGGCCTGTAGCGTCCGCCGGGCCCGGTACTGTACCAGGTTCGCCTGCTAGAGCTCTTCACAACGCCGTGCTTGATGCTTTGGAATCGACATCAAGGAACATGTTCGGGCAACGAGCGGCAAAAAAGCCTGTTCGATATGCTGGAAGGGGGGCGTGGTCTTACGATTTCATTGGCCGCTGGACACCACCCGGTTTAGTTGGATGGATGTTAGGCCTGCGCAATGGCTATACGTCGTCCGTTGAGGGTGTTAGCGGGAGTAGTAACGAGACTGGATGGGAAACAGTTGACCGATAAAGGCCTTTACGCGCTGACTACAGGCTTAGTCTGGATCATATAATAATTTTAATCTACGCATCTCTGCTCCTTGGAAAGCAATATTTTATTGGAAGTTGGGATTAGAATTCGCAATTTTTTACAGATATCTACGTATACCAACCCGCTCTACTGCAGTTTATGGATCGGCTTCACAGTTCACGCAGGTATGTTACCTATATAATAATAGAACAGGTTATCACGATGAAAACAAGAATAATAATGCCAACCCTCACAACATGAACTAAAAAATTGTTCCACAGACATTGGTGGAGAGGTTCTGTTTTGGCGTCCGACCCACTAACGCTCTTTGGTAACCAGGAGATTATCGCAAATAACGAGCAGTAAACAACCTCGGAGGAAAAGCTCTTCCTAAGTCCCTACCTTTGATTAGTTAGCCTGGTTCTTCCAGAAGGAAGTACAAAGCACAAGCATTGTCTCGTTCAACCAAGCTGTCCTAGCAGTCAGCTTTTGATTGTCTCGGAAGAAATCTGGACATCTGAAGAGTAGGTAAAATAAAAATAGCGTCCAGTATTGCTCCACCATTCAGTAGTTTAGGACCGAACCAAAGTCGGGTCGCCCGTGGGTTGACAGTTTCACCTGGAGCCTTGCCATTTGCGACTTTTGAGTGGTAGACGGCGTGCATGTTTATGTCAATCAGTAGGTCTGGATCTTTGATGTCCTTTTTGAGGTTTTCCAGCCGAACGACGGGACTTTCTACTCACCAGGTGCTTCAGGGTTACCTTTGAGGAAGGGGAGATTGTAATAGACAATGGACAAAAGGGATGAGGTTGATAGAATAAATCAGATCTCGGGGTCCAATAGTACGTCATGAAAGTAAAGTGCTTTTGCTTTTTATATTAAAGCTGCCCCTGATTCGGCTCCGACGTGTTCTGCAACAGCTGTAAGATATATATCGGTATGTACTGGTTTTATGGGGTCCTTTTGCGGATCTAACCAGTGAATAATTGAATAAAATCAGTAATCATAATACACTGTCCGCCCAAAACAAAGCAGTACATCTCCACAATACATCCATTGTGACAGATTCATCCCGTCCGCCCCTCGTCGTTCTGGCGATCGTCACATCATCACCGTGTCTCAAAAATTCCATCCTGTTTCTATCGTCCTTCTTCCCCGTCTTCCTTTTCGATGCTCCAGGCTGCTGGATGAGTTTCCTTTCTCTTTCTATCTCAATCGCCCCGTCGACTGGCTCTGCGAAATGCTGGCCCTGACTACAATTCCTAATTAATCGCCTGGATCTGTACATAACAACTCGAACTGCTCCGTCACTCCTTACTACAACTGCTCTCAACTTGACCACTCCGTACCCAGACCTGGCTCGTTGTCCAACGTTGTTGACCAACTCTTTTCTATTTCTCCCCTCTTCATCTTGGGGCTGTCACTCCTTTCAGTAATTCCGCCCTTTTGTGAAATTCTTTTGTTGTCTTCACTTTCAACTTCCTTCACATCCCCCTATCTGGCCTTGCAACCACCATCGCCAATAACTCACCATTCAGTCTCTCGAAGATTCCCACCGGCTTTCCTTCTCGATGCCCACCAGTTGAACTCGCTACAGGATACAACCCTGGTTGAATGAACTTATTGGTCATTACACTTGATATTTCTCCGCGCTGAAAGTTTGAAAGGACCACCCGCTCCTTGTACGATTCGGAGGTGATCTGGTAGCACAAACCGACAATGGTGTACCGGCCGCAAGTCGGTTCCCGCTCGCCTTCCCATGATGTTATTCGAAGCGGTGCCGCGTCGCCGCGCGTTGAACACTTCGATGGTGAAGTCCCCCCGGCACTGTCCCCCCTCGACGCCTTCGCGGCGCAAGGGCGGTTTCTGGCCCGTCAGTTGGAGGATTCAGCACGAAGGAATCGACGCTTGAGCCGCCTGCCCCCCGCCAGTGTCGCACGGTCTTTGTCGCAGCCCCGGCCCGGCTATTTTCGGTCCCAATCGTCTGGCGATTCTATACAGAGTGCAGGAGGACTCGCGCGACAACCAACGCATAAATTCCGTCCTGAGCCGGAGGAACCTCGGTTTCGTCCCCAGTCCGAACATCCTCGCCTAAGCAGTATTTCCCATGCCACCAGTGAAAGCAACTATCCGGACGACGAAGATGTGACGCCTAAGAATGAATCTCCTATTTTCAGCAACGAGGGTTTTAGGTTCGACGCGGTGCGCGCCCAGTCACCGGAGGATAATAGTAGAATGCGCGCTTCATCAGAAGGTCCGCGCCGGTTCTATGCGGCCGCTCCTGTTGGATATGCGGTTCCTGGCTCGTTTAATAGTTCATCGACCGACTCAGTGTCTTCTCGCTTGAACATCAATCGCGGCCTAGCTCCTCCGGCTCCTGCTTCGCCTATGGCACGGCCTTCCGGCAGTTCCCGTGTCCCTCAAACGGAGAGTTCAGACGATGACTATAGTAGCTCCAATGCTGGTTCAACGTTTTCAAAACCGCGCAAGTTGTCTTCTGGTAGCGCAGTGTCGATGCCGCATTCTCCGATGATATCTATGACCCGCTCACACCCTCGATCACCGTCAATAAGTTCCGAGGTTTCCAACAGCAGCCACCTTCCACGTCCATCCTTTAACTTCTCACGTCCCCTGAGCAGGTCCAGCACGAGCCTTTCCGCACCAATCCAGCCCGGTCCACCCGAGCAAGTGTCTGCTAACATCCAGGGCGCAATGCATCGCAGCAACAGGCCGGGCCCCATTGTCGTCCCAGGTCCTTCGGATTTGTCTGCTACGCCAAATGACGAGCCATCATCTGCCGTATCCTCATACATCTATGCAAAGTATGCGCTTCCGCGCGGGCGAGGGGTGCCTAGGGACTCGTTAGTCTTCTCTGGTCTACAAACACCCCATTTCGAATGGGCGGAACCGCTATTCGAGAGCCCTGAGCAGCGGCCGAAAACAGCCGAGCCTCAAGGGTCTGCCAGGGCGCCTTCACCATCCCCATCTCATCAGCAACTGCCTGCCCCCAAAGCACATTCTGTCTACGAAGCCGTAGCGCGGGATGATAAACTATTGACGCCGGTTGCCTCTAGATCGTCAACCCATACTGAGACCGCCCTGGACAACAAGAAGGAACCCGAACTTATCCCGCCTGGATCGCAGAGCTCGGAGATGTCTAGACGTCATGATATCTCGGACACGACATCATCTGCAGATTCTGCCTCCACACTGCGCCCACAAACAGCAAAGCCCTCGGTACCGTCCAGTATTATAACGGCGGAGGAGCATGTCGCAAAGGGCATTGAGCTCCACGAAAAGGGATCACTGAATGAATCTACCTATCACCTACGCATCGCAGCCAAACAGGATCATCCGGTTGCAATGTTACTATACGCCTTGGCTTGTCGGCATGGCTGGGGCATGCGGCCAAATCAAAAGGAGGGCGTGCGATGGTTGCGCAAGGCAATGGATTCCGTCGGCCTAGAGTTGAACGGTGACTCCGACCCGACTGTGTCAGCTAAAGCCCAGGAAGTAAAGAAAGCCTACCGGGCCCAGTTCGCGCTTAGCGTATATGAGCTCGGCGTCAGCCATCTGAACGGGTGGGGTATTGAGCAGGATAAGGCCCTCGCTTTACGTTGTTTCGAGACCGCCGGTCAATGGGGGGATGTCGACGCACTCGCGGAAGCAGGATACTGTTACGCCGAGGGTACTGGGTGTAAGAAAGACATGAGGAAGGCGGCCAAGTATTACCGTGAGGCGGAAGCCAAGGGTATGAGCATGGTTGGAAACAGCTGGTAGGTTCAATGCCGAGTTCGATCTCATCGTCACAGAATGTTCGCTAATAGTGTGTGCCAGGATATACAAGGAAAAGTATATGTCAGATGATGAGCCCAAGGGACGGTCTCGTGGTCGGCAAGCACATACCCCTGAGAAGAAGCAACGCAGCAAATCTCGGACTCGAAGTCTTTTCCAGCGCAAAAAATCAAACGCACATGATGCGTAGACACCTTTTGCATCATCGCATTGAGCAAGGCATAGCATTGACCATGTTGAGCAGAAAGCTTGATGTAGTCGGTTCTTATGGTGTTTGGCTGCCATTTTATTCTCTTCGGTCTTGTTCAGCAATATTTTCGTCTACTGGGAAACAGTTTTCCTGTCTTACATTTTCTTCCCTTCACTTGGACATTTTATGCATACCTGATATGCGGACTCGTCACTCTTTGCCTTGGGGATCATTTTAATTTTTCTTCTTTTTCTCCCCCTTTTAACTGATCCCAAGCCATATTGTTATCGAGCTTTGTTTCGTGCAACAAGCACGTGCAACTTTTCTTGCCATCTTTTGCGGGCATCAAAATTCTCTTCTTGGATACCCTTTTTACTTTATCACTGCGTGATGTCTATTTCTTTTCATTTCTTTTATCGGATATCCCCGTCCTTTCACTTTTTCTTTTCTTGCCTTATCTGTGGCGGAACCAATCGTTATCTTTCTTAGCTAGATGAGCCTGACGAAATCGTACTTTACTGGAGTCTGGAGCAGCGTCTTATCATTGCAGTCCAAGATTGTGGGTATCTAAATGTGGCTGGGAGTTACAGGGATAGTTGATTTAGTTTAATTGAACAGAGTGGCATGATAAGGTCATGGGTCGTGGTACGGAGTATCTACAGCTGGCATTGATTTCAATCTAGACGAATACCTCGTAATCTCCCACCAAGATCTATTCCATTCTGACTCGGTGAGTCGGTGGCAATGGAAATCCGGGGATTGATTGTCGGATCCTCCCGTCTGGTCACGGGGCTCTTTCGGTTGGAACTTTAGAACTTCAAGTTCTAAGCCCTTCAAGTTCTTCGAATTTTTGCTCCTCTCTTCCACCATCACAGACACAGACACGAGCTTCGGTTCGTCTCTCCGATTGTTCCTGCACTGGTCTGATTTGTTCTCGTCGAAGACCAGGTTAGCAACTTTCGCCATCGAACCAGCGGTTGGTTGCAAATTAATCATGCTTCCAACGACAGGGGATCCTGGTCGCAGTGGTTCCCTTCTCCAGGGCTAGTGGAAGAAACGCACGGAGGACTGGCCAAAAACAGCCAGAGTTCAGACGCCAGGTTGCACCGGCATCATCGCGTTGCACGACTGGCGACCTCGACCAGTGAGCTAGCAGTGCACGGCAGAGGAATCCAACCCTGGTCCAGTTCTCGCCGAGTCGCCACTTTGGCCGCGTTCATTTCATACTCCAGTATCCCATTCGCTTCCAGTCTTCCCCGCCTTCGTTAGCAAAGAAAGACCAGCACTAGCCTGGGTGGGTTCAGGTTGTCTCAGTCTCCCACACAGGTCAATCTGGGTTGCGATCCAATAAGCGGCCAGGCCCGGGGGCCAAGCCGTGGATCTCCATGGGGTAATTTGGGGAACAAGAATGCGTCCGGTTTTCCATCAGAGGCCTGCAAGTTGCAACGCAGGCTTGCGGCAGCTGTCAAGGAAGGTTCTCTACTGTTGCTTCGCCTTAGTGCTCCTTCGCGGCCAATTAAATTGGTCACTGGGGATACTTTGTTTTCTGCCCAGGTAAGACACCTCGGTCCCATCTGAGGGGCCGTATTCGTTTCATGCTGTTAGGTGCAATGCACACGTCAAAGTAGATCATTCATCTCTGTCGTTGCACGACCTACAGACACTGTCATTGTTTCATGGCAATGGGAGGCTCACCGAGGCTTTATATACCGAGAAAGAATGGAGTATTATGCTACCATAGAGGCTCTGAACTTATGAATCAGGAAGAATCGCCGGGCATATTCGCCCCTCCCCCTTAATACAGCTCATGTCACTGGGCGTTCGTTGTCTTGACTTTTCTTGTCTTGTCCTGTGTCTTGGATGGCATTGAACCCTTGTTCCACCAGTGGAAAATCCGCGGTGCTTGAACCTCGAATCCTTGAAAAGTTCTGATTTCACCACATGTGATCCCCTCTGGAAAGATAGATAAAATGCTTAGGGTTCCATCAATCTATTTGACCAAATTTTCGATCCTTTCATATTAATCTTGCGTCTGTCTTTTCTCCCTCCGGAGTCCAGGCTCTCTTATTCTCGATCTCATCGCCCAGGTTGAGATAACACGAGGGGTCAAACCTCACCTTTCTTCTTTCATCTTTTCTTTCTTCCATCATCCCTTTTTTTCTTTCCCCCCTTTCCGCCTAATTTCCCGGGGTGTCAGAGGTGAGTTGCTAACCCATGTGCACCATCATCCTTTCACTTGAGCTATATTGATCAATCTTTATACCTCTAGTGACACATCTTTCCCTGTATGTCCACGAGGTGCCATCCCGCCATTGAACCGCAGACTGACCTGATTGGTGTGCCTTGAAATAATAGTACAACCATAGTACAAGATGGCCGAAAAAGCCGCTGTGGAAGAAGTCCCCGTGGGGGCTACCGCGAGGCTGAGCTTCTGGACTCGTGTGAAGGCGCACTTCAAGAAGTGGTGGTGGGTTCATCTCATCATCTTCTGCGCATGTTTCCTCATCATCGCGCTCCCACTGTAAGTATGCCTATTCTACGTCAGCAACAACAACCTCGCTCATTTCCGTGTGTCGGATAGTGTGTATGTCGGCTATCCGAACATCGCCCAAGGCGACATCGATGACTCGACCTTGAGCATTGAGTCTATGGATATCAGCAATCCCACTCCCGACGGATTCCATCTCCAACAGAAACAAGTCATCGGAACTGGCAGTGTTTTCCACCCAACTATTTACAGCTTTGATGCCGACGTTAGCCTCCTGGGCGCTGAAACTTTCGCTATTGTGAATGTCCCACGGCTCAGGGCCGACGATGGTGTGGTTGTCAACATTGACCAGTGGGTCAACTTGAGCAATGCTGACGCATTTGCCGGTTTCTCGACTGCCGTGATGATGAACGAGGAGTTCCAATTGAGTGTCCGTGGCAACCCGGACTTGAAGCTAGGCGGGCTGCCCAAGATTGACATTGACTACGACAAGACGGTTACTATGAAGGGTAAGCTGGGCCCACTAATAATACGGGTGTTCACTGACCACGGACCTAGGGCTCAACAAGCTGGCCGGCTTCGAGATCGTCGAGCTACACCTTGACATGGACCGAGATGACGGAAACAATGCCAACGGCACTGTGCATATTCCTAATCCTTCCGTGTTGAGGCTAGCCATGGTACGAGTCGTTACCTATAATTTAGTCTTCCGTGTCAGCTAACGCGCTTCAGGGCAACATTACCTTGGACATCTCCTCCAACGGAACTGCGCTCGGTCAGTCATTCTTGACCAACTTGATTCTCGAGCCTGGCAACAACACCGTTCCAATGTTGTCCGCCTTGGATATCCGCGGCTTGACTTCTGTTCTACCCAGGGACTCCAGTATCATGCCGTTAGACATTGTCGGTAACTCCAGCGTGTACAACGGGGTAGAAATACCGTACTTCAGCGCTGCATTAGCAGCGAACACCCTCACCGTCGACCTAGATGTCCTCGCTGTTCTAGATGAAAGCTAAGAAGGTACTGGTAGTTGAGCGGGTGGCTCGGCTTGTATGGATACTTTTCTCACCGTTGACTTGACACGATATCCGTTTGTCATTTTCGTTTTGTTTCTTTATCAGTTACTAATGCTTCCACACGACCGGATGGATTCAGATACCACTACTTCCATATGAGATTGCGATTCCGAGGGTTTTTCTTATTCATTCCTGTTACTATATTCTTTTTCTCACGGTTACTGTGACTACTAGCTGTGACACTCCAAATACAAAGAAATACAACTTAGTGCGTCTATCTATCGCGACGACTCCGACAAACGGACAGAGATAGTTCTTATCAGCTTTTCTCCTTGGCGATCCACTTGTTCTTCTCCATATTTCGAACACTTGGAATTGCCCCAATCACCGTCTTGCTTACAGCTTATCGCAGCTTCAATGGAGTATCCTAGCTGCTGGAAACTCCCGCCAGCTTCCTCTTCTGTCCATGATCTTGATAACGGTTTGTTTACCCCAAGTTTGCTGACCCGGATACCATGTGTCCGGGTGCTTCAAATCGCAGGTATAAAAACCCTTTCGTGGACGTGACAATGCAGCAAGTGTACAGGCTCAATTCCTTTCTTCATTCATCTCTTTAAGAGCTTCTTTCTCAATCATACGTCATGGGTCTCCAAGCTAGAGCTCTCGCGGTGGCTGCTTTAGCTACCATCAGTCAGGCATCTCCTCTGCTATTTTCTCGCGATGATACGACCCCAAATATCACCTACGCCTTTACCAATTCCAATGGCTTGAACTTCACTCAGATGAACTCAACCCTTCCCAATGTGACCATTTTTGCAACAGGTACCTATCTACCCTTATCAAACATCAAATACCGCACACTCACAAAGCAACAGGAGGCACAATCGCCGGCTCCGCCGCCGACAACACCGCAACAACAGGCTACCAAGCCGGCGCACTAGGAATCCAAACGCTCATCGACGCAGTTCCCGAAATGCTCGACGTCGTCAACGTCGCAGGCGTCCAGATCGCCAATGTTGGCAGCCCAGACGTCTCCTCTTCCATCCTCCTCGAAATGGCCCACCGCCTCAACACCGTCGTCTGCAACGACCCCTACATGGCCGGCGCAGTCGTCACCCACGGCACAGACACCCTCGAGGAAACGGCCTTCTTCCTCGACGCCACAGTCACCTGCGAAAAACCAATCGTCATCGTCGGCGCCATGCGCCCCGCAACAGCTATCTCCGCTGACGGGCCTTATAATCTTCTCCAGTCTGTGACTGTCGCCGCGAACAAGGAGGCTAGGAACCGCGGGGCTCTGGTCGTTATGAACGACCGCATTGCGTCGGCTTATTATGTTACAAAGACGAATGCTAATACCATGGATACCTTCAAGGCTGTGGAGATGGGGTATCTTGGTGCGATTGTCTCGAATACGCCGTTCTTCTACTACCCGGCTATTCTGCCGACGGGGAAGACGGCTGTCGATGTTACGAATATTACGGAGATCCCGCGCGTCGATATCCTTTACTCGTATCAGGATATGACGAATGATACGCTCTATTCTGCTGTCGAGAACGGCGCGAAGGGTGTTGTTGTACGCTCTTCTCAATCCTGTCCAATCATCTCCCATTCCCAGACTAACTCATCGAATCGAATACAGATCGCAGGCTCAGGCGCCGGTTCCGTAAATAGCGTCTTTAGCTCCGCCATCTCCGAGATCATCACTGAGACCTCCTTGCCAATCGTCAGCAGCACTCGCACAGGGAACGGCGAAGTGCCGTACTCCGACTCTGGCAGTATCTCCAGCGGGTTCTTGAACCCGGCCAAGTCTCGCATTCTGCTTGGTTTGTTGTTGGCTGAGGGCAAGAAGTTGGAGGGCATTCGCGCAGCTTTTGAGAAGGTTGCTGTTTGATTTACTTGATTATCTGACCAGGCTCTTTGGGGTATACCACAGCGTGGTTGTTATGGATGATGAATGGTGGATGGTGGATGGTGGATGATGATATGTTACGATATGGGCAATGCGATATGTATATATGTAGATCGAGTCAGCTCAGAGTACTCCGTATATAACTAGCCAACATTAGAGATTAATGATAAGCATAAATTGTTTGTTTTAACGAAACAAATAGACAAATGAGAAATATGACACCGCAACGCCCACGCCGACCCGACCGCTACCCCTAATTCCAGGCTACGATAACGACACCACTGCAGAAATGAGGTGACAAAGCCCGTGCTACCACCCTCTGTACTATTGAGAACGCAGAGATAACAAACCCCGATATAAAGCTACCATTGGACGCATACTCCGTAGATAAGTGCACCCGACCTGCAGCGCTGGAATCCTGCATCCCGGTTTGGATTCCCGAGTGTCCCTATAAGAGGGCAGGATGGGCGTCTTATCGTGCTCCTACTGGGGCTTTGATCCTGCAAGCTTATCTTTCTTTTCTCTTTTACTTCGTACTCTGGACTTAGGAGGGGTAGACTTTTTCATAAGAATTGGGGTCCCCCGGTTTTAGAGGTCCTTTTACAGGACCCTTTACAGGACCTTTTGCAGTTATTTATTTCACTTTGTTGGTTAGGTAAGTGGTGCTTTCATTAACAATAAACAATAGGTGAGCCGCCCTTTTTTGACCCAACTTCTCATACATCATGATGGGTTTACATATCGTGTAGCGTGTTATACCCTGTTTCAATGAGACTGCGTGACCCCCGGGCGTCGCCGCCAATATGCCAATAGAAAAGCCCTCCGAGTTTCTCTTGCGTTACGAATTCCGCCTTTTGCTGTACAGTTTGTGGCGTATCGTATGTTACGAAACCGCCGTCGCCGCCGACGCAGTATGCTGCACCGACCTCTTTGTCATGATACTCCATTGCCTCTGGCCGTGGGAGCTCGCTATAGTCGAAGACTCCGTCCTCCCCGCCGCATCCTTCATACGTCTGTCCGATGTCATTACAGCCGAGAAAGGATCGCCCATATATTGGTATCCCTAGGAGGAGCTTTTTGGGATATACACCTTGATCGAGGATGTACGATACGGCAGATTGGCACGATGTCGCTGACTGGGAATGTGATGGGCTATACAGCTGGGCGTGGTGTCCTGTTTTCCCGCCCCAGGGCCCAGAAAAGTCATACCCCATGATGTTGATGAGGTCGACGTAGTTCTGGGCTTTACTGAGGTCAATGTGCTGGAGAGCCCACTGTCCTGCTGGGAGGCAGGTGGCTAGGACATATCGCGGTGTTGGGAAGTAATCCCGCAGTCGGGCGAGGAGACGGATGTAGTCCAGTCCTTGTTGCGTGTCTGCGGGGTGTTCCCAGTCCACTTCATGACAATAATCAGTTGGTATCTACAGAACTTTATTGACAGGGAAGAACGCACCGTCGATTCCATCGAGACCGAACTCGTCTACCAGCTGCCTAGCGGACTGTGCGAATATTTCTGTGCGAGACTGGCTTCGAGCCACGGCGGCGAAGTTCTCGCTTCCTTTGCCTCCTCCGCCGATGGAGAGAATGAGCTTCATCTTGGAGTATTGCGGCTTGAGCTGTGCGAATGCCCGAAGACAGCCGTTCGTGCCGTCGACAGGCATCTGTGTATCGGCCCACTCATCGCTCAACTAAGCGATCCCACCCATGGTCAGTACGAGTTTTTCAGTAAGGAAGACCTCAAAATTTATGGACAAGGAGTGTTACATAGACCGTGCCGTCTTCTTTGACCCTAAATGAAGCAAAACAAGGTTCGTTAACAATCTGATTCTACAACTGTGACCAGGCGGGCTCGGCTCCCGTCAGGTGATGCATGGCTAGTATGTACCAGGCAAACGCGTAGAAGATGTGAGAGATGAATCCCAATCTGAGCGACGACGGAGGCTGCTTCTGATATATGCGCCAATTCGGATAGTACGCCGCGTTCATGAAGAAGGGGATCTCATATGAGGAGCCGCTGGAGCGCTCTGCGGGTTTGCGGCCCCAGTGGGGGAAAACAGAGCCAGAGAACATGCTATGGGCTCTAGTGGACGGGGGAAGTCCAGGCAGGGTTCGGTAATGCTAATGAAAAAGAGTAATAAGAAGAAAGCTATACACGAGTCACCGCAAAATAGCAAGATGAGAAAAAGAAAAGCGATGATGATGAAGAGGCAGGAGAGCAGTTGCTTGATTAAGAACAGTGTCACGTGTGAAGATTAATCTTGCTCAGCTTGAGTCAAGGTTGTATGAACAAGTCAAGATGATTGCTTTTGTTATGAAAACCCAACGGGGAAAACTATAATATAAAACGAACCCCTCAATTGGGAGGTCAAGAAGGCAACCGGGGTTATGATCATCTTCTTTTCTCTTTACACAGTCAGACTGGACAAGAGCCATGACATAGTCTACTCAGATCGAGGTGCTGCACCTGCAGAATTTTCTCTACAATATGCGCCTCACCCTGACATTAATACGACCTCCCCCGCCTTTACAAGCGCTGCTTTGCGGCAGACAGGTTCAAAGTCTCCGCATCTGCTGAATGCGGCCGTGCGGTAGGCAGACATGAGACGGTCACTTGCTCGCTCGCTCGCCCATGACCATGCTGATGGGCATAGGTACGAGCGTTATTATCGTCGTTGCTATTATCGGTAAGAAGAAGGTCCAAACGCACTGCAGTGGATGCTCATTGCTGCTCACCCCGCTCTCGGTTCGCCCGGCCTGCGCTGTGCGTACAGAAGGGCTATTTTTACTGCAAAATTTACGCCCATATTTCCTTTTAATTTACCCTCACATCTAGTGACCAGGATATCGGCCGAGGTGGTGGCCATTGGATGCCTGAAAGCTTTATCCATACATACCTTCAACCGTCTGGCCGCTCCGGATGCAAGCCTGGCAAACTAGCAATCATTGTTGGCCGGTCGAGAATCAAACGCATCTTTTTAACCCTCCGGTGAGAAGCTCCAAGCCAGTCGCAGTGTGGCAGTAATATTCAGAATAACTTTCGACTTAGCTTCAATTCAGGACGCCAGGTGGATCACGATCGAGATTTATCACCTTCTTTTCCCAGCGGGGAAGGGGGCCGAATTAAGAGGCTTGGGAATCTGGGAAGGGCCATCATGGCACAAGCTGCAGGAGGAGAAGGACAGCAGCGACAACAAACAACAAGAAGATCCGAAGGATCTTGAATCTTGAGCCTCGTCCCTGTCGATTGGGTCAGAGAACAACGACGTTTCCGGAGGAAGCTGGGGGATCGCCTTGCCCCTTGTCTCTCATTATTCCTTTTGTCCCTCGTGCTGTTTGCTTTCCCCCCTCTCCTGGTTAAGGTTTTCCGCTCGTTGCTTTTTCCCTCCTTCGCGCTTGGACATGTGCACTGCTGACTGCCCAGTGCCCACAGGGCCACAGCGTGGTGCTTTGTGGGGAGCGGCCGAGGGCTAGCCAGTCGTGTTCCCATCCCCGCATGACAGGTTCTTCTGTACGCGGTCTGACGACATAAATATGCGTCACCAACTTCCCAAGACCTCCTCATGTGAGCGGAATCTAACCCCAGATTTGTACTCCGTACCACATTTTATTGATTCAGCCATGCATCCAGACTCGATGGAACAAAGGCCTAGCAAAAGCACTCGCTAGTCAGTTTCTGATCTAGTTACCTAGAGGTTGAGAAGTATCCGTACCTCATAGTTCGTATGGAGTAGAACAATTTGCCCTAAGTTCTCAGCTCATGAGCACTGATACTGTGGCAGATTTGATGCGTCTGATATCAGACTCAGCTACCCCAGGCGTGCAGCCTGCAGCCAAAGTGGCCGCTTGGTGTCAGAGCGACGGCCCATGTGACCCTTTCCATTACTTAACAGTAATCTCATGTGCAAGGTCAGTGGTCATAATGAAGGGTTTACAGTTGCCTCCTAGCCCTGACAAAATGTAACTTCATCATGCTCAAGGCTACCTTCGAGGTTTTCTGTGTGATTCTTGTTGCAGAAAGGAGATACATACACCGCGTATAACCTTATGTACAACAGCAGAACGCGAATCTTAATGCGCACAAGAATGCTTGGCACAGCTCCGAGATTGAGACAAAAAAAATACTCGTTCCTCCAAGATTCACATACCCTGAAGAGCTTATATTGCTATATTCAGAATAGCTATAATAATATATAGTACCAACATTTTACAAATCAGTTCGCATGTAGGAACGTTACAGAGGTCAACAGGGTGGTTGTTCAGAAGAATATACGCTCGCTGACTAAGCCTGCTAAGCGAACCTGAGCTTGAAGCTATGTCTTCAAAATTTCTTCAAGCTTCCGCCCTCACTTCCTCTTCAACTCCACATCTTGTCAACCCAGCGAATTCACTACGAACCAACGGATATTGATCACACAAGCTATATCCTGCTTGACTAACAGCCCAATAGGTATGCCATCCCTCATACCCCAAAAGCCAACCTCCGCAACCCAACAAGCTCTCCCCATCGGCAAACCAAACGCCAAAATGATGAGACCAATCATGAACCAAAACTTTTAGGAAGAGCCGGAAGAGGCATGACAGGACCTCTTTAGGTCTTCTGTCGTCGGTGCTTAGAAAGGTTCTGCTGAATTGGTTGTTTTTGGTTTGCCGGGGAGATTTTACCTCTTGTTGGGCGCGTTGGAAACGTCCTGGTTGTTTTTGCTCCCTTGAGTTCTCTTGATTGAGGCTGAAGAAGGGTATTTGCTTGAGTGGGGTGCTAATTTGCTTCTTGCTTAGGTTTCTTGAGAGAGTTTATGGGATCCGGGATTGGTTTTGACCTACCCAGCATCATTTATGGTTCGCAATCATCTGATCTATTCTGAGGGTGGATTGATATCGCGTCCATGGTCAAGCAATATGGTTAGTCATTTAGGTCATAATGAATACAATGATTATTGTCTACTTGGTAGTGGTCGTATATGCATATGGAATCATTAGATTGTTCTCATTTAACTCCAAAGGATATATAACTTTTTGGTACCCCAAGACCTGAACAATTCTAGATTAAACGCCAGACATGCAAGTATACAAAACCCTTGAATATACATACAGTAGATCCCACGATCAAGCAATGCTGGAAAACATGCGCTTCTTGCCACTTCCCGTCGACCGCTCCTGCGCCTCCCAAGCTTCTACATCAATGTAATCCTTCGTGCCCTGTTCCTTAATCTGCTGACCAACGAACTGCAGCGCGGAAAGATTAAAGCCCATTTCATCCTTCTGGCGCGTGAGAACCCGACGGAGAGAAGAGCGGATACTGTCGAGCATAGGCCGCATAATCTTACTGGCGACGAGTTGGCGGTGGTGCGTCTTCAGCATGAAGAAGAGTACACGGCAGGTAAGAGGGACGTTCCACTCCCGGTCAGCCCAGATGTTGAGGAAAGTGAAGAGGGACGACACTTGGGAGAAGGGGAGGACGAGAAGGGCGTCTTGAAGAGCGGCGGCGGGGATTTTCTGGACAACGTTGAGGAGATATTGTTCCGCGGAGACGTTATTCAGGGCGAGGTATAGCGGGTTGCGGGCGGGGAGTGCGGCGTTTGGCTGCCTTGCCTTGACTGCGCGCCATTCACGCATAACTTCGAGATCTTCCATTCCGAGTTCTAGGGCTTCCATAATCTTTTCTCCTGCCATGAGGGTGTCGGTGGTTTGTTTGCCAGCGTCTACGGCTTCGGCTTTCTCGCCATCTTCCCCTTCTTCTTCATCGAGGGAGGCGGCGAGGTTGTTGTCGTAGGTTTCTTCAAGTTCCTTTTCGCGCTCTTCTTCGAGGAAGAGCGGCTCGTCTGTTTGTTCCCAAATGCGGATGCTCTTGTCGTGGCTGGCGGTGACGATGAACCCTCCGGTACGACTCATTGTCATAGCCCAGATCTCACCATGGTGACCCGATAGTTTCTGAATGTGCTCGAATTTGTCTCCGTCCCAGTATTTGATGACGCGGTCTTTGCTGACACTGAAAAAGTTATGTCCATTGCCGTCATCGTTGTTGGGTACAAAAGCCACCGACATGATACTGTCGTCGTGTGCAAAGAAAGATTTGTGACAATCGCCGAAGTCTAGACCCCAGATACGGACCGTTTTGTCTGCTGAGCAAGTCACGATCAACTTGCTGTCGTATGAGATGTCCATGTTCAAGACGGGAAGTTTGTGGCCATAAAGGTTAAGGAACAGCTTCAAAGAGTCGTTGAAGAACACCTTGACTGTGTTGTCCAAGAGCGCCACTGCTAATAGACGAGCATCGGGGGAGAATCGGACACTTAGAATGTCATCCGAGACCTTCAAGGTCCTTGAATGAATTAGCTTCAAGCGAGGTGTGGTGCGCTTGGTGCCAGGGATCTCTTCTTGAACGACTTGGAAGTTCCAGAACTTTGCGGACTTATCCGCACTGCCGCTGACCAAGGATTTGCCGTCAGGGTGCACTTGTAGAGACCAGACAGATCCCTCATGTGCTTTGATGGTATCAAGTAGGGTAGACGATGCAATATCGAAGACTTCCAACTCTCCATCTTTATTTCCTACAACGACAATCTTATCACCCGGAAGGAAAGCAGAACATAACGCATAACCGCACTCCAGTGTTCGCAGACAGTTCTGAGTCCGGACGTTCCAGATCTTGAGACTCCCGTTGGAGGCAGATGCCAGCATTCGGTCATCGGAACTCAAGGCAACGGACCTGATATCGGTGCGATGGCCGGGTATATCCACAGCCAAGGTCCGGTTGTAGTCCAAATCATCTTCATCCTTGCCCTTCTTATTGACAGTAGCGACACTATAGGCTTCAAGCTGATTGTTTGTCGTGGCCGCCAGCAATTGAAGCTTCCCACTGGACTTTGTTCTGATCCAATCAAAAGACCTCACCTTACCACCGGTTCGAACAATGAGATGGGATACGAAGATCTCGGTAACTGGCGCTGCGGATACGTCCTCCTCCGCCTTCTCGTCAACTTTCTCAGCAGACTCGCCCTTCTCTGCCACACGCTGGGCCTCCTTCTCCTTTCTCCTCTTGCGCTTTCTTGCCATACTCTTTTGTACTTCTGTCTCGGAGCGAATGCGCCAAATCTCTACCGCCTTCTCTGAGCCATGTAATGCCACATAGTCCGCGCGCGGGTGAAAAGTGATTCCCGTCGTTCGGTCCTTTCCGTTCCGATAGAATGCTCCTCGATCAGCAAGGATCTTGCGGTTCTCCGAGCCGAGCTTCTCTTTCGAAATCTCAATCATGGCACTTTCATCGATGGACCAGGCCTTCAGCTCGCCGTCGTTTCCTCCAGTGATACAACCGCTCTGGTCCGGAGCAAGACCCAAACTCCAGCACTCTCCGTTTGACTGAGCCACATGTGTTTCGATACAATGTTGCGACGCTAAGTCCCAGACCTTGATCAACGTATCCTTGCCTGTCGTTATCAGAAATCCGGCGTGATCGCTCAATCCGGCCGCATTGAGTAACTCTAGGGACGGAACAAGGAAGTTAAGAGAAGTGACTTGGTCCGTGTGTCCGCGTAGCTTGAACAATCCGACTTCAGATATCAAATCCCAAAGAATGATGTCGGTATCCCTCGAGCCGCTTGCGAGGCGAACGCCGGCACTGTCGAAACGAAGTTGAGTGATAGCAGATTTGTGGCCATTGAATGAGATGATCACCGTCTCGGTTCTTGAATCCCATAGACGGATACTGCCGTCTTCGTAACTATATAGAGACAAGCAATATCAGCATGCTGTCAAAGTGAAGCCTCATCTGCTAAAGCTTACCCAACGGCGAAAATATCCTCGTCGGTCTTGCTTTGAGTGACCACTGTGACTTGTGATTTGCAAGCCGAATCCCTCCACTTCCCAAGCAATTCGCCCTTCTTGATATCCCAGCACAGTACCTCCTCACCTGCACCTACAACAGCCCGCCCGGAGCCTGTTCGACGTGCAACTCCGGCGATCGCATCGTCCCGAACCCAGATCGCATTCGACGATGCGGAAGTGACGAGCCCAAAAGTCTTCGAATGCTCGAATTTACTGGAAGATTTAGCGGTCAGGAGTGTATTATCAAGAAGGGGTATTTGATCAAGCACTTACAAATATGACTTCACCATGGTGAATTGCTCGTGCTTCGAGAAAAATTCTAGAGAGCGACCGCTATCGATAGGCGCAGAAAAGCGACCATAAAATATCACGGCAGGCAACAAGGACCAAATATGCCGTTCTTCACCGCCTGCTGTGCCCCCCCGAAATGACCCAAACGTCACTCTATCTACTAGGCAGAAGAGAGAAGGAACTCAGGATCAATTGATTATAGTGATTGTCACGATGCTCTTGCTAGATTATGAAAACGTCCTTATACGGTCTCTCCTGACCGAGCGGTTCTCTGGGTACGTCGTTCCCCCCCCACCTCTACTCCCCCTCAGGCTATACATATGTCCCTCGAGCTCACAGCTTGCTTGCTTCCCCAGAGCCCCGCCGGCATCCATTGACCAGATTGTATCGGATTTCGACGGTGTGACATTCCATTTATCTACCCCGGAGTCTAAAACGAAGATCCTCATCTCGATCAATGTCAAATGCTTCAGAGAATTGGTTCAGTATGGTGCCCAGCAGGTCCTGGAGCGAGAATACGGTCCCTACATTGTCGCTCCCGAACCCGGCTACGACTTCTCCGTCGTAATCGACTTGGAGGGACTTCCTGATGACCAGGTAGCGAGAGAGGATCTCGTCATGCGACTGGCCTTGATGAAGCGCAACGCAATGGCCGCTCCGTTCGAGAAGGCGTTCGACGATTTCGCACAGCTAGCGGAGGAATCTTCAAAGTATACCTCGGAAGCGGCGCCCCAAGGTGTCGAGGGGGGAGGAGAGGTCATGGCCATCCATTACCGGGAGGAAGAAGCCATCTATATCAAGGCCAACAACGACCGGGTGACCGTGATCTTCAGCACAGTGTTCCGAGAGGAAACGGACCGTATCTTCGGGAAAGTCTTCTTGCAGGAATTCGTCGATGCTCGACGACGGGTTGCGACACTGCAAAATGCGCCGCAAGTTCAATTCCGAAACGATCCCCCCTTAGAGCTCGCAGGTGTACCTGGTCTCCAGGACCCTGGTGATGGCACCATTAGTTATGTCACCTTTGGTATGGTGTTTATTTTGACCCTTTTAGCGCATCCTAGGTTCTGACTGGCCACAGTTCTTTTCCCACGTCACTTGACGCCCCAGCGACGCCAAGAAAACATCTCTCACATCCAGACCTTCCGAGACTATTTTCACTACCACATCAAAGCATCCAAGGTGAGAGGATTGTCGTTGGTTCTGTACATCTGAACATAATCAGCTTACATAAAAATAGGCATACATTCACTCGCGTATGCGCAAGCGGACTGCCGATTTCCTTCAGGGTATGTGTCAATTCCCACATCAGTTGTCCAAATTTCGACTGACCAATTATAGTTCTCAACCGCGCGCGTCCCGAGAATGAGGAGCGGGAAAGGAAGACTGCAAGCGGTCGTACTTTCAGAGTTCAGGGATAGATGGATGGACTGCATGGATCAGCTTTGTTTGAACTTTGTACATTGCAGCATAAAACACCAAACATGGTATTTTCTGACACGATCAACGAAACATATATTTCCCGCACAAGACAATACAGTGCAGGCTGCAGATAATGCCTAGAAATTGTCGGAATTCGGAACTAAGCACAAGTAGCCCTAGTTGCGACAAAAGGAGTCTGACCGTATTTTGTCATCTAAAGTCAAAAGCACGAAGGTAACAGCTTGTATGTTGAAACGTGCTCTACAGGTTGATAGATCCAAGACAGCGACTCATCATATTTTCAAATGTCGCCTAGCTTGGGGGTGTTCCACCTTCGTGATACCCATGTCCGTGGTGCTGGGAAGCTGCTTATTTCTCCCCCTTGACTTCTGATTTCTTTGTCTTTCGACTCCACCTGCTCGAGGCTATGATGCAAAGTTCCTTTTTGGATCTGCTTACGGAGTACCGTTGCGCCATACGAAGTACTCCGTACCAAATGCACTACTACGAGCTTTGCCCCTAGTTTGTCGGTGTCCAGAGATGATTTCACTGGTCCGTCAGCGTGCATTTTATGCGTGCCAGTCGACCCGATCACAGAGAATCTGAAGCAAGAGATGCATGCTCCAAAGAACAAGGAAATGAATAGAGCAGGGGTTGACCTTCAAAAGCAACGTATGTATTTTTGAATTTCCACCTATACCGTAGCTATGCTGGTGGCTAGTGACATTTTTCAGCTCTCGACTTCGACAGCTCAGCTCTGGGCATCCATCGAGCAATTGGCAACGATTCATGTTATTGACAGCTCGAACATTGTGATCAGCGTGTCAGTCAGTCACAATCTCTCATCCTGACCGAGGAAAGGAGACGATTTGATTGGATAGTGCGTCCCAGCAGAATGGTTCAGAGTTGCACGGTTGCCGCAGCGTCAGCGCCTTCTCCAAATCCGGCCAGACGCGACGGATATCCAACCTGACCTATTCCGCTGCCCCAGACTCCTGAGTTGAAGATTCCAGGACCGACCACAGGCTGGATCCAGGAACGCTGCATAATTGCTTTTGGAACCCCTGCACCTTTATTGACCGCAGCGGCATTTAGCACGATGGCGCGTCATCCCTTTTTTAAATCAGGCCGGATGTGGCTCAGTCACGCTTTGTACCAGATGACGGACCCCATGTCCAGGGTCATGACTTGTTTGCGCACGGGGAACCGGTGACTGTTCTTGCCTTGCAGCCAACCTTTTAATATCCACTACGGCCATTCATGAGGCTGGAATTTTAGCCCAGATTGTTATGGTTGGACAGGGTCTGCTCCTGTTGGCCTTTACCTGCCGCTAATTCAAGGCTCCCAGGGTCCCATGGTAGCATGGTTTCGGATGATGGTGTAGCCTTGCACCCTGGTTTTTTTTCAGATTTTATGATGAATGTCTTTCTTTGCTTTTTCTGTTGCTTTATTAAGTCCAGCCCGATTCCGTGGGCTTGGTAAACTATTGTTGCTCGCACGCTGATCTCCGTCACGGTCTGGCCCATGACAATCTCCAGCTGTTTTCTAGAAGAACACCAGGTGGCTAGGGCAGAATCTAGATAAGCTAGATACCCAGCAACTGCCTAACAGGGATAGGGTTTGTTCCTAGCTTTTTCTTTTTCTCTATTTTTTACGGTTGATCGGCCGAGCTGAAGGCCGGACCCTGTCATGTTCTTGTCTCGGAGTACCTATAAGGTCAGCCCCAGGTTCAAGCTCAATATTGCGGCCGCATATTCTTTGATCGTCTTGTTTGTTGTAGCACAGGAGCATGCTTTGTACATTCTGATCCTAAGCCCTAGATTTGTGTGTGACGAGTCAAGCAATTTCTCGTTAGACCTAACTAGTCCTCGACCCCTACTTGACTGCTCACTGAGTGAGCTCGGACCTTGCCATATCATACTGTTGCCCTTTACCGAGCGACAACCAACAGCCATACGCCATACGAGAGTTCCCATCCGAAGTAGACATGTCAGAGAAAAACGACCCTACAGATGAACATCACTGCTGCAATCCTAGGATGACGGACGGAATCCGCCATCTACCCCCAGAGATAGTTCTCCAAATACTGTCCTACCTTTCTTTCGACGATCTACTTCATTTCGGAGCCACATGTCATTCCAATTACGAGTACCATATAGTCAGCCTTAGGCGTCTGAGGTTAGGTATTTTCGAGAAACGGGTGCACTCAATTATATCTCTACTCCAGGCCGGATGGGCTAGCCCTGAACACTTGGGCAGTGCCTTAGGACCAGATGAGCATGATTCCAGCTACAGAATGTCCGTGGTTCACCAACAGAGGAAATTAAAGAAGCAGGACTCGTCATACGCACATTTCCGCCAGCTCGAAGGGAGACGACGCATCCTAGCACCTCACGATAGGCCTCAGTCACAAGAACAGATGATCCGAGTTCAGAATAAGATATTCAGCAAGGTGTTACGGCGCTTTGGATCCTCACTGCGGAACCTTGAGCTTATGGCCTACGATTTGAACATGGAGGGCGCAACTGCGCTGGGATCAAATTGTAAACATACCCTCCGCCATCTTGCACTACGCTTCGAGCACCAACACATTCGAGACGGACTGATAAGACCAAGTACATGGCTTCACCCTGCTCCAGGAAACGAATCTTGGAATATGCTCATTGGGGTAGGCCGGTGCAAAGACATAGGGCTTCATAGTCTTGAAACCTTGATTATGGAACGGGCAGGCATTACGCCGTGGCAGTTGATGATGCTTGTGAAGAGAAATCCCGGTTTGACTACCTTGAAGCTTAGAACGTGCCGAGGCGCACGACCCGAGTTTCTGAACTGGCTTGGGGGCATCACGAATGACTTTGACGAGTTTGAGACAGAAATTCGTGGGCCAGCGCCTGGGGCGAATCTTGAAATCCTTTGGCTGGAGCATTGTCATCGACTTCTTCCGCACCCAATTGGAGACCATGATGATGCATTGAATGAACTATGCGACTCTGGCTTGGGATGGATCAGGGGTCTGACTCAATTACAGGTGAATTGTCTTATAATAGCATTTTGTCGACAGAAACGCTTACTGATACTCGTCCAGTCATTATCATTCGGCGAAAGCGCAAATATTCCACCGAAACTGATTGAAAAGGCAAATGAGACTGTCTGGAAGATCCCAGAAGTTACCTTACCGTACGGTCACTACGAGGAGAAGTCTACCATTGTAGTTGATCCCCGATGGAAGTGATTTGGTTCCTAGGGGCATTGATTTCTCTCGCCTATGAAGGGGTTTCTGATCGCTGAGTACGAGGCAATATGATGAAGACCAAAGCACTGTTATCACACCCCTTATCCATTAGCTTCTAGTTGAGTCTATCGAATACTGCTCTTTAGGATTGATGTCATACTGCCGACTTGTCCACGAGTGTGCCATTGCTGGTGCTCCTGTTGGACAACAACAATACAATTAGCAGACAAGAGACAGCTTGAGGAGAATAAGGCGTACTGACAAGTACCTGGAGGTTATAGTCCTTTGGAGTTGACAAAGGAAGGTCTCACTGTGTTCCTGCCCTCACTGTTGATTGAAGCAAGAAGATGTAGAAGCCCAATCCTTTCTCTCAATAATTAACGCATTCACCATCTTGGAGGCTGGTCTAAGACCAGAACACCTGTTTTTGCTTGGAAAAGGGGTTTACTTTACTCTTTCTGTTACTCATTTGCCTTCTCTTGTACTTTTACCACATTTTGTTTTCATATTCACTGTCGGGCGTCGCCATCGCCATCATCAAGTGACCAAAACAACACAACCCAACATGGGAAACTCTCACAGGTCCGCCTCGCACCTCTGGGACCTGGCTCTTCGCAAACTGTTCCCCAAACGCGCATCCTCTTCCAGAGAAACCCACTCGCAGTCAAGTTGGGGTGGTCTTGAGTCTTCCAAAATGGACGACCACAAGGATGGGTTTTACAAGTACTCCGAGGAGATGCTCGAGGAAGAGAGACGCGAAGCGATCAGAATGCGCTCTTCGGACAGCACCGCTGAATCGTTCGAATCTGCAGTAAGTTGAGATAATCTCGTTCGACGTGCGTGGCTAAAGAGAACAGCTCCAACTTATGGGACCGGCTGACCGTCCGACGCTTCCTTACACCGTGAGCGCTCCCGAATGGAACATATTTTCATCGTACGTCAGGTACTTGGAGGAGTTCGAGAGCCATGCCCTCTACGACTGGCTCGGTAGCGTCTTGTTAGTGTGGTCGAGGGTTTACACCGTCTCAAAGGTTGTCATTATGGCTTTCATGCATTATGGCATTGAAGTACGTATTTGACGGCATGTATTTCAATGATAGATCACTAACACTTCTTTGATTAGCTTGAGGATCTTCCGGATGGCATTTTGGCTCATACCAGACGCGCAGAACAGCTTGTGTTGTGCAGCTCTCTCGCTGAACTCGTGGATAACACTGAGAACCTGTACTATGCTCTTTACTCCAGACTCATGATGGAGATAGCTGCCGCCGACCTCTGTGCTACCTTTAGCCCTGTGTTGCGTCACCCGGACAGAAACAAGGACGATTTCCATCTCCCTGAGCCTTATCAGCTTTGCAGAGTTTACCTTGCCTGCAAGAAAGTCTTGGACCACCCGGCTGTGTGCGTCAACCTCAACAAGCAGCTCCTCAAACAACACCAGGACGAGTACATCCACCGCGCAGTTGAGAAAGTAAATCACTCCGGTTTCATCCTTGATGATATCATCGGGTACCGTCCCTATGCGATGAGCATCGCTGGCGATGAAACTTCTGAATTTCACCGCAAATGGACCAAAGCATCCGGAGTGTACCAGATGCCACCCGAGCATATTCTCACCCTACAGTCGGAGAAGTACCTGGCTTACGTGCCCAAGGCGATGGTGCATCAGGAAGTTCCTGCCCTGAACCTCCCGTTCATTGATCCACGTACGGTTCACCCAGAACTCTGGCAACGTGAGATCATCCTTGACAACCGCCAGGCCACTTTGGCAAAGCTGGAAGGTAAATGCGTTGGTGACATCCGTCGTCAAGACGACCGACGCCGCCTGATTGACTTCGTTCGGGAGAGAAAGTGTATTTGCAGGTCGATTTGTGGCTGCGCTTGGGATTGTACCCTAGATGTTGAGCGTCCGTGCCCGTGCTCCGAACGTATGTTGAGTCTGATGATCGCGAAACGTCGCAAGAGTGTCGGTCCGCTTCCTTTCGGACCCCGATGCGCCACTATTGCCAAGGCGATCTTTCAGGGCGTGGCATCCATGCGAGCTGATACAGACGAAATGGAACACTCTGCCGAGTTGGATCGTGCCATTATGATCTTTACAGAGGAGATACGCAAGCAGCGCCTTGCCTGATTAACATCGGAGAAAAGTGAATAGCGGGACGAGTCAGCAGTGTTTCCCACGGGAAACTGCCTGTCACTGGCCAATTACGATTGAATGATTGAACGATTGAATGATCTTCAGGTGGGATGAAGGCCGTCGCATCTACAAGCATAGGTACAATACCAATAGTCCATGATTCTTGTGATTCTTGTGGTAAATAGGTCTTAATGTCATTCTCCCGATGCATGATGAGGAGTACTCGTAGAACATCCGTAGACAGTGAGAGCCTGCGTAAGAAACACATAAGTCTGGAAAGTACAGAGTATAAATCAGACTATTCAGCGACCGATCGTATTAACCTGGCTCAATAGACTGAAGGCCCGGGCTAGTTAAAACAGCCGTCATTGTCATCGTTCCAAGTTCACTCTCAGGTCTCAGGTAAAAAAGCTGCACTCCCACCTGCAACTTACCTTACCTCCCGGATAAAGAATCAACCTCGCATTCCTTCCACCGTTAGCCCATCTCCATTCTCCAGCTGTGGGGTGTTTGCGCTTCGGGGAAGCAGTGTCCGAACTGATCTCGAAATTATCGTCGAATAATCATCTCTTGCGGGCATGGTGCCTAGGATCCCTGGGACCCCCTCCGCAGTATCGTTTTGGGCCTCTCCGTCGTCAACCTACTTCTCGTCGCTGTTGCGGGCATCAGCCTCATCATTTTCCCTGCCACTCCACTCACAGTGGATCTGGGGTCCTAAGATTAAGAAGACCCTGGTGCGACGCTATCACCGCGCCGTCTGGCCTTCTTATGGGATCACCACCCCCGTCCCCGACCGCTGTCCGCAATCCCCCATCCTCAACTCGCCATTCTACTTCCAAACGGGCTATGCGCTGTGTGCCAAACGCACGCCGCGGCCCTTTCCTCCACCGTTCCTCTCTCCGCCGTCTTCGTCTTTCTCCGATCCTCTCACTACACATTTCCACAGCCAGGATAAGCGGTTATCTGTTGGCGGGGAGTTGATCCGGGGTCTGAACAATGGCGATGATGCGATCTTGGTTACGGAGAATGTCCTGGCAGTAAATGACGGGGTAGGGGCTTGGGCGACCAGGCCGCGGGGTCATGCTGCGTAAGTGCGATCTAGTAATTGTATTGAGTACCTGGTTGTTCGTTTACTGACTCTGCTGGATAGTCTCTGGTCTAGGCTCATATTACATTTCTGGGCGTTGGAAATCGAACGAATACCCAATCCAGATGCCACGGTAGATTCTATCGGATACCTCCAGCGAGCCTACGAAGAAACGACTCAAGCCACCGCATCCCCAGGTGAATGGTACGGGACGACGACCTCGGTAACAGCCCTCTTACACAAGACGCATGATAGCACCGGCGCGGAAAAACCGCTACTATACGTGACGAATATCGGCGACTGCAAGGTCCTTGTCATCCGGCCGAGCGAGAAGAAGGTCCTCTTTCGAACGGAGGAACAATGGCACTGGTTTGACTGCCCCATGCAGCTGGGGACAAACAGCGTGGATACACCGCGGAAGAACGCCGTTCTGTCGTTGGTCGACTTGGAAGAGGATGACATCGTCCTTGCTGTCTCGGACGGGGTGCTTGATAATCTCTGGGAACACGAGGTCTTGTCCATAACGCTGGAAGGCCTCAAGAAATGGGAGCACGGACGGTATGATGACAAGGAACTGGAATGGGCACCACCAGCTGTTCTGGCGGAGGAGAAGATGGTATTCTTGGCTCGGGAGGTGCTTAAAGCTGCGCTGGCGGTGGCTCAGGATCCATTCGCCGAGAGTCCGTATATGGAGAAGGCAGTTGACGAGGGTCTTGCCATTCAAGGTGGTAAGTGTATTCATGGGTCATTGACTCGGGTCAGCTGGCTAATTTCTTAAACAGGAAAGATGGACGACATCAGCGTGGTTGTTGGTACTTGCAGGAGAAGGCAGTGCCAAAGAGAATCGACCAGCTGACTACTTGAACCCCCCGCTACCAGAACTACGTATAGAGCTTCAACATGATGAGACACGATTCTAAGACATGCATACTGGTTGATATGGTTATCACGGTACATACTCTAATGCCGATACTTTTTGTTATAGTGGGCGGATTTGCATTTGCATGGGGCGGGCGGTTTGACTTTATGGCTACTGAGAACTCTTGATACGATCGTCGCAACACATAAGCTTTTGATATATTTTCGAGTATCAATTTCCGGCCACTATTCTCGTATAATCTACCTTAGATTCAAAAATCTCTACTCTATAGACAACGCCATGCACGGACCACCTGACATCAAAAGTCCATCCACCGCCCGGCAAAAAAAGATGGAAGACAAAAAATTTCCGACGAAAAGCGCAAGCTTAACGCAACCAGTCAACAAGACATACTAGATACGCCAAAATGAGGGCCAAACGTTCGAAGAAATATCGCAAACTCATGCACCAGTATGAGCTGGCTTTTGGATTCCGCGAGCCATACCAGGTTCTTGGTATGGATGATACGCGTCTCCGACGTCATTTACTTGACTGGAAGACTTGAATGAGAATTATTTTGCTAATATATCAATTGCACAGTTGATTCAAATCTCCTTCGCGCAGTGCATTCATTCAAAATGGATCTGTTGCCTGCTCTAGAACGGACATTACAGGGACAGGTTAGGCCACGTATGTCACCGCACCCCGACGTCCGCCCATTGCCCCCCAACACGGACTCGACGAAATTAACAAGCATCCAGTATTAACAAAATGCTCCCTGGCCGCAATAATGAAGAACCAACCTACAAACCCCCGAACAAACAACCAAGTCCGACCCGAGTTCCTCCCACCTCCTACAACCCTCCCTCTCCGCCACTGCTCCCATAACGCAGACTCTACTCCCGTCGACGAGACAACCTGTCTCCTCTCCCTTCTCTCCCCGCTCATCGGTGTGAAGCGGAATAAAGAACATTATATTCTAGCGACCTCAGACCCGCCAGCTGCGAAGTCATCTGGGCAAGATACGGGGCAGAAGCGGAAGCGGGGCGACGACGAAGCGTTTCAGGCACTGTTGCGGGCACAGGCTTTGAGGAGGGGTGCGCGGTCTATACCCGGTGTCCCTATTGTTTACGTTAAGCGGTCGGTCATGATTTTGGAGCCGATGAGTGCGCCGTCCGATGGGATTCGGGAAGGTGTTGAGCAGGATAAATTCCGGGTTGGCCTGACGGATTCGCGGAAAAGTGTAGGTGCAGGTGCAGGTGGAGATGGGGAGAAGAAGAAGAAGAGGGAGTTGAACAAGACAAAAGCGCCGAATCCGTTGAGCATGAAGAAACCGAAGAAGAGGGAGGGTGACTCGAAGCCGAAGGGTGATAATCGGGTCAGGAAGGCTGGAGAGGAAGATGAGAAGGCCATGGATGACGCGGATGCTGGTCCAAAGACGAAGAGGAGACGGCGCCACCATAAAAGTGCGAGCCAGGGTGAAGGAGAAGCTGGAGAACCAGGAGACCGGGATCAACCGGCAGCTACCCCTTCTATCGATGCGATGGAGGACTAATTGTTTTCCTGTTATGAAAAAGAACTGTCTCGTTTTTCATTAGGTACGGCGTTTGGTTTGCTGGACAGCAGAATATATCGTACATTTCGACCTCAACCATCCTCTCATAATTTTTGGTCATATACCACCGCATATATAGATGTACCCTTAGATAACATGAGCAGAGAAGAATAAACCCCCTCAAATCATCAAACGCCCAACACCAATTGATGCAAATACTATACACACATCTACTTCAAGACCAATGTCTATCCAGAGCATCAAACCAAACCTACTTCTCCGCCGGCGCAGCACCACTTGGTCCCGAAGTAGGAGTCGATTCACCCCTCTCATCCGCCCAAATCTTCTCAATTCGCCTTCTTTTCTCCCTCGCATCCTCCCGATTCCGTTTCGCACGCTCGTACCGCTCCCCCGCCAGACATTTGTTCACGTCGCGCTTAATATCGTTGCAGTTCCCGAGTGCCTTGTGGATAAATCCCCGCGAATGACATTCGTCTAGGGCGGTCATGATTGCTTCGCAATCTATTTGCTTTTGTTAGCTGCGCCGGGGAATTGGGATGGATGAAGGGACGTACTGGCATTGTACGGGGTATGGAGGTGGGAATGCATTTTGGAATTATTTCCTTGCTGGTGTTCCTTTGCGACAATGTGTGTTTATGGCGTATTGACCTCATGTACGGAGTATAGTCGGCGAATTCAATACCGAGCAGCCATTCCCAACCTCCGATGGGATGATCATGGCGGTCAGTCAGGCGGTAGGTAATTCTGCTACTGTAAACGCAGAAAAAAAATCTACAGAGTAAACTTGATCAAGGTGGAGGGGTGAATTGAAGCTCTTTTTTGTTCCCTCAATTTTTCTATTTCGTTAACTTGAGAGTCTGTTACCGAGCCGCGTAACTTCTTTCTCTCTCTTTTTTTGAGTCTGTGGATTTTTTTTTTTTTTGTTATTTACGATGTCTATGATCACTACCTCCGCTTGGGTGCGGCGCGGGGTCGCAGCCCAATTCCCGACGAAATATGAGATTGATGAGGAGGAAATGAATCGCATATCTCAGCTTGCACGGATGCAGCTTGAGGATGCGCAGGAAGATCTGAGTACAGCACAAGGACAGGCGAACGGTGACGACGAGGGGGAGAGTGAAGATGCGATGGAGGAGGATGATGCCGAGGAGAAGAAAGACGAGAAGAAGGATTCAGAGAAGACAAAGTGAGAATTATACCCGGTGGATGGTCACGAAGTTTAAAAGAGAGCTAACCTTATGGTGCAGCAACGACGACGACGATCTGAAGGAATATAACCTCGACCACTACGATAGCGACGATGTTGACGAGGAGGGCGAGAAGGTTACTATGTTCGGCAATGTCAAGTCTCTGGCGTATCATGAGCCCAACGAGGAGGATCCCTATCTGGTTGTTCCGGAGAACGAGAATGACGATGAGGAGCGGGAGGAGCTGCAGATTCTTCCGTCGGACAACCTGTTGCTAGCGGGTAAGGTTGAGGACGAGGTGGCTCACCTTGAGGTTTACGTTTATGAGGATGCGGAGGATAACCTTTACGTGCACCATGATATCATGTTGCCGGCTATCCCGCTATGTGTGGAATGGTTGGACTTCCCCGTTGGGAATTCCGCAAAGGACACCCGCACGACTGGTAACTTCGTTGCCGTTGGAACGATGGAGGCCGATATCGAGGTCTGGGATTTGGACATCGTCGACTCGATGTACCCGAACGCTATCCTTGGTCAGGGCGGCTCAGAAGACATGAAGAAGCCGAAGAAGAAGTCGAAGAAGTCCAAGGCCAACGACGAGTACCACGTTGACTCGATTCTCGCCCTTTCTGCGAACCGACAACATCGCAATCTCCTCGCATCAGGTTCCGCCGACCGGACCGTCAAGCTCTGGGACCTGAACACAGGCAAGGCCGCCAAATCATACAGTCACCACACTGACAAGGTGTGCTCGTTGGACTGGCACCCGAAGGAGTCTACCGTGCTCCTCAGCGGTAGTTACGACCGCACCATAGTCGCTGCGGACATGAGATCCCCCGACGCAAAGGCCCGTTGGGGCGTGGACGCCGACGTTGAAACCGTGCGCTGGGACTTGCACGACCCCAACTTTTTCTACGTAACAACCGACGGCGGCATGGTCTACCGATACGACGTTCGCAATGTGCCCTCCTCACCAAGGGAGTCCAAACCCGTCTGGTCTCTGCAGGCGCACGACTCCTCGGTTTCCTCCTTTGACATCAACCCCGTCATCCCCGGCTTTTTGGTGACAGGATCCACAGACAAGCAAGTGAAGCTCTGGAACGTCGAAAACGACAGGCCTAGCATGGTTGTTTCCCGGAAACTCGACGTTGGGAAAGTCTTCTCTACGACTTTTGCGCCGGATAACGAAGTCGGTTTCCGGCTTGCGGTGGCCGGGAGCAAGGGTAATGTTCAGATCTGGGATACCTCCACCAATGGCGCGGTTCGTCGCGCCTTTGTCTCCCGTGTGCCTTCTCTTCAGGGTGAGGTAAAGGAGCGTATGGTTGGTATGCAGCCTGATCAGGATGAGTCGGACGATGAGGCCGGTGTGCCGGAGGATGGTGGTGCGGAAGGTCCTGATGGGTGGGAGTCGATGGATGAGGATTAGATGGGGTCGCAAGAAAGTGAACGTTTATATTGATGACAAAATTAGAACTTGGGTTTGGATAGCTTTCTGCACGACTACTAAAATACTGTCCTTTTCACAAATCAAAAAGTTGAGATACCCTTCAGAATCAGACTACCAGTAATTTTTAAGCTGTGGACGTGAGTTTTGACAAAAAGTTCTTTTGTTTAAAATGATTGTTAACTGGGCCCGATAGTAAAGCTTTGTATAGTCCGGTTTAAGTCGGCATATAGTGACGTGCAAGTCAACTAAAAAGGTATGTAGGCAACTTTTGGATTGGGCATTAGAGTTTGCCCAGAAGATTTTTATAAGTCAGCACGCATAACAAGTCACCAACAAGCAGTTGTATCAATATTCTACATACAGTCAAGGAGCTAAGCGATGAGGTATCTCCTGTATACGTTTGAGAGCCCGAACAGCCGATTCCCCCATACGCTGGACGTATCAGCAGTTCTTTCGGATGCATGAACTATTTGCTAGATGCGTTGTTCCCACGGGTCGTTGAACACTGACCAGTGAATCCTGTTCTGATGTGAATGATGCGATGCATGCCCATTGCCCAATAGTATGAATCCACAGTCTCTGTCCACCGCCAAGAAGTCGGGACAATCGGTGGATTTTCCAGGGTCGGTCCACAGAGTGGGGGAACGGCTCTTCTGGCCAGCACTTAAAATTCGACACGATCACAGTGATCATCACACGACAGATTTGTGTCGGTCGGCTCTGGAGTCTATCGACTCTCGAGAACAGCCGATGACACAGCTTCTTATCATTGTCATGGGGGCAGCGTGAAACAACCATAGCCCCGCCCTCGCATGACCGGCATTCCTGCAACATTCAAGGACCTGGCTATCTTTCTGAGACGAGTCGGCGCGAAAAAGCTGTTTCATGATCCACCATTTGAAGCAGATGGGCGTTTCTACAGGGCGCCGCTTTCCCGTTCCTGGCGCCAAACTGAACCGGCGCGAGGGCAAGCATGGCTTGGGCTGAACCGGGAGACAGTCACTGGTCCAGATTAATTGAATTTGATTGTCCTCCGGCAGAAGTCCACCAATCAGGGATTTGCGCCCACGTTGGTGATCAGTGACTCGGCTGACTCCTCAATTTCATTGAGGAGATGGGATGGTGGTGATCAGTCCGAGTGACGATGTCCCATCTCGACCGTATCAGCTTAATCCGTATCAGCTGGTGTTGTCTGGTCTGCAGGTTGGACCGTTGGAGTTGAACTGAGTTTTCGGTTCAGGGCGTGTTCCCAGGCCTCGCCTTCCGCCTTAAGCAACCGTGGGTTCGGCGGTAGTAAACCGTGGTTCATCTGGAATAGAAAATTCCCTAGTCAGCGATGGTTATTCTTATCCAACCGGAGGCCATCAAAGAATAGACTTTTCACTTGAGCCCTGACAATATTTTCTTTGGAACAGGACCACGGGTGTTGTTGAGTCGAAAGAAGTTCGTCCGGGCGGACCCTAAGAATAGCGCCTGATTTCGCTCTTCAACTCGCCTCCGTCCCTTGTTTCTTTCTTCTCCCCAGGTCTCCCTCCTTTCCATTCTCCAGTCCTTGATCGGAGTATCCTGGATTCCCTTCTTTTATCTACCCCGAAGTCCTGGGTGCTCATCTACTTCTTCTTCTTTCATTTCGCGAACCTGGTTGTTCGCTTTGACCTTCGTTTTACAGTCTTGCCGCTGCTGCAGCAACTCGACGCCCCTTGAGTCAGGCAGCCCAACCTCTGGGAAAGGACAGAATCTATTCTCTTCTGCTGTGCAAAAGAGAAACAAAGGACATTTGTTTCCGGCACTCATTAACAGCTGAATTTCAACACCGCGAATCTGATAACGGAAACCATTGACAGATATCTTCCATTCCTTGACACTTCTCCACATCTGCGCTCATCCACATTCTTTGTCTCCCCCGCTTCAAACTACGTACTCCGGAGTACATATCGCAAACGTTACAGGAGCCTGAAAATAGGAAGCTTGCGGCAGTGACCAAGTGATCAAAAGCACCACGATACAGGCATTTTGACGTGTTACGACCTGTCATCTCGATCCAGAATCAAACAAGCACATAACGACTACAATTGCCATCGCTGCAATGTCTTCTATCACCCGTGCCTTCACCAAGCGCCACAAGCGGGTCGAGGTCTCTGCGCCAATGCCTTATCGTGAGGGCCAGCCAAAATTCTCCGCCGGCACCATTAAGAGAGGCAAGATCTCCGCGCCGGTGCAGCTACTGTCAACCACGAATATGCTTGCCTATAACGCCCCAGACCTTCATTCGGCGTCTTCATCATCTACATCGTCTCTGCAATCGCCTGACGACTCGGAACTTTCATTCTCTCAGCACAGTTTTCCATCGCCGCTCACTACGCCTGAAGACTCTCCAGTTGAACCGAATCCACTAACGGGTTACTTTCCCAAACGGTCTGCAACTATAACAACCCATGTCCGGTCTTCAGGATCGACAACTTCTTCCGTGGATGCACCCATGGTTCCCCGACGTGCGCTTTCCCACACCAAGCGGAATCATCAAGAGTTAGCGCGTCAACGCTCTGTATCACGCATGTCTCCTCCACCATTGCATGCCAACCGCATCACTCCTCCAGCTCGGCCAAAGCATGATAACTACAATGCGGAACCTCACCCATTCGGCAAGGAGCTAGAGCAAGTCAACGAGGTAGTTGAGGAGTTTGGAGGTGTGCCGTTGTTCGATGAAGAAGAACGGGTGTTGCGCAACAAAGGGCTGAAGAAGTACTCGGTGGACGATTACCTTGTGGAGATCGAAGACCTCTATGGTAGCATTTTCAACGATCGGCTGGGGCCGATAGCTTCTACATCGTGGCTGTAAATTGCACGAATGCTCAACGTATAACTTCACTCTTAGCTGGAAATGAAACTTGATGTTTCTTTCCAGCAGGTGTCTTTTGTTACGACCAACTAATTTCACTCTTTCACGACCTGTCAGTACTGCTTCCGATTCTGTTCGCTATATACCATGGAGATATTGCTACGATACAATGTCTCCTTTCCGTCTTTCTGTTTCATGTGATTCTCTGGGATACGTTATCGACGTTATACACTATTGCAGGAGAGACCTGAGCCTTAGGGCGGATCTTGTTAGTTTTTTAGATTATAAATTAAAAACCTCGAAACTCATGCTCCAACTTGTCGTCAACCCGCAGTAACTATTCACTTGTCACATGAAAAGGTACAGAGTTCACGGAGTAGGGTTCAGCGTTGATCACGGGCTTGGAGGCCTCAGGCTTCAAAATGCCCCACAGAAAAAATCGAGCTGGAGTCCACTTTCCATTCTCCGCTTGAGATATCGTCAAGCTGAGCGTCTTGCTTTCTTCAAAATTTCATTCATTCCCCTTCAAATCATATCATTTGCGTCCTTTGAGTTCACACAAGGAGTAGACTCACCGAATCCTTGATTGTGATGGACCAACTGATGAAACCTTGTTTACTGCCACTCCCCTTTGGCAGCGCCTATTCTTTGTAGCATTCAGTGTCGTGTGCTTTGTTTCTATTTTTATTGTTTGGCCTCGACTGTCCTTGGAAACACATCAAATTACGCAGTTGCTGGCACTGCATTTGATTTTTGAAAAGTTTAGATTTGAACAACTGCGATAATCCCCATGGTGTCTCTCGCCAGAGCCTCGCGCGGCCCAGCGACGGGACCTCAAACGCCTTTGAAGATGCTCGCAGCGTCTTCGCCTGTGCCGATACTGAAGACATCCAAAACACCAGGCTCAGTGAGTGGGGTGAAACACAGGATGGAGGAGATGGATCTCTCCCTGTCCCCCGCATCGTCCATTACTTCCGACGCAGAGGGTCAACCCAGTCCGCGGAAAAGGACCAGGGTGCAGTTCGACGAGGAAGTGAAGATGCGAGAGATTCCATACAGCGATAAAACAGAAAGCGGTAGTAATGGAACAACGGACAAGGGCGCAGCTGTGGTGCGGGAGGAGGTGCGGCGGGCCATCCAACGGCACGTTTCAGGCGGCGATAGCGAGGCCTACGACCGCGTAAAGGAGATCTTTGCCATCAACCCCCGGCGGCGGGACACAAATGGAATGGCAACATCAAATGTACCTACACATAATACACTGAAGCATCATCTTATGGGTCTTCTTTCGAACGTGGCGGCTCTGGATCGCAGCTGCAACGGGCTGGTGCAAGCTGTGTTGGCGAGCGAGTGGCTCGGGCGAGATGGATCGTACATCAAGCTGTATATCCGGTTTTTGGGGAACCTTGCCGCCGCCCAGGGAAGCTATCTAGGGTCTGTGCTAAAGATGTTGACCAACTACATGGGCGAACTTCCCAGAGGCACAGGGAAGCTTCCCGGGTATCCTCATGTCAACCCCTCCGATCTCTACACCCGCGTACATATGGCACTGCGTCATGTTATGCAGCTCATACCGTCTGGAAGCGGCTCGCTCTCTCCGATCATCTCGTCACATTTCCCGTTTGATACTGACTCGGCCAAGGCGAATATTGCCTATACGCAAAATCTTGTCAAGATTATCCACTATGCTCCGGAGCTGCAAGCGGACATCCTTGCCGTCATCACCGAAAAGCTGGTCAAAATTGATGTGCAAATCCAGGTGGATATGGAAGATCTTGAGGAAGAGGAGGGCGAAGACGTTCTGCATGGCATTTCTCCAGAAACTGTGATGTTCGCTGAGGAGGTTGAGGAGGAGGAGGACGACGATGACAACGCTTCCGTTATGAGCGACGAGTCTGATGAGCCAAAGTCCCGAAGAATCAAGACTATCAAGGAAAACATACTCAAACTAGATGGCATGATTGACACACTGTTTGAATACTACGCGCCTCCCTTCACATCAGGCACCATCGACGACAAGGAGAACGCGCTTGACCTCCTACTCAGCCATTTTCAAACAATCATTCTCCCGACCTACCGCTCCCGCCACTCTCAATTTCTCCTTTTCCACTTCTCTCAGTCCTCCCCCGTCCTCGTGGACCGCTTCGCCGCTACTTGTGTCCAACTCATCTTCAACAAAGCGCAACCCGCCATCATGCGCCAATCCGCCGCGGCCTACCTTGCCAGTTTCGTCGCCCGAGGCGCTCACATATCTGGTGAAGTCGTTCGCGATGTCTTCGACCTTCTTGGTACCCACCTCAACACCCTCCGACTCGACTACGAACCCTCCTGCCGCGGCCCCGACCTCCGCCGCTTCGGTCCCTTTTATTCTACCGCTCAAGCCATCCTCTACATCTTCTGCTTTCGCTGGCGTGACCTGACCACTGCCGCATTCGACGGCGACACTCCCGAGCAAATCGACGACCTAGAACCCGAAGACATCGCCTTCCCCCTGAACGTCCGAGAACCCCTTCACAACTCCATCCTCTCCAAACTCAACCCATTAAAGGTCTGCTCCCCGGCCATCGTCTCACAATTCGCCCGCATGTCCCAACACCTCAACTTTATTTACGTATATACCATCCTCGAGACCAACAAACGCCTCCGCATCTCCGCATATCGCAACATCGCCGCTCTCGCAGACCCCCGCTTCAGCCAAGTTGAGCGCGAGACTCGGGCAGGTGATGATCTGGGCTATCAACTTGATGCATATTTCCCATTCGACCCGTATCAATTACCACGCAGTCGGCGGTGGCTGGAATCAGATTATGTTCATTGGCGGGGAATCCCAGGTCTTGATGGTCGGGATGACAATGACGATGATAGCGATGTTGACGAAGAGTTGTCTGATGATGATGATTTAAGTGATGACACTGAGACAGATCATGAATGATCTAGTTTATGTCATGTTATGTGATACTGAAATGTCCATAAAAATTTGAAATATATAATACATATGCTATCTACGTGATGTTATAGCATCGGTGTTGAACCAGTCTCAGCTAAGGAACGTGTGATTTACACATTATATACGTATATTTAAAGGTAGATTCCATGAATCAAGAATTTGAATCACAACCTCTTCAACACCCCACTCCTCAATCCCGGAACCTCAACCCCAACAACCTCCCCAGTTCTTTCTTCAACCACAAATACAATCTTATCTAAACTCACACCTCCATACGTTATCCAGCCTACGGCCTGCCACGACCCACAATACTGCGTTGCCGCATGCTGCCCGGGGAGGTCCGACATCGACGCGCCGTCAAGCGGGATAATGTCCAGGCTGATACGCCAATCCTGACGAGTCAACTTGACCCCCTCACCTGTATTCTCACCCTCATGACCCGAGGGAGAAGAACAAGTGTTAGACAAGAAAGAAGAGGCCTCTTCAGCCGGAACAGGATACACTAGGTCTGTTGGATAAATCCGGAAAGAATCAGAGGCGGACAGGATGCCGAATCCGAGAGGGAGGTACTCGACTTCCCAGATAGCTTTGATGGCGGCAATGATTGACGCGTTACCCCTGGTTAAGGAGGTAAGGAGAAGGCCTGGGCCGTCGTCGATTGTCAGAGTTAGGTTGATTGGTTCCTGATCTTCTTCAGAAGCGCCAGTATCTTGTATGCTGCTAGCACTACTCCACGCTCCAGTAAACCTTGAACTCTGCAATCTCGCCTCTTCCTCAAGAGCTGGGACAAACGTTCCTAACACAGCCCGATATAGAATATCCATTGCGTCCACAGGTCCAGCTGTCAGAATCGAGATTCCTAGGCCATACTGCTCAACAAGAGCAACCATAGCAACGTAGCCTATCGCGCCGCCGGATTTGGCGTAGACATCGACTGCACTGTGTGCATATTTGAGTGGGAGGAGATCTGTTGTGCGGAGGATCTCCCATGGTCTGCCGACTAGAGTGTTCAGGGAGGAGGTTGTGGAGTGGGGTTTCAGCCAGGAGCGGATTTGGGAGGGTGTTGGGAGAATTGAAGAGCTTTGGGAGAGGATGGCTGAGAGAAAGGTCGTTAAGTCGTTTGATGTGCTGTAGAGGCCACCCCCTCTGTTTTCAATTTGTTAGAATTTTGATATATGGTGTGGGTTGAGAAGGGGAAGGAGCTCACGGGGCGTTGAAGCCAAAATCACTTCCCCAGGATGACAGGCCTAGAGGAACAGTTGCGCGGTCTGTATCTCCCGGGGAGACATCGGAGTTGAGCAGGTTTAGTGGCTTGTAGATTGTCTCGTCTAGGAGCTGGGAGTAATTTTTCCCTGTGCGGGCTTCGAGACAAAGGGTGTAGATTGCGAATGAGAGCTGAGAATAGACGGGTTTGGAATTGGGTGGGACGACTTGGTCCGTTGTGAGGAGGCTTTCGATCATTTCTGGAGACATCAGTATGATTGCAACTTCAAGGTGAGGTAATTGAACATACGCTCTCTCGTACAATCACTATTCAACCCGAAGACTCCGCACTGGGGATATTCAGAGTCGTCAAGGTGCGGTAATCCCAGACTCTCATGAAAGGAGTTCAGGAAGTAGAATTCGTAGAATGCTATCCCGTTACATACATTAGCACTTATCAATATTAGTAGTATGTTGAAGAGATCTCGCCATTTGGAGGAATCCCAGCCAGATGATCCGCCAACATCTCCAGTGTGATATCCTGCCATTTTACCTTAGACCTGGAATCTCTCAACCTAGGCAAGAACTCCGTAACCGGAGTTCTCAGATCAACACCCGACTTCATCAGCATGAGATCCGAAAACAACTTCGACACAGACCCAATCATGTACTGCGTATCACCATCGACTTCATCAACGCCTTGTTCGTTATTTTTTGCACGGTGGTGATACTCCCAGAGTGGCTTTGAATTATCTGATACCCCCAGTGCGCCATAGGGAGAAACGACAGCAAGAGAAAAAGAGACATTGTCGACGACCCAGCCGGCTTTAATCTCACCGTTCAGGGCGGCGTTGAGTGATGCTGTCAGGGTTTTGGCTGCATTCTGGATGTGGGCTGAGTGTGCTAGGTCGGTGGGACGAGGGAGGAGGGGGCCTGATGGTGGGCAGCCAGAGTATGTTGGGACGCCGAGGAGAAGAGGTGCTGAGGGGAGCTGCGCTGACGAGATTGTGAGGAGGCTTACCAGGGCTACCGAGAACAGGAGATGCATTTTGATATTGAGTTTGGAGAGATGAATATGTACTCTGAATGCACTGAGAGGTTGCTGGAGGTATATATATTTACACTGCAGTTGTCGATCATCAAGATGGAATATTGGAACGCGAGAGTATGTTGAAAACCCAAACCCAGACCCAAACTTTGTAGTCAACCAGCCTCGAAGGCGAGCGAAATGTATCACCCGCCGAAGACATGGGCTTCCGCATTCGGTAACTATCGTATTCGGAGGGCCGATTATTTTCATCGCCAAGTCTGGGGATCGCCATGAATACGAACATCTATGCAGGTAACTCCGCATACGAGAGTCGAGACAAGAATGATGTCATTCAAGATCAACGACTAGGTATCGTCAACCGACGAACGACAGCTGGGAACTTATTTCTTGACATCGTATTCGGGTCGTTGTTATGATCCTAATTGTCCATACCCACAGTGAAGACCCTCTAGTAGAATGAAGGTCATGAGAATTATCAACAGTGATTTCATTGGCAAACCAAACGCCATGCCGAAGTGCCAGCACAAGTCTAATAAACTAGATGAAATAAAATCAACAAACCAAGGTAAGTCACATCTTGAAGATAGACTTCATGTCCGCACATGCATCTTTATAGAGGATGTTCACCTCTTTTGTATCCCTAAACGGGTTGGGTGACTTGTCCCATGCGTGAACAGCCTTTTCGACCATCATCGAGCGCACATGCTTGTTGAGTTTTAGTAGACGATTGACGAAGCGCTGACCCTCGTTCAGGAGCATATCCCATTCACAGAAGTTGAAAAAGATATCATGGGGAAGGGCTTCGCACAATGCCTCATCAGTGGCGTGAACGGGCGATGCATAGGGCGACCGGCGCTCCTCAAAACTAGGAAGGTAAGCCTCATCGAAGAGGTTGGTGAAAAAAGATGGAAGCGTCTTGTCAGGCATGATACTCATTGCGCGACGATGCTCACGGGGCTCCTCAAAGTCCAGAATAGGATACCAGCAGAAAAGCGCGACGATGTGCAAATCACTGGCGGTAACAGCCACGAGCTGATGGGTTGATTCAGCTCGGCTCAGCCAGCGCTCGTGCTCTGCTTGAGCCAGGCGCTCTCTGAGCCGCAATGGGACGGTGACAGCTAGGTTTCCTCCAGCGGAAAAGCCACTGAGTGCGATACGGGAGACATCAATTCCCAAATCTGCAGCGTGGGCGGCTAGATACTGAAGGGCCAGGACCCCGTCATCAACAGCTGCGGGAAACGGATGCTCGGGAGCTCGGCGATAGCCAACACTAACGACAACAACGCCAACTTCGGATAGAACGGCTTGCGCCCATCGAGAATCATCAGTCGGACCTCCGAGCGTAAATCCGCCACCATGGAAATTCAGAACAACGGGCAGCCGGCGGCCTTCTTTGCGGTTGTTGGAATATCCGTCTGGGCAGTAAAACTGTAAGACGATTTTAGAAGAGCCAGACGGAACCGATCGGGAGAAAGTTGGGCTCGGAGGTCGCGGGTGTGGAATGTTATGCAATATCATTCCCACACGCATCAGAACGCGCCAGAAGATGGCCTGGACATGAAGCCACCAGCGAGAGGTCGCCATGACGGTATCATGGAGTTATCGGAGGATATCTTGAGACAATCTGGGTGCTAAAACGTACTCCGTACAAGAAAAAATCCAGTCCCGGCCTGCGAAGAGATAATGAGTTGAACAGGGAATAGGTAATAAGAGAAAGAATAAGAAAGTGTATGTAGTAGAGAGAGTGCAAAGAGAAAGCGAATGTAGTGAGAGTGAGGCAAAAGACGAGTGAAACAGCCAAGAAAGCCGAGACGATGAGCTTAGTAGATATTTGATAACCGGTAGTAAATATCCGATGGTATCTACAGTAAGACAATGATAGTCTAAGTACGGAGTATTTATCTCAAATATCGTATAGATGATGTCGAACTTGTCGAAATGTTTGGCTGGACCACATTCCGGATTCTTCCAGTACGGTATGGACAATGGTATGACATCACAGTCTGATAATATACCCTGAATTCCTACAAAGACATATCATGGGCAAGGCTGAAGTCAGGGCCTGTGAGCTTGTTTCTTTATAAGCTCTTTGCCCTTCTTTAAACAAGTTCACCATCGTTGTTTTCATTGAACATCCGTGGCTGACTCAAGCTGACTCAAGCTTCTTGTTCTTCTCCCGAGTACTTCAGCCCCTCTTCTCTAATCTCTATGTAATCCTTCTGCCTTTCACCTCCATACTTTTCTTTCATCCATGCTCGTTCGTTGCATCTAAGCCATCCATAACCATGTCCATCAAGCGGGCGTTGTCCAAGATTAAACCCAAGATCGACGAGAACTCGTTCCCCTCCCTCCCCCACTCCAAGGGTTCCTCCCCTACCGTTTCCTCACCCCGCCGCAATATCCTCAGCTCATTCCTTCGTGATCGAGACTATGCCTCCTCATCTGATGACGTCTCGGACGATTCTATTCCCACGGGCGCTGGCACCGTGAGCAAGAACCAACAGAAGCGGCTTGCTCGTCGCCAGAGAAAGAGTGAGCACCGCTCTCGTATGAGTGAGGACCTGGGCACTTCCGAGTCCGAGCAGAATCATCACAAGGAAGAGGTTGCCCAGGCTATCCGTGAGGAAACTCCGGAGATGAGAGCACGCTACGGAGACCTCCCTCTAGTACAGTCCAGTTCCCGCAACCGAGAGCAGCGCCTCAACTTCGACGATATTCGCGTTTCTATGGTCGGACAGCAGGTGCTCTTTACCGCTAGACTGCATATTATACGTCGGATGAGTGCGAAGCTGGTCTTTTTGGTCTTTCGGCAGCAATTGACAACCTTCCAAGGTGTCCTTCATGCAGAAACTGGTGTCAAGTCTATTGCCATGGTTCAATTTGCTGAACATTTGAAGACGGGCTCTATTGTTCGAATCCGTGGTACCATACAAGCCCCCGGTGTCCCCGTCCTAGGATGCTCAATTCACGATGTTGAGCTGTCCATTGACGAGGTCCATCTTGTCGTGCGCCGCGAGGATCCTGTCCCGTTCAGTGTCTATGAGGCAGAGATACGGACAGCGGAGGAAGACCTGGTTGAGGGCCGCCGTAGCCACATCTCAGATCGCACCCGACTGACCAACCGACTGCTTGATCTGCGCACCCCAACCTCCCAGTCCATCTTCCGTGTTCAGTCTGCCATGAGCAATCTATTCCGGACTGCCTTGGATGAGCGCAGCTTCATAGAAATCCACACTCCAAAGCTGCAAGGCGCAGCAACAGAGTCTGGATCTAGCGTTTTCGAGGTCAACTACTTTGGCCGCGGTGCGTTCCTAGCCCAGAGTCCCCAGCTTGCAAAACAAATGGCCATCGCGGCAGATTTCGGTCGCGTCTACGAGATTGGAGCCGTCTTTCGAGCTGAAAACTCCAACACACACCGTCACCTGACAGAGTACACTGGGCTTGATATCGAGATGTCGATCGAGGAGCACTACCACGAAATGCTAGAGGTACTAGATGGCACCATCAAGAACATCCTTCAGGGTATCTACGGGCGCCACCGCCGCGAGGTTGAAATCATCAAGCATCAATTCCCTTCGGAGGACCTCGTCTGGCTTGACGAAACTCCGGTCATTCGCTTTACCGACGGTATCAAAATGCTCAATGAGTCGGGGTGGCGGGATGAGGACGGTAATGAACTGCCTGAAAACCAGGACCTTGGTACCCGAGACGAAATCCGATTGGGAGAGCTAGTGAAAGAGAAATATCAAACCGACTATTACGTTCTTGACAAGTTCCCTGTTGATGCCCGTCCTTTCTATGCGATGCCTGATCCCGATGACCACCGCTTCACAAACTCGTTCGACATGTTCATCCGGGGCCAAGAAATTGTTTCGGGTGGCCAGCGTATCCATGATCCTCACATGCTGGAGGAAAATATGCGTCGGGTGGGCATCAACCCAGATACTATGGAGGAATATATAGAAGGTTTCCGCTGGGGAGCACCGCCGCACGCAGGCGCTGGTATCGGTCTGGAACGCATGCTGATGCTCATACTCAAGTTGGGCAATATTCGCTTTGCATCTCTTTTCCATCGCGACCCTAAAAGTTTCCCTGCTAAGCCCGCCGCTCTACAGCTGCGTCACCCAGAAGCATCTACCATAGAGCCACCTTGGGTACGACAGAAGAAGGGCACAGTGGCGGAAAGCGAAAGTGACCTGCAGTCGATGGAGCACTTGATAGCCAATTACGGTGATGCCACCTCGACGTCTTTCGGTGATGAGCGTTTCAAGATTTGGCGGGACATGGGCACTGGCGCCGCAATCTCATACGTTGTCAGCAGCAACAACTATGTAGTGATTCCAGGCAACCCGCTGTGTGATGAGAGACAATATTCTCGAATTATCTCGCAGTTCCTGCAATGGCTACGGCGGGAGACCAAGTACAAGCCAATCTGGCTTCTGTGCTCTCCGGAGGTTGAGACCATCCTCGGCGAGAAACTTGGCTGGCGTAGTTTGTCTTGCATTGCTGAAGAACGGGTGGAGCCCTCTCGCAACCAAGCCGCCGTGGACGGGGAGCTTGCCAAGAAGATCCGACGAACGGAGAACGAGGGCATCAAGATTGTGTCACAGAATCAGGGTGAAATGGTCACTGATAGTGCCCGTGAGGCCATTGATAAACGAATTGGAGATTGGAAGGCGGGCCGCAAGGGCACGCAAGTGCATCTCTCAGAGATCCATCCATGGCGTGACCACGAACACCGCTGGTACTTCTATGCGACCGACAAGGAAGGGACAATATGTGCCTTCGTGACCTTGGTCACAATCGCGCCCAACCACGGCATGCAGGTCAAATACACCTTTGATTTCCCAGGCTCGCCAAACGGCGTTATCGAAACGCTCATCACACACGCCATTCAGTCAGCTGGCCGCACCGGCGTCAAGAGTCTCACTTTCGGTGCCGGAGCGACTAGCAACTTGCTCCCGGGTCACAATATGCATGGAGCCAAGATAAAGATGCTGCAGCGTACTTATGATGCGCTCGCAAAGCAGTTCCACCTCGTCAGGAAGAGCGAATTCCGCGCCAAACTCGGAGCCCAGGAAGAACCGCTTTACATTGCTTACCCACCTCATGGTCTCGGTCAAAGGGGCATTCGGGCAATCTTACACTTTTTCGAAGACTAGACGAGACAGCCTTGTGCGCTATACGATTTAATACCATATTCCCCATTTTCTTTTGTTCATGACTTGGTGATAAGAGTTGGACTGTTTGGTCATGTTTCCATTTATTCCCCCTTCGCTAGTTGTCAATGATGCCTTCCTGAGTCTGTTTGATGCCATGAAGCCCCTTTTTGTTACGTTGATATTAGAAATAATACACTGATGTTTGCATGTCACATAGCTTGCCCAATAACGTCCAAGGCATAGAACTGCTGTATCTAATCTAAACTCTCTCATGATATAAATTTCATATAGCATTGCCTCTATTCCAAATCGCTCATTCATAAACCTTGGAACAGTATCAAGTACTATAGATTCTTCTTCACACCCTCTGAGCTGTGACTGTCAATCGAATCAACAGCCCTTCCGAGCTCGCTAGCTATCCACCCCGCCACAAAGACCGCCAAACAAGCAACAACGACAATATACCCTGCCGTCGGCACTAAGCTCTTCGGGAACACATTCCCCAAGAACGGATCGAGAATGATATCAACCAAAACCGGCGGGACTGTCTCCATCAAGTTCTTGCTCAATGAAAAATAATCCGCCGCCGCATCGATACGGAGAAAGAGGACAGAGTCTGCTGTTGGCGCAGACGAGGCACGTCTGTTCAGCGTAGATGCGCTGTGTTGCGGTGATGCTGAGAGCCGAGCGGAGGAGTAGAGACTTAGTGCGGAGAGAAGGGAGGTTTCTTCGAGGATTTGCGGGAGAGTATACGTTGTTAGTGTGAATTCTGTCGGTTGCTATTTCGAATATCAATTGTTAGCCTATTTCATCCATCTCACCCCCCGCATTGGGATACGTAGAGATAGGGGGAAGGGTAAAAAGCATACACTAGCCAGCCAACAAATTCTCACCTCATACCGTTGCCCCGGTGTAAGATTCTCGAGAAAGAACCAGGACTGTGTACCGGTACCAGTCCAATCTTCGGAATCGGTAATAGGGAAAGAGGCGTTGAGTCTTGTCCGGAGCATGCCATGTGATGGGGTGAGGCGCTCGAGACCTAAGTCATCGAGGGTAGGGTCTATGTCTGGAACTTTGAGTGCCGAGGGGGCCACGAAGATTGTCTTCTCGACGTTGGCGCGGGCGAGGGTGAGGAGGGAGATTATGGAGATGTAGATGTAAAGGAGCAACATTTTGTCATTGATTGCGGTTGTAGTCACATGGTTTGAAAGTAGTGTACTGTATGAGATTCAGACTCAAAGACCTGAGACAGGCATTGAGGTAAAATCGGATAGAATGCTCAAGCTGCTGCGGTGTAGCTGTCCCAATGTTACACGAAATGGGGTGATATGGGATCCTGCTTGATGTGGGTAAGCGTGGACTCGATTGTTTGAGATAAATCTCGGGAGAATTATGCGACGTACTATACCTATAGATACGAGCAGAGCGTCGCAAAAATTATTTGAACCCCAACATTTAACCTCTTAGTAGGCGACCACGTCGGCTTTATCAACTCCGCCTCGAATGAACAGTGCGGAATGGCGAAGAATGATTTCCTTTCTTCGTTACTGTGTGTTGAGATTATGGCAACGTGTACGGCAGCCAGGCTGAGCGTCTAGGGTCTTTTGAATAGCTTCATGCGTCAAGGCACGTGACTAAATATTGCTGACACATGTTCCTCACCGCCAGGGCCAACGCGGGTCAGTAGCAACCAATCACAGGGGCTCAATCGCAACGCGACCCAAAGTGGATAGATCAACAACTTCACCAAGCACAGCCAAAGCGGTTAAGCTGACAGCGCAGAGACAAAAAGAACAACAAAAAAAAATCGTCCCCAGCAAATCGAATTGACGAATTGGCCGAAATTCTGGGACAATTGCTTTTGCAAGCTAAATCTCGCCGTTGCCAATAGTGAGTTTCCTGGCTTGCCAAAGCCCACCGGTTCTTTGCCCCCCTCCCGTTGAACCGTGACCTGGTCCTGTTCCCACCCCGTAGTCCCGTTAGTTATCTTCTATCTCCTCTCTCCTCTTCCTCTCGTTTTGTGGTTCCCGTCTATTTACCTAAACTTACCCCTGAAGCAGCAGTCCGTTCAGATTCTCCAGATCGTCCACTGGGCTTTCTATCTATAATCTTTCCTTTCTCCGTCATCTACTCTGTTTTCATTTCTCCTCCTTTACCCCTTCTTAATTCCACACCGACAAGATGAGAGAGGTTATCAGTTTGAACGGTGCGTTTTCCCCTGCCCCTCGCTTGTTTACATCGCTGGACGTCCAGCTAACGTTTTCTTCGCTCTTCAGTCGGCCAGGCCGGTTGCCAGATCGCCAATTCCTGCTGGGAGGTAAATCACGCCTGCTGAAATGTTTTGTTGGGAGAGGGGAAAAGATCGATGTTGGGCGTCAAAGTTGTGATGGGGATTGAGTGAGCTGACCAGTGTTTTTTCTCTAGCTCTACTGCCTTGAACACGGCATCCAGGTATGTTACGATCGGAAATTGAAGATATTCATGTGTCTCTTGATTATTTCTCGTGCAGTGAGTGACTGACTGTTTATTTAGCCTGACGGATACTTGACCGAGGAACGCAAGGCGGAAGACCCTGACCACGGTTTCAGCACTTTCTTCTCTGAGACTGGTACGCAAACAATTATTTGAAAACCGTGATTATCTAGCATTGTGTTTATCTAACACGCGTCGTGTGATTTCAGGCCAAGGAAAATATGTTCCCCGTACCATCTACGCTGATCTTGAGCCCAATGTTGTCGATGAGGTCCGCACTGGCACCTACCGCAGTCTTTTCCACCCCGAGAACCTCATCACTGGCAAGGAGGACGCCTCAAACAACTATGCCCGTGGTCACTACACCGTTGGTAAGGAGATGATCGACCAGGTCCTCGACAAGGTCCGCCGGATGGCAGACTCCTGCTCTGGTCTCCAGGGTTTCCTTGTTTTCCACTCCTTCGGTGGTGGTACCGGTTCCGGTTTTGGTGCTCTGTTGATGGAGCGTCTCTCTGTCGACTACGGCAAAAAGTCTAAGCTCGAGTTCTGCGTCTACCCCGCCCCCCAGAACGCCACTTCCGTTGTCGAGCCCTATAACTCCATCCTCACCACTCACACCACCCTCGAGCACTCCGACTGCTCCTTCATGGTCGACAACGAGGCCATCTACGACATCTGCCGCCGCAACCTCGGTATTGAGCGCCCCAGCTACGAGAACCTTAACCGCCTGATCGCTCAGGTTGTCTCTTCCATCACCGCTTCTCTGCGTTTCGATGGCTCCCTGAACGTTGATCTCAACGAGTTCCAGACCAACCTGGTTCCCTACCCCCGTATTCACTTCCCTCTGGTGGCTTACTCTCCTGTCATCTCCGCTGAGAAGGCTTCCCACGAGGCGAACTCCGTCCAGGAAATCACCATGTCTTGCTTCGAGCCTAACAACCAAATGGTCAAGTGTGACCCCCGCAACGGCAAGTACATGGCTACCTGCTTGTTGTACCGTGGTGATGTCGTCCCCAAGGAGACCCACGCCGCTGTCGCTACCCTCAAGACCAAGCGCACCATCCAGTTCGTCGACTGGTGCCCCACTGGTTTCAAGATCGGTATCTGCTACCAGCCTCCTCAGCAGGTCCCCAACGGAGATCTCGCCAAGGTCAACCGCGCTGTGTAAGTTATGGCGTGTGCCGTGTAAAAGAGAAACAAGAAGCTAATGAACAATAGTTGCATGTTGTCCAACACCACTGCCATCTCCGAGGCCTGGTCCGCTCTCGACCACAAGTTCGACCTCATGTACTCCAAGCGTGCCTTCGTTCATTGGTACGTTGGTGAGGGTATGGAGGAGGGTGAATTCTCCGAGGCCCGTGAGGACTTGGCTGCTCTTGAGCGCGATTACGAGGAAGTTGCTAGCGACTCCATCGAGGATGAGGAGGGTGAGGTTGAGTACTAAATGTGATTGATGCTGCAGTAATAGTTCTGTTGGGAGCCAGGCGTTAGCCCAGGTGATAGTCTGGCTATATGCAAATATGAGAAATTGGCTTAGTACAGACTACTCATGGTTTTTCTGTTGATGTATCCTTTAATATCCCTGAAGCAGCGAAAATTTACCTCGTTGATATTTAATTTAACCTGGCTGTTATGTGTAGCGTTGGAGACATAGGAGGATGCTGTCTTGTAATTACGATTAATAGAAAATAAATAAAAGACAGCCGTATAAGAAACCAGGGTCTAGGTAATAAGTGAAGATGTACTCCATACGTTGAAGAACCAGGAACCGGGGCGATTCAATGGGAGTTCGGCACTGACCGCCCAGCCAACGCAAGCCGTCAGACCCCCTCGTCACTCAAGGCTCACGATCAAGAACTAATAATCCTTACAATAGACCGTGGACAACTTCCCTTTCTGCATCGCGAACTCCCGCAGGTGCCTCTCGCTGAACTAATTACTTTCTATTTCCCGCTTTTCCCCTACGATCATCCCCTATCCCGACTTAGTCGCCTTGGCCCTCGTCTCTCTATGCCCGTGGCTTCTTCGACCGACCTCCACTAACGGTCCAACACTACACAATCTTCTGAAGAAAACGCTGGAATACAAAAAGGAGGGACTTGCTCTGCGTGAGCTATCATCATGGCTGACAATGGTAAGTTTCGGCAGGCCCAACCTCGTTGATTTGCGGGGAGCTCCATGAGCTCTCAGGAGACGGACACTTGCCGCTGCCTAGATAGCCACAATATCACCAACGGAACTGGCGGATGGATGCTTACTCCCTCTATAGCGAACCATCCGAACCTCAATCTGACTCCTGATGAGAAACGGGTCTTCTACCAACTCTTCCAATCCGCCGATACCACGAACCTCGGCGTCATCACAGGCGAAATCGCCGTCCCGTTCTTCGAGAAGACCAGCCTCGCCCCGGAAACTCTTGGACTGGTATGTTGATATCAATTTCCTAGAGAGCCTCAGCTCTCTTGTGAGACACGCCTGTCTAACTTGATATACTTGTCGCGGTAATAGATATGGCAAATTGCAGACAAAGAGAACAGGGGGCTGTTGACCCCGTCTGGGTTTGGGGTTGTGATGCGCTTGATTGGGCACGCCCAGGCTGGTCGCGCGCCGTCAGAGGAGATGGCGTTACGACGTAAGTTATCTGAAAGATTACGCATACTCTCTCTTTCGTTTACCGTAGAGGGAATGCATGTTTGGCACGGTGTTGACTGCTTGTAGCTGGTCCGTTACCTAAGTTGATCGGAATCCCACTCGACACGAGCTTCCCTTCCCCACGCGATGCTGGCACAAGCAGTCCGCAACCGAACTCTGGCGCACCTCCGATCCGAGTTCCTCCCTTGAACCCCGACGACGTCAATAAATTTGTTTCCCTGTTCGAAAAGTCCGATGTAGCGAGGAGTGGGACTATATCTGGTAAGCAACATTCCGCAAGAACGTTCCCTGTGTTTTCTTTTCCACTGACTCGTTCATGTATTTTCTCAGGCGAAACTGCGAAACAGATATTCGAACGCGCTAGACTCCCAAATGAGGTTCTTGGGAAGATATGGAGCTTGTCGGATACCACGCAAAGGGGAGCTCTCGATGCGACGGAGTTCATTATCGCCATGCACATGTTGACGTCCTATAAATCGGGCGCCTTGAGAGGGATCCCTCAGGCACTACCACCTGGGCTATATGAGGCGGCTGCACGGCGAGGCGCTGGCCGTGGCTCCATGAGTGGTCCGCGACCCGGACTTGATGTTCCTCCTGTCCCTGCGATCCCCAAGCAATTCACAGGACCTCAGAGGACCCAAAGCCCAATACATAGGCAGCAATTCGGATCTCCTCTCTCTGCGCAATCGACAGGCGGCGAATGGCTTGTTTCGGCACAAGAGAAAATGCAATTCGATAATTACTTCAACACAGTCGACACAGCAAAAGCTGGAGTAATCAGCGGCGACCAGGCTGTTGGCTTTTTCACAAAAGCGCAGCTCCCTGAAGAGACCCTGGCCGCGATCTGGGACCTTGCAGACATTGACGCCGACGGCCAACTAACGAGAGACGAATTCGCCGTTGCTATGTATTTGATCCGCCAGCAGTACACAGGGAAAGGACCCATGCCCCAGACCTTACCGCCCGCATTGATTCCTCCTAGTATGCGTCAACTAAGCTCCGCGCAGGCGATGCCGGCTGTTGCTGTATCCCAGCCCCCAGCTCCCGCCCGTACTGCTGCGGATGACCTCTTTGGTTTGGATGCCTTTTCCGCAGCCCCTGCGGCTCCTGCTGCACCTGCTGTTCCCGCTCCCACCCAAATACCACTGTCCACGGGGAACTCAAATTCACCCTTTGCAACACCAAGCTCACCAGAACACCAAACTTCCCCGCCGGGTAGCGCGACGAATTTTAAGCCGTTCATTCCCTCATCGGCTTTCGGTCAGAGTCTCCAACCGCAAACAACCGGCGCGTCTAATCCCTCAATCGGTCGGCCTCCAGCCCAGCTGTCCGACGATCTTCTTGGAGATAACGATCCTGAAGAATCTAGCAAGCTGACCCAGGAGACTACGGAGCTTGCGAACCTATCCAATCAAATCGGCACACTGGCCAATGAGATGCAGAATGTCCAGACTAAGCGAACATCGACTGAACAGGAACTCTCCCAGACCTCTCAACAGAAGCGCGATTTTGAGACCCGCCTCGCACAAGCTAGAGCGATGTACGAGCAGGAACTGAAGAGCTTCAAGGCTTTAGAAGAACGCTTAAAAACTTCCACAGCCGAGACGACTAAGATACAACAAGACTACGCTTTACTTGATGCGAGCAGGCAGGACCTTCAAAACCAGTACAACCAGATATCTACGGCCCTCGCAGCCGATCAGCAAGAAAATGCGAGCCTGAAGGAGAAAATCCGTGAAGCCAACGCAGTTGTTGCGCAGCTGAAGCCGGCACTGGAGAAAGCTCGTTCGAACGCACGTCAGCAGAAGGGTCTCGTCGCGATCAACAAAAAACAGTTGGCAACCGTAGAAGCAGAAAGCGATAAGATTCAAGAGGATATTGATAGTATATCCAAGGAGCAGCCGGCAGATCCCGAGGAGACTGGCTCCCCCATGAGCAACCCCCCTCCCCGAGTGACAAGCCCCGCTGCCTCAACCACTAGCCAGAACACCAATCCATTCTTCAAACGCACTATGACCGGTTCGAGTGAGACAAATAGCGCCATGTCACCTAATGTGTCATCTCCGCAGATCTCAAACGATCAGCAACGTGCGTTTGATAGTCTCTTCGGCCCTTCCTTTGGTGCCGCTCCGGTAACGGCCGTGACTCCTCCGCCGCCAACATCGTTCCGCGCCGATTCGCAAACGGGCTCGGGTGTGCCAACCCCTTCGGTATCCCCTCCACCCTCGTCTGCTGGTGCGTTTGGCTCCGAGCCTCCAGCTCCTAGTCTATCTAGACAATTGACACCCAATGCTCTTCCTTTGACAGGGGAACAGTCAGACACAACCTCCACCAAAGTGTCCCCACCAGGTAGCCGATTTGATGTGTCCAGCATAGAATCTCCAGCACCAAGTGGTGGCAATGAAGCTCGCGCTGCATCCACGTCCCCCTTTGAGGAGTCCGTGGAGCGATTCCCTGCGGTTCCTGGTGCTTTCGACCCTCCCTCGCGGACAGCCACATCGCCAACGCCAGCAACTGAGGAGAAGTCGATCCCGGCAACGGACCCAAGTTTTGATGATCTGTTTGGCGGGCCAGCACACCAACGGTCTAGGTCGCAACAAAACAATGATTTTGAAGAGGCTTTTGCTACCATGAAGGGACCTACTGGGGGAAAGACCAACGGCGCTCCTGAATCAGAGTTCCCGCCAATCCACGAGATTGATGACGATGATGAAGATGATGACAGCACAGATAGCGAAGCACAACTAGGGTTCGATGATAATTTTACCCCGATCCATCCTCCCCAAAAACAGGCCGCGCCCAAACCCGACGCGATCGAGCCATCGCAACTTGCAGCATTCCCCGTTCCAGGATCATCTCCAAGCTCGCCTCTGCCTGCTCCGCCAGCGGTCGAGTCACAACCTAGCCCCCCAAAGTATGATGAGAGTACGGAGCAGGAGGCTTCAGGCAATATGCCCCCTGAGTTTGGAGGTTTACTTCCAAACAGAGCTGACCCAACTGCCGCCCCGGATGCTCCTCATTCCGTCGAGGCTACAACCGGTGCGCCTATTGTTGGCGGGGAAGCTCAGCACAAGACATCTCCCCCCACGCAAGCTCCAACCGGAGGCAAATCGACTGATTTCGAGGCCGCATTCTCAGGGCTTAACCTAGCTCCCGCCAAGGAGGCCGAAGAGGACGATGATGACGACTTCGAACAGGTGGGCAGTGGACATAACAACATGAATTTCGACTTCTCATTCGACTCCTCGCCATCTCAGCAGCAGAAGGCCCCTCGCGCCGATAACTCTGACTTCTTCAGCTTTGACGAAAGCGCCACCGCGCCCCTGCCTTCATCTGATCCAGCGAACGCGAAGACGGAGAACCATGATTGGGAAGCGCTCTTCGCCCCGTTAGATAACGCCAAATCTCCGACTGCAGAAGCGCCAAACGGAGGCCCCGCGACTAATGTCAAGCCCCCCGGTTGGGCCCTCAAAACCGAGACAGAAGATGATCCGAACCTTCAGCGTTTAACGGGCATGGGATTTCCACGAGAAGCCTCCCTTGTCGCATTAGAAAAATTCGATTACAACATTGACCAGGTATGTTATTATCTCCCACTTGGTTCCCAAAGCACAAAACAAAGGATTCCCAAAAGCTAATTTATCTCTCCCTCATCACATAGGCAATTGACCACCTCACGAAATCCTAATCGCCATTATATTGTCAATACTGAGATTTGTGTATTCAGCCTTGTTTCTAATATGCGAGGTTATCAATAGCCGCAAACTACAACATGCACATAATCCCGGTCTTTCTTTGTCTCTTTCCTTTCATCCTTAGCCTTGCGCTCACTTGGTCTTTCTTTTCCCTTCCTCCTTAAGTCATCATCATTTTGATACTATGTTATTTCTGTATCCCCCCTGATTGCCTAACTTTCAATCTGCATTATCAACCCCTCCCCCTTTTATCCTGCCGCTGAATGTATATTCCATCCGACCTTTCCTTCTGGACCTGTTCCCTGTTTTTGATTCCAAGGTCGATTCCCCGCGTATAAAGTCACTTACCCTACATGTATGGCTACCAGATGTAACCTAGTATCGAGCTATGAGACCGTGAGAACCGCAGTAACCGGTTGATAGTTATAATTCAACTAATATCTAAAATACGGAAGCGGCCCGCGTTCATACCAGAATGATGCAGCTATAGATGGATATCTAGCAATTCAGAGGGTAAAGCTGTAGTTAGTCTAAATGTTCTTGTTGACTAGTGTTTCATTAGTTCTTTGACACCCGAGTATCCGATATCTCAGTACCCTGACTTCCAGAGATGCCCGTGCTCTTCACACCAAGCCTTTCGAGGAGCCTCAAGAACGAGACTTCTAACGATACATAAAGCGCCATAGTCGTCGCCCGGGAAATTTTACACTGCCGATAAAGGGAATTCTCTAGGTTCGCTTATTGTTCTTCTCATTGCCATCATTTCCACTCCGTTCATTTCCGTTGCTAGAATCCAACGACTTCTGAGCATGTTGGGTTGACATCCGTCCCAGAGCAACTACTGTTCTTGTTTAGCTGCGATCAGAATGAAGATTTCAAAAGAATACTCACTGAAGTCTTCCACCGTACCACGTTCACTTACTTCACGCTGAGCCACTTCAGGCTTCTTCGAGATTTTGCCATGCATGATATCGTCAAAAGCCTTGGACCCCTGCAACAGGTAGTATAGACCACCCATAATGCAGAAAACACCAATCGAAAACACCCAAATACGAAGAATAGCAACAATTGAAGTCTGGCCACCCACAAACCAGCCGAAGTAGCAAAAGAAGGTTGCAACTAGATCAACGACAAGGACCGCCGCCGCTAATTGCCATGAGGGTAGGGAGGACCAAAAAGGACCATTGGCTCTTGTAATGAAAATCAGCCAATTCTCCGTGAGGGATATCTCGAGAAAGAGGACTTCGTCGCGCTTCCCATAATCTTGCACGATCCCCCCATGTTCACCCGCATTCATCATAGTGGTAAGCGCAACCCATGAACCTAGAGCGAGCACGATACCAAGAATGACAGACAAGCCCCAGAGTCTCGGAAGATTCCACTTCACCGGGGTCTTCGAGTATGGAGCGTTGTCATAGGCTATCGCCAAGGTAGCAATATCCGCGAAAATAGCAATAAAGACCACAAGCTGCAAATTCAGGCTCTCGTTCATTATCGCAATCCACAGGCCAAGGAATATCTCAAGGTGCAGAGACAATGCGATCCGATATATCACGTATGCGTGCATACGATGAAATATTTGACGAGAGATTTTTAGCGCATCAATAATCGCTGACAAGCCGGGAGCTAGAAAAACAATGTCGGCAGAAGACCGGGCAGCGTCCGAAGCACCTTCCACGGCAATTCCAGTGTCGGCTTTTTTGAGTGATGGTGCATCATTCACGCCATCTCCTGTCATTGCCACAAGGTATCCGCGTTGCTGTAAGATCTCCACAACATTGTACTTATGCTGCGGCCATACTTCCGCGAACCCATCGGCGGCTTCCACGAAATCATAAACTTTAGACCCAGGCATATCACCACCTCCTCCAAGGCCGAGTCCTTCCGCGTTGTAAACGTTGGTTCCAAGCCCTAACTCACGTGAAGTTTCCCGGGCAATTCCTACTGAATCCCCGGTAAGCATTTTGATTGACAGCCCCAGGGTCTTTGCTTCGTTTATAGTCGCCGCTGTGTCGTCTCGTGGAGGATCTGAACATGGCACTATCCCAAGGATCTCCCATAATCCATTCGCACACTTCCGAGCCACCCCAAGTGAACGAAAACCGCGCTCTGCAAACTCATTCATTTTCCCGGTGTATTCCTGCTCGATGGATTCCGGGATCTGCTGGTCTTCCTCGACAGCTTTCAGAACCCATAAAGGCGCCCCCTTGACACATATGATCTCTTGGCCATCTGGAGCCAGCACCACGGCGGTAACCTTCTTGGAAACAGGATCAAACGGGTGAAATTCCTTTACTTTATATAAAGTAAGAGCATCTTTAGCATGTGGATAATTGGGGAGTGCCTTAATGAAGGCTCTGTCGATGGCGTCCATCCCCTTCAACTTCCTCGAAGCGGCCAAGCAGGCGGTCAACATAAGATCATCAGCGTCCACGCCGGTCACCGTGTAGGGGTCTGAAAGCGTAAGCTTATTCTTGGTCAGGGTTCCAGTCTTGTCGGAGCAGAGTATCTCTACCCCTGCAAGAGATTCGATGGCAGAAAGTCTCTGCACGATAGCCTGTCTTCGTGCCAGATAAGCAGCACCTACGGCCATGGTAGTGGTGACAACGGCAGGGAGACCAACAGGTACTCCGATCATAGTGATAGCCAATGTGAACTCGAGGATAATGACAGTGGTGTTCGAGCGGTAGAAAGACGAAACCCATACGATTATCAAAGTAAACACGACCAAGACGAGAAGGACAGCGCCAATATGATTGAGAACCTCCGTAAAATGGCCGGTATTCGAGGACGCCGTCTTGACCAGCGCTGCGGTTTTCCCCATGAAGGTATTGTCACCTGTAGCGGTAATGACCAGGTATGCATCACCACGCCTGACAACAGAAGATGCGTAGCAGACTTCATCCTTACATTTGTTAACAGCTAGAGATTCACCCGTAACCGAGGATTGGTCGACTTGTAGTAAGTGATTTGTTTTGACGCGCCCGTCGGCAGAGACGATTGTGCCCTACCGGGAATTAGCCCTTTGTCGCTCCCATAGACCAGGGGTGTCATCAGTACCTCATCAATTTTAAGAACATCTCCAGGTACGACTTCAATTGCGTCAATCTCCTGGAGTTGACTGTTCCGTACCACGGCAGCTTTGAGAGCTAAAGACTTTTTCAACTCATCTACGATCGACCCTGCTTGGTACTCTTGGACAAAGCCCACTGTCGCGTTCAGCAGGAGGAGAGCACATATGACGCCAAAGTCCACCCAGTCTCTGAGCCCAATTGCAAGGATTGCAGCACCCTAGGTCTGATTAGCCTTGGAGATGATCAAGACATAAGAACTTTAGTCTCATGCGAACCTCCATCACAAACTGGACGGGACCGATGAAAAAAGACAAGAACTTAAGAAATAAGTTCTCCTTTTCCTCCTTCATCTGATTCAAACCGTATCGTTTGCGGCGGGTCGCAGCCTCTTCCTGACTGAGGCCAGTTGTGAGGTCGGTGTCAAACGCCGGGTCTGTTCCAACGTTGCTGTGTTTCGCAGATTCTATGCTTTTTCGACCCATGTGTGCAATATGATTTCCATCCAAGAATGCCAGCTCCTCGATAAGATCGTCAATGTTTTCTTCACTGTAATCATCGTCGGCGTCGGCTATGGAGGACATCTTTTCTTGAGCGTTGGGCATGAGGGTAAACTTCGTTTCGGTGGTATCCATATGCTCGATTGGTGGTACATTCGTCTGAGGGGCTCGAAAGGTATTTCTGGATGTGATGTTTGGGGCATCCATTGGTCAAGTGAATATTCGGGTAAAGATGCAGGCGTAGGCGATATATTCCGCAACAAAGTAAAGGAATATCTTTAGACCCAATGTAAAAGTGGCATGACAGCGAGTATAGTAGAATTAGGTGCTCAAGAAGTCTAGAGGTCCTGATCCAGATGATCCATTGGTAACAAGCCCTGGAGGAAGGAAGGGTATCATCCATGCCAAGTTGCGGCCATCGAGGCTTCCTCCATCAAGCTTTAAGGTTGCCATTTTGCAACATATATTCGGAGCTAGCCCGGACTTCCTCTATGTCCGGTGCATATCCAGAAAGGAAGGTATAATCCGTGACAATCAATACCTCGGGGCATGAGTCCCGAGCCCATGGAGTCGGTGGTTTGCCGGACGAGACCTCGGGATCGTTGGCATGACATCTTGATCATGACCAGACTTATATTCACAGGGTATGGAGTTCCAAAGCATACACACCGATTTTATACCGAGGCCCGGTCAATAGCTGATTTCGATGAAGTTGATGAAGGTGTGAAGCATTTCTGGAGACTTGTATGAGAAAACACTGAGAGCGATTGCCTAACCAATGAGAGAAGAGATTTGGATGACATAATCTAGTATCGACGTCACGGGAAGCAAAGCAGATTTCCCAGTCTCAACTTCAAAGACAGAGGAACAATCAACTACGCTTTTTGATCATCGGTACGAATCTGCCCGAGAATGGCTTCTGCTAGTTTAACGTCTTGAAGGCTACTTTGAGGCACGTTGCGTTGCCTACAACCGGAGACACGGTGGGTTTCTTTGCGAAGAACCCTACTGGCACTTGGCTCTATTTATTCTCTGACCACAAAATAGTACTATTTGTACCCGAGTCTTGCTTTCGATTGTATTGGCGATACCTGGATATTGATAATCATGAATCGAGAGATCCCGGGTTTCTATTTCGGTACGAAGTGTACAAATTCATGATGATACACCACTAATATCTCAAATAGATCCTGAGAAGAAAAAATACTTCAAAATCCAGGCCAACCACAAATCTGGACCAGGAGCACAGTATTCCAAAGATGCTGTCAAAAAGAAATATGCCGACCAGGAGGTCGTGAACCCCCCAATCTTCTGAAAGTTGCCCCTAATCTTCTCATAGAAGCGCCAACGGAAAGCTCGCCTGGTCCAGAGAGCTGAGAAAGAAACGATCCAGAGAGCAGCATTTCTGCGACATCCTCTTCTACTAGCACAAAGGGAAATAGGAGAACGTCCCATGTCCAGGGATATTGAACTTGAACAACGTGGATCGGGGTATGCAAGTCAACTTCACCGGAACCAGTTACATCAGTTTGAACCCTGGCCAGATCAGTATACCATCAAGCACATCGTGCGCAACCCGAGGTCCGGAATTTTGATTGCGAGTGAGTGCCTTCTTTTGCACCCTTGCACGTTTTACGCGATCTGACTACTTCGTAGGCGGACATCGTGGGGGCGAGTCGTCAGTGTCGTAAGTTGAGCCTTGCACAGTTGCGAGGTCATGGCACTGACACCTGGCTCTGTATCAGTGTTTGCTTCCCCGATTGTGATCAGGAGAAATGGACATACAATCGAACAATGGAGCGGCTGCTTTTCAAAGAGCAATATAGAGTATGTTCAACGCACATATGTTTCGAGCAAGGCTCTAACAATCCATAGCTCTCATCGCTGTCGCTAAGCCACACGGGATATGTCTTGTGAGGATTAGCCTGTCCGTGTATCCAATCGTCTGCTCAACATGGCTAATGGGACCAGAGCGACGATGGACAGCGGTCCAAACGGCGACTCCTTCCTCGCACCACGGCTGCTCCCCGATCCTGATGAAGGTGGAGACTATCGATGGCCTCCCTTCTGTATGCCCTAATGCCTTGATCAGGGCTCCTACTTTGATACTCAGACTCGCTAATTCAAATTCCGGCTCAGTCTCGCATCCCATACGCATCCACACCACTTCTTCTTTATGGTGCTCTTCATCCTCTCCAACCTGCGACATGCCCCGGTTTGCAGTTGGGACTTCCGACGGACTCTACACCCTAGAAGGCTTCGGAAGCTACTGGGCCTTGTCCAAGAAGCCATTCCCCAATGACAAGACAACAAGAAACCCCAAACGCCGGCGAATCGACTCATCGCATGCCCTCATTACCGCCGTCGAATGGCTTTCACCGGACGTAATCGCGGCCGGCATGAAAGACTCCACGATCTTCCTTCATGACATCCGAAGCGGCGGAAGTGCAGCACGGCTCCAACACCCTCATGCGGTCACGAAGATCCGCAAGCTTGACCCTTATCGGATTGTTGTGGCAGGCATAAACTCGGTAAGTCTCTAATCCACCCCCTTGCTCCTTGTATCAGACCTCAAACATTCCTACTGCCTTTGTATCTGGGAGCCACTAATGACAAACAAGCTTCAAATGTACGACATCCGATACCCCCCAAACAACCTCCAACGAAACCCCAACCCAAACACCAAACACCACACCTCAACACGCCCCTACCTCACCTTCTCAGACCAAGACAGAGATCAAGCCCACGTACACCAACTCATCCCAGACTTCGATGTAAGCCCCGACCTCGGAATTCTAGCTAGCGGTTTGTTCCCCATCCTCCCTTCATTCCTTACGTTGCCTACCAAAGAAGGCCATATAACCCCGATTCCACTCCTGCTAACAATGATAATCGAAACTGACAGCCTCCGACGACCGCACAATCCAACTCTTTTCCCTCCGCACTGGCGAACAGGTCAAATCCCCGTTAACGAAATTTCGATATCGGGACCCGATTACATCTGTTTGCTTTGAGTCCGGCGGGATGTCCTTGCATGGACCGCAGACGCCTAGTCTATTAGTTTGTTCTGAGGCGACTGTTGATGAGTGGAATTGGTGATTGGATTTTTCTGCATGAATGTTATGTTATGATTTTGCTTGTCTATTTATATGTCTATATTCATTTGTTGAAAGGGACGAAAAGCGGAGAAAAAGGAGGGGAGTGTAAATAATGGTGCGCAACGGGCTGATTCAACAACAAACTCGAATTACGGGGACACGTTATGTTATTATCATTGCTACAGGCTATTAAAGCCTTGCATGTGTTTTTTTGGATGAACGGGATGCCGGTTATACTATTAGTGTCTAAAATCAATGAAGTCTAATCCAACCCACCGGCTAACCACTCGCCAACCTCGACTCCAATACCCTTCGCCATTTCCCCGATCCAATCTCCAGAGACATTCACGCACCATTTCTCTCCTAAGTCCGCTGTTGTATTTCCGCTGTTGACTCCCCCTGAGCCCAAACCCATGCGACTACCACTAGCGCGTCCGGCAGCAGGAACAACAAGACGTAGACGGCGCAACGTAGCGAGCTCCCCGTAAACTGCATCAGCAATGGCAGCAAGTCTGAGCGGGTTTGCGGGCGGATTCGGGTCAATAGCATGGTAGATTGCAAGGAGCCTTTCTAAGGGGAATGATCTCGCGGTTAGGATAGTTGAGGGGCCTGTGAGACCGGCACTACTGCCGGCAGCGGAGGTCGTTGCGGAAGAGGTTGCAAAGGCAGAATCGAGAATTGTTTTTGTGATTTTCGTTTTTGTTCTCTTGCCTTGACCTCTTCGGGGCTTTGCGGGTTGGGCTGCTTCGCGGGCGTCTTCTGCTTGCGCTCGAGAGAGGACTTTTAAGCGCCGTCTATGGTGGGCGCGTTTATTTCGTGCAGATAGAGAGGAGGAGGAGAATTTGGAGAAAAATATCGTGTCGAGCCTTTGGGGGATATGAGAGGCTAGGTAGGCGGAAGTTAAAACTAGAGTAGCGAGATATGGGAGAGTTGGGAGAGGTGAGGGTGCTGAGACGACTGATATTGACGATGATGGTTTGAAGGTTGTGGTAGGAAGAGGTGTGTCTTCCGTGACAATGTGATGTACGAGAGCTGCTTCGCCCTGTCGTCTGAACAATGAGCGGTTCTTTACCAGGAGTCTGGAGAAATCCCACTCTTCGTTGTCTCCAAGCGGAGATTCGCCGCTGGTTATGGGAGAGACGAATTGGTGCCATAGCTTCTCGCAGACATTTTTAAAGACCGGGATAGAGCTTGCGGTTGGCCCAACCAGAGAATCGTAGACGGCGGAGACGAAGTGAGGGTACAACTGGGAGGACGTCTCTACCGATAGACCCAGCACAGCCGGCGCGCCGACGTTCAAGATGATATCAATCGATTCTTTGCGGTTATACGGAGGGAAGCTGATATGTGGAACCCCTGTCGCCTGAACGAAAAGCGGACGAGGCGTGGTGCTAAGGATAAGAACCACAGAGAGGGATGGGATCTGCGAAGATGCATTCAGATGGTCAGTGTTTTTTCTATAAAGTAAGAATTACATCCAACTTACCGCTTCCCCAAGCCTTGCTAAAGCAGACAGCAGAGTCGGAGCCGCCTCCCGTTGTTTGTCGATACCATCCAAGACCAGAACGAACTTATCAACGGCGTTTCCAGGGTTCGACGCGAGACATTGGCCTAGCAATACTGCGAGAGCACTAACATTTTCACACCTCCCCTTTCCAAAGCGCTCCCATTCATCTCTTCGTCCGAGAGCATCCAGCATCCCCCATAATATCTTCGTCAACAGATGGCGGCCTGTAATACATTCGGGACTCCGAACAATAGCGTGAGGTACGTCGAGGACTGAGAGGACTCTGCTGACGATGGTTGATTTGCAGGTAGCAGAGATACCGTGAACAATGATAGTGGATGGGCTAGATGCCCCGACTGCAAGAAGGCCTGCGAGTTGCCGCGATTGAACTTCCCGACAGGGCCATTGCGGGCTCAAAAACTGGGAAACCTCGACCGGTAGCATAGGAAATCATTCACATTAGCAGATACGCGAGGCACAAAGACAGAGACTCCTTGATTTGGAAATGCGAAGCTGTCGCAGGAATTATCACACTTATCACACGCGACGGAACCCGGTCACGTGCTGATAACGATTTGACTATGTACGGAGTAGCTTGTGTTGGAGTTAATGCATCCGTGGTGCCTGGTACCTGACTAGCTAATCAGTATTATAATTTTCTTTCTTTAGGCTCCTGGAAATACTTCGCCTTCCGGTCGTATGAACTTCTAATAGAGAGTTGTATCAACGCTAGGGCAAACAGAGGTGTTTACTTGGGAAACCGAGAAAACTTATTCTAGTCCACTAATTTTCTGCTCCTGGGAATACTTGGGAATTAATTGCGCCAGGACAGTTCTTGCTACTTGGCCAGCTCTATTCTATTTTATGTTTTCTACTTTCCTGGGAATAGTTGTTACGCGGAGATCGAGGATCTTGCTTTGGGCAAAGGTTGACTCGCTTTCTTCCATGGGAAACACTTCTCCTCGTAGTGTGGGTCTCAACGTATGCGTAGATGTGGATAGCACCTCGAGATGAAAGATTAATACTCCGTATCACAATCTACTCTAGATACCTAGAAGACATGGCGCGAAGAAAGGAGCTTCTGGGGCTCCGACTCTTGGCAAAACAGGAAACCCAGATCCTTTCCTAATTCTCTGAGGCTGAACATGGCGCTGAACTTGATGAAGCCGACAGCGATATTGCAAAGGCGCGTTGAGCAGGTGCTATGTTTTGCGAGTTCTGTTTTTACTCTCCAATTTTCAGTCAACAGTTGCTACAATCGCCGCAGTACCACATTAAGATGTATTCTAGTCTCCTACAACAAATGTTGCAACGTAGGATCTAGTGCATCGCCTTCGCTATGAATCGTTTAACAGCTATGTGCAATTCGAGTGGGAGACCATGAGAATGGTACATATACTACCTGACGAAGCTGTCCTCGATGCCCAATTTAGGTATGATCTTCACACTTGTTCATTTCGATGTGACTTTCGAATCCTCCGTTATTGTGATAATTGTAATTCTTCTATACGGATTTGAAGATCCATGCGAATAATAGAAGAACTTTCGACGGATATTATCTTCCAGGGTCCATTTGAGTGTGACTTCGCTGTTCATCAAGTCCATCCTGTGGCATCCTTGGCCCAGTCCATCTTCGGAGATGGCTTGGCCAAATGAAACAGAACGTAATACTTGTCATGCCACTTTTCGTTTGTATCAGTGCGGCCTACGCGTGAAAAACCTGAGAAATGCCTAGTTAATTTCCGTCAGCTTAGGTACTCAACAACGGATAACTAGAGCGTACATATTGCCGGTGGCCTTGTCATAGATAATCTTCGACATGGTTGACATACGCGGTAGGTAACCGTACTTCTTCAGCTTTCTAATTTTCATGTCAAGCGAGGGCACGCCAGGCAGAGAGTTCTGCAGACTTACGGAAGGCCTGCTTTCGTCGAATCTGAGGGCTCTGATATTGAGTGCCAATGACTGGAATTTGAAGATAATCCGCATAAAAGCCTTCTTGCTAAGATTTCGTTGGGATGGCAGATAAACTTAGCAGCTCCAAATGGAAGTCCAAGGCCATCGGCATTCGGCAACGTGTTGCTGCGTTATCCATTTAGATCGTTCAGAGAGCATCTTATCGATCACCCAGGTCTGGCGGGGCAAGTGGAGAGGCGGCTCGGGTGGTGGATCGAGAGTGACGTCCGTGCCGTCGAGGGCCCGCGGCCGCACAGGAACTCGGCAGTTTCGGGACTGTTCATACTGACTTGATGAGCTTTGCAACGATGAGTCAGTGCAAAACAGAGGGTTCTGGTAGAGGTGTCAAACCGTTTTGGCACCCACAGCAGCTTAATAAGCAAAGTTACTCCGTACTAATAACGTAGTTAACTAGGAGCTGAGCGTGGTTCGGATTTCGCCGAGGATTTCAAAGTTCCATGTTCTGAGCCACGTTCAGCTGAGTGTCCGTAGCTTGGAACTGACTACGGCGTGCTATATACTCTACTACCTAGAAAAAGATGTTTCATATTGGAACAGAATTGATTCTACCGCTATGGCTGATAGTACAAAAAAGAAATGCTGTTAGTTCTCAATGGGCTAGGGATGTATCAGGATCATCGTAGTTCAGTTGCATGAGTATTTCAGACAGCGCAAGATCCTCTGGAACGGCAAACGAGGGTGTCGCAGAAAAGAAAGAAAGAAAGAAAAAGTACAAAACAAAATGAGATCGAATGTGAAGGAAGATTGCCTGTAGATATGGATGCATCTATTCTACCGCATGTGCTGGTGTTCAAACAGGGAAGAATGGTATCAAGAATGATAGGCGGTTCATCCCCATATGCATAGAAAAAGACGTTAAAAGCTGTCGCAGAGAATGGTCACTTGGATCATCGTGTAGAGATCACAAGCCCAACTCTCGAGGCAAGAAACAATGCAAAGTATTCCGAGATCGAATCAGGTAGGCATCGACGAAGTAAAGCACAGCTCCAAGATATCCAGTGAATCATGTCCAAAAGTCGGTCCCCCTAAAAAGCCAGCTGGCGATAACATGCCACTAGCAAGGAAAAGCATGGATCGGACACAAGAACGAAGAGAAACATCCCAAACGTTATCATCATTAGACGTGAAACGAAAGCATCCAAGCATTCGAAAAATAAAGACGGACTAGGATGATGCGTCCATAAGGAGTCGCATCGTGTCCATCAGAAAATGGCCAGAAAATGCAATGAAAGTTGCATTAAAGATAGAGGTCTTGCTATGTTATCATTCCCCAGGTGCTGACAGAGAGTCAAATGGGTGGCCGTTAAATCGTGAGAATCGTAGTATCATGATTCAGTATGAGTACAGTTCAATAGGCAATAACCAGTCAACCATGGGAGGAAACAAATCAGAAGTAAGTGTACAACTGATTCTGAGCACCGAAGGTGCCGTTTGGCTGCTGGACGGCAGAATGGTAGATGCCAGATGAGTTTTCACTCGCTCCAGATGGTGTGTTCGAAGTAGAGCCAGTGCCAGACGCGGAAGCATAGCTTTGATTTGAGAATTGCGCGCCTCCGGCAGAAAGAGAAAATGGACTTTGTTGGTACATATATGATTTCTGGGGCGCCTGCAGAGGACCCGGGAGTTGGGTTGTATTGATCTCGTTCGGGGTCACCTGTCCGCTTGTTGCGGCACTGCTTCTTCCCGAGCCTTCAGCCGCCATTATCTTGCCGGCAATGCGACGGCCGTGGGGAGTTTGGCGGATTGAGGGTAGGATAGGGCGGACAGATTCGACAATGCGGTTGCGGGTGTCAGGATCAGCAAAGTCCATGGCAGTTTGCACGACGTAATTTGCAAACGAGTCGCGGAGCATCTTCTCCAGCTCAACTCCTGAGAGCATTTCGTCGATCATTTGGCGCCGGATGTGTGGCTCCGCTGTGCGTAGGCACTTCTCTATCACATTGGAGCTAAACTTTTGCTTTGAGAGAGCCGAGATGTTGCCTCTGAAGGCGTGACAGAGTGGTTCCGTGAAATGAGCCTCGGCAAGATCCAAAATGTACTGCACGACGTAGTTTCCAAAAGGATCCTGCACAAGAGAGAATGCATTGGAGGTAATCTGCGCGATCAATCGGGCTCTCTGGTCTCCAGAGGCATGGTCTATGCAGCGTTGGAGAACGCAGCAACCGTGCCGATGAGTACCAACGACAACGCAGTTCCCACCAACAGCTTCATAGATAAACTGAGAATCCTCGCCAGATAGACGATTGAGGCACTTTTGAATGACGTGGTTGCCGTTGAGATCTTGAACCAGTTCCACGACGTGATCCTTCAGAGAAAAAATGACGGTTTGCGTCTGGTCAGGAGTTGATATAAACTCGATCATTTTCTGAAGCGCTCTGGTGCCATGTTGATTCAGCGCGATCTTGACAAGCTGATGAGCTGCGCTGTTGATGAGAGCAGTTCGTTGTTCGTCATTGGAGTATTCCAAGAGCTTCTGGCAGAGGTAGTTACCGAAAGGATCTAGTAATGGGCATGTGGTTAGCGAATTTTATACGCTGTCTTGGACCTTGTGTTGTTCGAAGGACGGAGGACAAACCAGTCATCAGTTCCACAACATGCAAATGTGTTTCCTCGAAGATCATTTGTACGTGTTCCGCATTACGCTCTTCGAGCTTTCTCTGCAGATACCTGCAGCCATGCTGGTCCTTACAAAGACCGTATATCTCACCACGGTAATGTTCAAGGGGGTAGTTGGTGAAGCGGGAAAGTTGAGCTGAGTCACTCTCCGCATTTCGGCGAGACCCCGCGGGCTTTGCTGTGTTGTCCCCAAGACGGTAGTTGTTAAACGATGGGTAACCAGTGAATGAAGGCGAGGGATTGTATCCCTGCATTTGGCCATTTACCTGCATTGGTGGTCCCATGTATGCCTGAACCCCGTACTGGTAGAAAGGGGGTTGAAAGTTGGACATTGGAGCCTGAGACACTGACGCATGGGTCGGGGCTGCGTTGCTTAGCTGAGGGCCGAAAGGAATAGCGTTGGCCTGCAAAGTGGTTGATTGTGGTTTGGGGTTGTGTTGTTGGGTTTCCTCGCGCTCGGGAGAGTCCCTCTGGTGACGAGGGGTGGATGCATTTGGGGGGATACGACCAAGAGCGGCATTGTGTTGTTGGATTTGCGCAGCATGAGACCTGGGAGGAGTTATTGCAGGGTTGAATCCATCCCCTTTGACAGTAGGCAAATCGTTAGTGGAGTAAGATGAGTGAGGCGGCGCAGGACGGCTAGAAGCCGTGGATGTCACCTGGTCACGGTGGTTCTCTGCAGCGTAGAGAACATTAGCCTCCAGCGAATGTCTAGCAGCATGTCGAGAAGCACTGGGAGAGATAATGTGAGACTCGTCCGAGCCGCCAATTTGGCCCAGGCGAAACATGCTTAGAGCGCCGTGCGGCATGCTTTGATGGGAGGATCTGTGGCGGTTGTGGGTGTTATAAGACTCAGGATTGGGAGTTCGGGAGTTCGCTAGATCCAAAGCGTCTGAGTTTGCAGAGAGCTGAAATATTCGATTAGGCCTTAGAAGTTAGGACATTGCGAGAAAGACTATGACTTACAAAGTCAGAACCGTCCCTACGAGATAAGGTTGGGAATTTATCGTCCGTCTCGGTCAGCTGGAGAAAGCTCTTTATGTCTGGCGTTGGAAGGCGCTCGTCGTCCTTGAGAGTTGATCTGTCGTCGTCGGTGTGAAGAAGATACTTGGCCGGATTGAAAGATTCCAGAGCGGACGGATTGTTGAAGTTTGAAATATTTGGGCGGTTTTGAGAACCCAAGCCTGATGTTGGCATTGAGTAGCGGTGAATACTAGTAAGAACAATAGTCAATAACACAGGTCATTAACATTGATGACAAGTATTAAAAAGGATGCCAGATGAATCCAATGGTCGAGGTAAATGGTCGGGGTTGCACGTAAAGTAGTGTGGTGAGGTGAGGGAGTCAAGTGAAGTGAATAAAGTGAATAGCAGGCAAAGTTGTGTTACTACAACAAAATGCAACCAGACCCTGGCCGAATTGAAGGATGAATGGTACGCAAGGAGGAGAACAAGAGATAATGAGAGTTCAAGTGATAGGACTTGGAATAGAAGGATGGCAACTTACGATGGCCCAGGGCGAAAGGGAGACGTAGGCTCGTTTCCGAAGTCTTCCTTTTCGGAATTCCTACGAGATCCGGGAACGGAATGAACCGTGAAACGATTTGTTGGAGGTTGAGCTGATTCTTGATTGACTTGACTTGGAGGACTAGTCACCGAAGAAGCGAAGACATTGAAGAAGCCAGGGGATGAGGTAACATTAGAGGTTGAAAAGCGGGTAGGGCGAGAGAAAGCACCTGGAAAGCCGTTCTCACGATATTCCGGCGGAGTCGTGGGTTCGCTGACTGGTCCGGAAATGCCTGCTTTCGCGAGGTCTTTGGCGAGCTTGTTCATCTCTGATTGTTCTCTCTCATGTTGTAGGTCCAAAAGTTTCATGTCTTCTTCAAATCTTCGCTTCTGCTCTCGCATGGACTCCAGATGCTGACGTTTCTTTTCAAACTGTGGAACAATGAGTTACGATTCAACTAGCACAATTCGAGTGGAGTGGAGGTAGATGAGAACAAGCTAAGACACAATGCGAACAAGTAACAACATCGTGGATAGGACTCAAGAAAGGATGACGAAGATTAGGTCAAAAGACAGTATACTTCACTTCAAATAATAGCTTGACAACAAGCTACCACAAGAAGGTACGATACGTGGTACGCTGATCGAGTGGTGCGGAGTATGGGGTATTGGAGATATCTGGTTGGTGGCTGAGCTTACCGATGAGAGGAGGTCTTGCGGATCTGGCATTTGCGGTGCGGACCCAACATGATTCATATAGCTCCAGGAAGATAGCTTGCTCGCGTCTGTGGTGAACCGACGTTGAAGATTTGCACGAACGTCACCCGAGGGCCTCGAAAATGCCGAAGCGAAGTTCGAATTATTCGGAGAAAGCGAACTGTATCCGGGAAATTGGCTCTCTGAAGGGGGCGAGCGGGGAGAGGGGAATCGAAGCTCATCGAGACGTTCACTCAGTCCGTTTTTGAAGGCCATGGTGGGGGGAGCGCGGGTTTATCAGAGGACTATACGGTTCAGGGGCCAAGCCGTCAGTTGTGTCATAATCCGTTTGAACGGCAAGAAAGATCTCGAATTGTGGGAACGAGCACAGGCAGATCGGGAGCTTGAGATCAAAATCACAGGGATCAAAACAACAAGTATTGTGTGACGGTGTAGTCCCTCGGATAACAGTCCATGTAAGGAGTCGAGACTCAAGATTCGGAGGGGATGAGGGGCGATTTGGCGAAACAAATCTCGGAAAAGGACAGCGACTCACCCACAAATGAACGCCTCGATATTAAGTTTCAGGGACGGAAAGGAAGTTTGGTAGCCAGAGGCCGTTGCTTGGGCATGCAAGTAAGGACTGTTGTAAGGCGAAATTGTGTGTTAATCGCACACTATCCAAGTGCTTGTTTAAAAAATGCGGAGATCTCGATGGGTGTCAGAATCACAGGCGTTGAGTTCCTCCCAGGACGCGCGCGCTCTCGACGAGAGAGCGGCGGAGGGGTGGTAATGATAAACGAGTGAACAAATCTAAAGGAAGAATATTCGATACGACAATGAGGAAGGAAAGGTAACTGTTATACAAGTCGCATGGGACGAAAAGAAAGGAGAGAGTACGAAGGAGAAAGGTTGGCGAGAGGGGAAGATGGGCGGCGGCTGGGAAAAGCAAGCGGGGAGCCACTCGTTTAGGCAGTGCTCGCCCTTCCAGCACTACAATTCTAGGGTTCTCTCTACGGGCTAAGCTTATCGTTCTGCTTCTTTTCTTTTTCCTTTCTTCCTCGTCTCAGCCTGTCTGCTGGCAAGTTCTTGACTGAGCCGAAAGACAAAATAATGATTATTGTTTTGTCCGACTAGTACTTCGTTCACTGGGTACCGAATATCTACATCCTATATGTTCATGCATCATGATCTTTTGTTGTTTGATGGTAAGATAACTCTGTCCCAGATTAATATATAAAACACCTTGATCAGCGAATGATAACCCTGTCAAGAAACACATCTGTGAAGTCTGTGATCAGTGCGTTGCAGGGCCTGTCTGGCCCAGGCCGATGAGCTGTCTTGTCTTGATGCCAACCCTCCAGCCGATCATTCGCTTTTCGATGGATCAAGACTGAATCTTTGTTCACTCGACCGTGATTCGACTAGATGCTAGTGATGGGTTTCGGTGCTAATGCATTACTCTATTAGGAATAGAGTGGGAGCTCTTCCATCAGGGAGGTATCGAGGTCCGGGATTCTTTAAAAGTACCTGGCAGGTTCCAACTATGAGATCCTTTGAAATGTCGCTCCTGCTGTGGGATCAAGGCCGAAAAGCATCTTCTGATATCAAAAACCCGATCTAATATTGCCGTAGTTAAGCTCACGATGCCCTCCCCGAATCTGTACAAATGCGAGAAGGGGACGCTCTCGTTGAGTGTGCTGGTCGAGAGCGTGGTCGCTGCGAGTGTTTCTGCAGAGAGTGGGGACTCCAATTTGATTTTAGAAAGATGTGACGGCGGACTAGGCTAGCCATCGTAGTTTGAGGGTGTCGGTCAGAGTAGGATCCATGTATTGTTAGGACTCCGCGACACTGTTTTAGCTATTGCTTGAGTCAAGGGTAACCAGGTAAGAGCAGCGCGAATGTCTTCGAGGTCGGGAGTTACATCAGGGTTGGGGCAGGAAATGAATCGAACTGGAATGAAGGCCGTGCCTGTTCCTGTACTGCTCTAGCAGCTCTGCAAGGTTACTGGGGTTTTGGGGACGATGATCGGAACGAACCAAACAATCGTAGCTCAACAAATGGCTGTACCACAAAGTCAGCATCTACGGATTGCCACGCGCGACCCAAACGTTCGCGACTCGCGAGAAACAACCCCGGTTTCAACTAAGGGAGCAGTATCCGTATCCATGAGTCGCTTGCTTCATTCCTTGATGAAGGCGCATATTGTGTCTTTTCCCTAGATATCTTGAACGCTGCAAAGTGGCGCCCCAACAGTACAGAGGTCATCCATGCGCGGAATGAGGGGATGGCGTTTTAGCGCTTCAGGTTTCGGATAGGATGCTGATGATTATTGTCTCATCACAACTGATGCAATGGCTTGCCACTCCAGACAAGACCATTGGAGATTTCAGGATGAGTGGAAGAGGAGATCGAGGCTTGTAAATTGCTGATTGGTGCGGCGAAGGAGAAGCGGTGTACAATTGCAAATAGTACACTAGTTTATGAGGCGACATTGGCCCCATCCATGTCATCGTGATTGCGCTGGGCCTCCTTTTCCTATCGGGGCGATTTTCGATTTGCTAGTGTTTGGCTTTGACATGAGTTGATTCAAAGGTGCCAAATACTTCAAGGTTAAAGGTTGAAAATAGAATTAAAGATAGGCCCGCCAACTTGAACGCATTGTTGAGAGGGCTTATCGATAACGCTTATCGATAGATGTGCGGTTCTCGGATCTAGTCACAAAACTAAAGATTGACGCTATCCAAAAAAAGGTACGTTGGCTCAACACCGGTACAACCCAATCATCATAGGCCACTGCTCGCCTCATTTAGCCCCGTGAACAATTTCACTGTTCAATTACACTGGAAGCTTGTTCAGAAATACTGGGATCATGAGATGGGCTTCCCTGCCACATGCGACAAGGCCAACCTTATCAATTCACTCCACTTGTTATGTATATCGAGGATTTCTTTATTTGAAAAACCCAGCTCAATTTGCTTGGTTTCTTACAACAAGGCTTGCTAGCTCATGACCTGCCTGTAAGGATGTTGTGTATCGTGTCTGTTCCTCGTTGTCTCACAGCTAACTGTGCTCCGTAAGCGCAAGGTTAGGGTGCCCCTGAGTCTTCTTTGGTTCGAATTAACCTCATCCACGTTTCTGCTTTCCTGGCCAGCTATGTACTGTACCATCAACCATTTTCCAATTCCGCCAACATGGTCGAGCAGTGACTCGAATGCCAAGTGTCAATGACTCAATGCCCTCTAACTTGCGGTCAAAGAGCGTCCACCGCTACGCAGAGGCCTTGCCATTGGAAACGCAGTATTCTAGGAGTTTCTCCACGTTAATGCTGTCAACGACTTAAACTTCCGAAGGATTTATTATTGTCTTTTCCTTTTTCTTCTTCTCCTCCTGCATTCGAATCACCGCAATGTGTTATTCGAGCTACACACCTCAAGGAAGTTAGAAGACCATGATCTTAGTGCAAATCAATCAATGCCAGATCCATGAGAGATAAGATGGATGACTGTTGCTCAACCTCGCAAGCAAGTGGTATGCTACTCTCTGAATCTACCACAGTTCTTGCATCTTGTCTCAAATTAGCGCTGAAGTTCCGGATTTCGAGATCGTAGGGTTACTCCAAGGGCTCAAAAAACCATCTCTGAATCCATAATTCATGGTATACCTAAAAAGCCGACTACATTAGTACTCTAATGCTTGGAGTCACTGCTCTGGGCCCTTTATTGAAAGCATGAACTCTCGTGTCCCGTCAGCCATGAGGGCGTGTAAAGCGAGACTTTAAGCTCAGCAATGCGCTGCAAATCCTGTCTGCAGATCCTGAAGGAAGAGATATATAATGCCCGTTGTACTCTGGGCTTAGGCTACATTTTTTTGATCAAGAACATTCCATATATTCGCCAGTTGATGGCCGTGGTCATATGTGTTTTATGACTCTTTATCCGTACTATATATACATCAGCAATATACGGACTCTTAAGCTTAGCATTGATAAAGGCCCAAAGTGACTCATCTTTTGAAAAGCAAGACATGCATTAGTTACGCTACTGCTCAACAAGTCAACGCCTGACACTTAAGCCCCAGAAAAGATCCTATTTAGCTTTGTGGATCTGTTAACATGGCAGCATCACGCTGATATATAGAAGCAGATAGAAAGTTACTGTGTCAGATATCCAATGTCAGCCATCCCCGGCTTTATAATAAAACGTTCAAAACATCCCATCATCAAGCATAAGTATTGACCTGAACCGAGGCCACATAAAAAAAAACAAGAGATGTGTAACAGAACAAGAAATTGCGAGACAAATGGTTGGATTGAATATGCACTTTAGAAGTCGTTCATGGTCCGCCGTCTTCGAACCATTGCACCATCTAAGGTCCGTACGGTACTACAGCAATATTGGATTGCCTGACTCGGTCGATGCCCAGCCATGGTTGCGCACATAGGCTAGCATCCGGATAGCCTCATTTTGGCCATGCATTGAGTTGAGGTCGAGCACATCGGACAAAGGGTTCAAGTCTGGCAGGTCGTATCTCCAGAATCTCACCTTCCTGCCGATAGCAGTTGCAGCAAAGATTCTGGTGGAGCCGTTCACGTTATTTTCGCAATAGTGATTTAGTTGATCCCCGGCAGAGATCCATTCGGCAGGAGTATCATTTGAAGGTCTCTTGCACTCGATCATGAATATTTGCTTCTCTTGCAAATCGGCCGATTCCCTAAGCTGAGCGGCTTGCACCACAATTTTGAAAACAGCCAAGTCGGGCTCCGTGCTGCCTTGTAAGACTTTCTCCTTGACGGCTGTTTTGTAGCCATCGATTGGGGGGAAATAAGCCGCGCACATAGTAGTCCAAAAGATGGAGACTGGACCCTCATCGGAGCTTTCCTTGATGGCGGTAAGGGAGCTATAAAGGCCGAGGTTTGCCCAAAAGGGAGCTCCTGGTTGCATGGCCATAGCCGAAGTTGAAGTTGTTCTGCCTTGATTGGGATGCTTGGGATGCTGGTTTTTACAGCCATAAGAGAAAATGTCTTCAAGTAATTCTGACGAGTAACTTTGGAAGAGTATTGAGTCGAGATACCCTTGGAAGGCTCTTATATCTGTTGAGGGTTGGTGTAGAGGCGCGTGCTACGCGCCCCTACTATGATTAGATGGTCACATCATCTGCATTAGCTCGCTTTAAACAGTACGATCATGGCTGGACTATTTCAGGTACAGACATCATTCAGGCTCTGTATGGCAGCCAAGTAATTGTTCCTTTGCGCGCGCGTATCATGGCTGGTTTAGTCATGCGCCCAAGGGTGACTGATAACTAGTTAGTATACTGCTCCAATGAGCGTTTAGGAAAAATGGGGAGCATTCGGGGAGACTCCATCGTGGAGTTTCAAAAGTTAAAATCAGATCAAGCCTGGTATTATTGACGGGCTTCTCGACGTCCTGGCGCTTAAGCAAGATATTCTTAGATCGTTCAACCAGGGAAATGAGAGTGGGTGTGGTGGTCCACCCCCATCATTCTCTTCTAAACAGACCATGAAAAAATGGTGGCTCTAGGTATCTATTCCGTAGAGGTAAGCCACCAGGCTCTAGTTGCACTTAGGTAACTAGTTGATAGAGGCCTGGGGACAATAAATGGTGGGCCTCAGATTGCTATCTAGAATGGGCTTAGCTTCGTTATCTAACACGAATCACGTGGTGCTGGCGTATCAACGCCCTTTTTTGACCCACCATCTTTCGCCCATGCCTCTGGGCTTCTCCAATGAATGCAGACTACGGGCTCGCGCTTAACTTGTGCCATACTGGACTTACTTGAGTTCTCTTCCAAAATTATATCCAACTAAGCCCAACTGATGGCGAGACATGTGGATCAAGGTACTAGGCATACAGGACTCCATTGAGTTGACGTAGGTCAATTTGAGGCTACTTTCAATGCTTCATTTCTGTGTGATATGTGGTGTCCTCATTAGCCGTAGTTCCATTGCATCTGGAACCGTGCCAACAGAGGACCTAGAGTGGTACCAACAACTCCGCGTTGGTATGCTCCCCCAGGATCCGAGCGCATTGGGATAGTGGCTAATGACGAGCAGTTCAGCGCTACGACGACCTAGACAATGCAATAGACAATGCAACTATCAGTGGAGTGGGATTTGTTAATTCGTTAGACAGAATATTTGCGCCTTTAGACTATCAGAACAGTTTCACGAACGCCAACGCGAACCTCGTATCATATACCCCGTTTCGGGACCCGGAACTGGGCACCTGGTGCTTCAGCTTCCATGAGTTATGCTGGGAAATCCAGCTCCAGAGAGTTCCAGAAGGGCTGTCAGACATTACGAAATTCTCAACAATTTTTTTCCAAACGTTGTTCTGTACTACAGGGGGATTCATAGATTCATGCGCCCAGGTCATGAGTATGGAGGCGCAGCTCAATTCCAGAAGCCTGTCGGCAACCCCATAAGAAGCATCATTGATCAAGGGCTCGCGTATCTGCTGGGTCGCCCTTTGCAATTTCTGGATGTACCGGATTTATTATCATCGCTCACCCAGTCTACTCGATCTTACCCCCAAAGGCCCACTATTATCACGGCGCGGAACTCTTCTCTGAGATATGATGCATTCTTTTCTTTTCCTCCCGAGGTCTTTTATATGATAATATCCCTTCTGTCTTCCGCCGATATTTAACAATTACGCCTAGCGTCGAGATGTGCTGCACATATGATCGATCCCGCACTACTCCCCCAGTCTTTTTAGAGGAGCAGATTTTGTACGGATTTTGAAATGGGGTTCGCATCGCCAATCGATACTTCTGGGCACTTGAACTGGCGTGATGCTTACTTTATGCTGAAGCATGCTTTGCATGACAGTTCCAGCTCTGCGCGCCTAAAAAACCGCCATCGAATATGGAGACTTGCCGGTATCAATTCCTCTCTACTTGCTCAGCATATGTCCGGAGCTAGTATACATGGCAGCCCTTGGACTGAAGTAACATGTCCGTCTGCTGGAGCCGAGACACTTCCCCACGTCTCTTCTCCTGGAGCTATGATGAGAACCCAGTTTTCTGCAGATGTCCATGAACTACTTCTCTCGGGAAGCAGGAGGCTCCAAGATAGGCACATCGTACTGCCTTTAGATGAGCTTGCGATAACCAGCATTCAAATTTCTACCGTCCGCTTCAACCTGCAGGAGTTCATCTCCGGTTTGAAATTTCAACTTGTCAATACCTCCACTAGGACCTTCACGAGATTGCATCTGGGCTATATGTCACCCGGCACAAATCGTTCAATAGTCATTGGGCCGTCGGTCCATGTAATAGGATTCAAAGTAGCGAGCTGTGTACGTGGAGTGACGGGAATAAGAGTAGTCGTTGATGGTGGCGCTAAGCCCCAATGGGTGGGCGACAAGGGAAACGGCGAAGCCCACATCGCAATCGGACAACTCACACTTGCGCGGAAAACCCGACTTATTGCTAGCTTTGATGTAAGCCACCCATTGGCATATCAAATACTAAGAGCACTGATTGTTGGCATGATAGGCATTCAAAATCATCGCTTTGGGCGTTTCTGAAGGCAGTGACTCGGTATCAGACATAGCCAACCGCCTAGCACCCAGTCTTATATGGACGCCCTCTTACCCTAGAGATACGGTATCCTTATTCCCTCAGGCATATGATCCCCGATTCCGAAGCTTCAATCCAATTTTGAATATGGATTTTGGTGGTCCCAATGGTACAAGACTTCCGCAACTTACCAGGATAGTGGCACACATGCTCAAAAAGTCGGCGCCCTTTGTAGGGCTTACGTTCTACATTCAATGATCAAAGCTGCGTCAACTTTGGCCGCCAAGGTTCAATGGAAGTTTCATCTTTGATTGACGGACCCAGTGGCGAATTTATTTCTAGTGTCAGAGTCGAGAAATCCGCGAAAAACGATCAGGTTCTCTCGCATCAGGTACACCCCATCCCATCTTATAAACACCATTGTTTCGACTGATGCTGTCTAGATACGCACGAATTTTGGAAACGTATTTATCTTCTCGCGTGATGAGCTAGAACATTCCCAGGCGACAAAGTCAGAGAACCCTTTCATTCAACCTGAAAAAAAGACTGTTGAGACACTGGAAGCTCTCACTGGACAACAGATAACTGGTCTTACTGCTGTCCTTGAAGTAAGCGTGCAGCTCCAATTTTAAGTGTACTGACCATATACTAAAGGATCACAAGGCCGACAGCGGTGCCTTTCTAAGCTTAGGCCTGCAATGTGAGAGAGTGCAGCGACCTTCTCGTTTACCTACAGGAATTAGAGTCTCGACAAATTTGCTCTCAGAATCTGCGCGCTCAGCTTTTTCCCTGGGCTCATATCTCATTGGCGAGGCATCGAACCATTGCAGGGCTTATACATCTGCGCCCTTACAATCAGTAAAGAGAATACGATTCTCGAGCGGGAAATCAGGGCGTTCACGGTGTTATAGCGAAGTTTCTGGGCTATGGTTTGACTACCATAGATCACGTTCTTCCATAGTTGGCCAGTGGTTCTCTGAGAGTGCCTCTATGAGCCTTGACGAAGGAGAGATAATAACGGGTGTCACAATATGGCTATCGAATGGGAGAAAATCTTTTAGTCAAAAGTACTACACGGGTCGCGTGGTCTGGGTTTCAATCTCAACTTCCCTGCGGACGGTATCATACCCAGACGAAGTCTCGTTGCCGACAGACAAGCATACTGTCGTGCGGTTTCAAGAAAATCACCTCGAGGACCTGGTAAGCGAACGAACCCACACTACATAGCCCCTGTCGCGCGGCTTACTGACTATGACTACATATCTAGTCTTCTCTTGTTTGGGTGTTCAACGACGCTTGGGATTTTCCTCGGGTCATATCGAGACTCGAGATGCCCAACACCAAATTGATCTTCTGGGATACGAACGACTCTCTTTCCCGGCGTCCGTGGGCCGCTCCCCAACGAGTACTATGGAAGGGCATCAACGGAATGGATAATCTTGTTTCTGTGACAGGATATTACGGCCGTGACAACCAGTACCTTATCACAGGATTGAGATTCACATATCGATCCGGTGCTTCTGGGATGATAGGTGATGTGTCCGGTCGTCAAATCCATGAACCTTCTACGTTTGAACCCGACGAAGAGGTTCAGAAGGTCGAGCTATTTATGGATTGGATTGGTCTATTCCAGATAATTGTAGGTATCTCTTCTACACTGGATACCTATGTAATAACAAGGAATTGCTTAGTTTCATTGCAAAACCGACAGTACCGGTGATAATCGGAGACATGCACTTGTTGACACACTAGCCGCAGAGATCGTAAGGCCATCTATGGCTGGCCAATTCAATCGTCACGAAGTCGATTTCTCGCGGCGGAAGTTTGCAAAGTATTACTTCGGTGCATATTACACGGCACAAGATGAAGGAGAATATTTACCAAAAGGGGAGGTGGTCGGAATATTGGGCTTTGAGATGCCAGAGGAGAAGTTCCATATCGGCTTTGTGCTTTTGGATAATCTTAAACAGTTTCGCACTTTTCGGAGCATGGGAACTACCTCTTGCAGTGCCAATAATTTTGACCCTTCTCTCCGGACACAGGGCTGTAAAATTAGTGTATAGCCAGGATAGGATCCTTCAACTTAGTACGGAATACCACGTCAGCCCAAGAATACGTGTCCAGGTTGCATCCATTAAATATTCAAATTGCGAGACGTGGGGTAAAGCTACCATTTGGGGTAGAGATCCATGGATGAAATATGTTTGCAAGCTTTGCTTGGTTTAAAAAAGTAATTTCTGGCTCCTTATGACTCAATTTTGCCCTGTCTGGAAGGGTCGAAAAGTCAGATTGTTAATCGCGGTGGGGGAGATAGGGTAACAAGTAGCTCTTAGACTACTGCTACCGTTACCGTAGTAAGTATAAAATAAATTTCTGGTCTTGAGTACCCCTCCATTTACATCGATGGTTTCCCTTCGAATTATGTTCTTCTAAACACCAAACAGGACTTGATACGTACTAGAGTACAGATTCAGCCACGCTTTGAAGATGAAGCTCTTTCGCAAACCACCTCGATATGTCACTACTAGTATACTGTGTTCCTGCGGTGGTTTGCTTTTCGGGTAAGTGATACTGTTGTGCTAACCATATCACCGCGGAGTAATTGACTGACCTATTCTAACAGCATGGACACTGGAATCATCGGCCCAGTCACGGTCATGGACACATTCGTGGAGAAATTCGGAAATCAATCTGCGACAGTCCACGGTCTGCTGGTCTCCTCGATCCTAATCCCAGCCGCCATATCCTCATTCTTCGCCGGCTTTCTCGCAGAGAAATTCGGTCGTCCGAAAGGAATCAGTATCGGGGTGTTGATTTTCGGGATTGGTGCTGCACTTGAGGCTGCTGCGGTCCATGTCTCCATGTTCGTTGTTGGGCGTTGTGTTGAGGGTATCGGGGAGGGATTGTACCTGGGCACTTTGGTTGTGTATGTTGAGTCTTCTTCTTGGGATTCTCCGTGTTTCTGACAGGAATAGGTATATCTGCGAGATATCGCCGCCGGGTGTTCGGGGAGCTTTGACGACTGGTCCTCAGCTACTGATTACCCTAGGCCTCGTGATCGGCTTCTTCACATGCTATGGAACCGCCCGGATCGAATCCTCCATGTCGTGGCGGACGCCGTTCCTCCTCCTAGCTTGCCTCTCAGCCTTATTCTCTGCGGCCGCGCTCATGTGGCTTGTGCCCTCCCCAAGATGGCTCACCACCCACGGCCGTAGGGCAGAAGCAGAAGCCGCCTGGGATCTACTGGGTGTTAGCCATGCGGAGCGAGAGAAGAGCGAGATAGGACAAGATAGAGGATCTGTCATCCAGGGCCCGGTCTCTCAAGATGTTGCTGTGACTAATGTCGCTACACCATCAGCAGCACAAGCAACGGGGAGATCTGCGAGGCATACACTTTTCGATATCTTCTCTAAAGATGTCCGGGCGCGTACGGCCCTAGCGGTGTTCTTGATGGCGATGCAGCAGCTCAGTGGGATAGACGGTGTTCTATATGTAAGTTGACCGTTCACTCAAAGTTTGGTATGAACATACTCTGACGAGAAGCTCCAGTATGCTCCTTTGCTCTTCGAGCAAGCAGGACTTGCATCCGCAGACGCCAGCTTCTTCGCATCCGGAGTTTCAGCCCTCGTCATCTTCGCCGTAACGATTCCAGCTCTCATCTGGGCGGACAAATGGGGCCGTCGACACAGCATCATCTACGGCGGTACTGCAATCAGTCTCACAATGTTCTTAATGGGCGCACTTTACGCAGGTAACGCAGTGCACGGATCCACAGGTGCAGGACGCTGGGTCGTCATCGTCAGCATCTACATTTTCGCCGTAATATACTCGCTCAGTTGGGGCGTTGGCATTAAGATCTACGCGGCCGAGATTCAACCGCAAAGGACCCGTGCTTCAGCGACAAGCCTAGCACACGGCAGCAACTGGGCGGCTAATTTCCTGGTCGCTTTAACCACGCCGATTTTGCTGTCGAAGAGTAGTTTTGGGGCTTATTTCTTGTTTGGCGGGTGTTCGCTGATTACGGCTGTGATTTGTGTCTTCTGGATGCCGGAGACTAAGGGTCGGTCGTTGGATGAGATTGAGGAGGCGTTCAAGTCGAAATCTGCTGGGTCTTCGTCTTTCATGAAGGCTGTTCGGCCTATGATGCGGAACGCCTAAATGTTGTAGTGATTCAGAGAGATGTCGAACGATTTTGCTGCATGTCGGTAGTGACCAATCTCCGAGGACGTCGGCAAGTATGTAAGAGCAAGGATGTCTAGCCGAAGAACCAACCGCCAGTGTTAGCGTGACTACTGATGCATTTCGTCTCAATCGGGGGTGCAGATGTTCAGGTGGGCATCTGGTACAAGTTAGGCATTTATAATCTATCCTGACTGATTACCACAAACAGATTTCTTTCGATTGCAATAGCTGGTTCCATTCCTCGAGCTCATAGTCGGTCAAATATCTAGACTTCATCCATGTTTCCACATGATGGAGTAGCCCACCATCCATTAGGAGCTGGCTCCTACTACTTCAAAGAAGCCCTAATCAAATACCTGAACGACCAGTGTCCGCGGTCGACAATAGCCCTCCATATTGGCTGCCAGCCGAACAGCAGTCCGCATATCGGGAATATTGTGACATTTGCTACTGGATTCGCCCTTGCAGCTGCCCTCAAAGAGAACTTCAAGCGTGATACTAGGATCAAATTTGTCCTCGTGGATACGGCTTCAGCACCAGACGCATTTACCACGATTAATGGAGTCAAATACCAGAGAAACCTCAGACATACAGGGAATCTTGAGCAGAACCTGGCGCCTCTTACCAGGGTTATCTGCAACGGCTCTCAGAGATGTCATAAGTCGCGTACGACATTTAAACACAGACCCTATGGCGCTGTAACCCGGCATTCTCGAGGGTACTTGAGAGGATTCTCGCTCAACGAGGCTTTCTCGGTTTGCGGCTTTCACCAGAAACAGGCACACTGGCTATCCGCGCTTCATGTCCTCAATGTGGACTTGCAGATAAACATGGAATCCTTAATAGATACGACGAAAGCAACGGGCGGATCATACTGTTGTGTCCCGACCACGGCGAGCACGTGGTGGACCTCTCTTTGCAAAAAGACTTGGACCGACTGGAGTTCAACACGCCACTCCGCAATCTCATTCGAATCTTAATCTGTAGTGAAGACCGGGACTATTCGTGGATCATGTGTACGGGATCTGATTATGCAGGGTTCTATCAGGAACAATTTCTCTGGAGGCTTATTGAGCAACGCATGGACATGCCGCTGATCTTCTATGTGTGGCAAATCGCTACCTATCGGGCTAGGACCGGAGGTTGCAGTATCGCTACTAGGTGAAGCTATTGGTCGGAGAAGATCTCTTGGGAGTGGCGATATATTGCAGTAGTCGTACAACTCCAGCG